>JAVDOI010000012.1:2920101-3485101 GCA_032191485.1 Leptoclinus maculatus
CTCATATAATTTGGCTGGCCAACACTATCTCTGACAATTAATAGATTAGTTAGATGCGGAACAATAAATCTGACAATAATGACAGCAGTTTTTGGGGTTTGTTTGAATCCAAAATGGGAAAGTTCGAATTTTTGCTGAAAATATAATCTGCTCCGGCATTTCTTTCATTCTTTTGGTTCCAAATAGTCTCCTGATGTTGATCCTTTTTCCTCATTAATTTACTTCTCCCTTCTTTCTCTCTGCTTCTTCCCTCATCCTCTTCCCTCCCCCCCCCCCCCCCCCCCCCTCTCCTTCTATCTCCTGCAGAAATCTCACGTGCCGTACCGTGACAGCAAAATGACCCGCATCCTGCAGGACTCCCTCGGAGGGAACTGTCGCACCACCATGTTCATCTGCTGCTCTCCCTCCAGCTACAACGACGCGGAGACCAAGTCGACTCTGATGTTTGGACAACGGTATGTACATTTGTGGAAACAGCCACTGCAGCTTTGGAAAGAAATTGCAGTATACAGCAGGAGCATGAGAATCAATCGGTCTTTTTACATGCTGCCATGTTTCAGCAAGAACACAAACTGATTATATTTACCCCTCAAAAGGAAGGCAATGAACTGTTTTGGGCATGACCTAAAATCCATACAAGGCAGATACAATCGCTAACTGACACTGCCTACTTGACTATATCTTTCAACAGGGAGGTATGAATTTTGTTTTGAGTCAAAAGGCTCAAGAAAGGTCGAAGAAAATAGAAATTCACCTTAAATAACATTATAACTGTCATTTATTTAGTATTTTCCTCTCATACTAGTCAGATGACCTTTAAACTATTTGACCAACATAAAGCTGAGTTTTGGCTGCATCATCCATAGAACTGTTAATCAAACACAAACACTGATCATCAGTCCTTTCCGAATGAACTGATTCACGTCTCTCTGTCTTTATCTTCCTCTGTCACAGTGCCAAGACCATCAGGAACACCGCCTCCATCAACCTGGAGCTGACGGCGGAGCAGTGGAAGAAGAAGTTCGAGAAGGAGAAGGAGAAGAACAAAACTCTGAAGGATAACATCCAGAAGCTGGAGATTGAGCTCAACCGCTGGAGAAACGGTGAGACACATCAAGTGTTTTCTGACTAACTGAATTCCAGCAGAAGCCTCGTTTCAGCTGAGTAACTTCAGCTCTTCTGTGCTTAAATCATAAACAAAACGGCCTTATTCTGATGTATTTCTTTCCTCTGTCCTCTTTGTCACTTTGATCCCTACCCTCAGGAGAGGACGTACCTGAGACGGAGCAGACCACGCAAGAGGTGGTGACCCGCTTCGAGACAGTGGAGGAGCGTCCCGTTTTGGACAACGACACCTCCTCCATTGTTGTCCGCATTTCCGAGGAGGAGCGGCAGAAGTACGAGGAGGAGATCCGCAAGCTGTACAAGCAGCTGGATGACAAGGTCCAAACACAAAAACACTTTTTTTGCCTGTACATTAAGTAATTCCACCTCTATAGCTCTTTGCAAATGCAGATGTTATTTTGTATAATGAAAGATGTACAGGAACATTTAGTGTCTTTCTCATGTAATTCTGGATTTATAAATGTAAAACAATCTTGGATAAGGTAGATAAAAGCCTATACAATTTTCGGTGTCACACATTTTCCTACACACGTGCAGGGGGATGGAGTCTGGATGGTAGTGAGGTTGGTATTAATGATAATATAATGTCTACACAGGATGATGAGATCAACCTGCAGTGCCAGTTTGTGGAGAAACTGAAGCAGCAGATGATGGACCAGGATGAGGTCGGTCATCACAAACTCGCACAAATAAACACACTGTATGCACACACAGACTATGTTTGAGAGGATACTTAGCTATTCTAAACGTAAACTTAAAATAAAAAACAAACTGCATAATTGAGGACTGGTCAAAATGTTGATAATTAAATGTCTTAACTGAAGGTCCTCATCTGTCTCCCTCTCTTTTCATTCCCTTCCTCCAGCTCCTGGTCTCATCCAAGGGCGATGGGGACAAGGTCCAGGCTGAACTTGGCCGGCTGCAGGTGGAGAGCGACTGCGCCAAGGCTGAGGTGAAGGAGGTGCTGCAAGCTCTGGAGGAGCTGGCCATCAACTACGACCAGAAGAGCCAGGAGGTGGAGGAGAAAGGCCTGCAGAACCAGCTGCTGGCCGACCAACTGTCCCAGAAAATGGTAGGTTTTAAGACAAATGGTGTGAATGTGAGATTTACAGAAAGAAAGCTCAAATCAGAGACAGGAGGTGGAACAGAAGGACACTTGCTGTTGGAAAAAGGCAGTGCTTCACTGATCCTTACTGCTTCCTCTCTTTTTCTCTCCAGGCCAGTCTGATGGAGCTGGAGGCAGAGCTGTCTCGTATGCAGGAAGTGAGCGGGCAGCAGAGGAAACGCATCGCTGACGTCCTCAATGGTCTGATGAGGGACCTCAGCGAGTTCAGCACCATTGTGGGCAACGGGGAGATCAAGCTGGTGAGTTGGATCTATGAGTAAAAAGATGTTTAAATTAAAGGTCAAAATGTACATAAACTGTAGGTACACTATACAACACGTAATAGAGTGAGTGTTTTTATTGAGTTTCCTGTTTGTCCTGACTGGTGGAGAAACCATGGAAGAGAAAATAATCATATTTTTTTTCTCCAATCCTCAGCCGGTGGAGATCAGCGGTGCGATCGAGGAGGAGTTCACGGTGGCTCGCCTCTACATCAGCAAGATCAAGTCGGAGGTGAAGAGCATGGTGAAGCGCTGCCGCCAGCTGGAGAACATGCAGGTGGAGTGCCACCGCAAGATGGAGGAGACCGGGAGGGAGCTCTCCTCCTGCCAGCTCCTCATCTCTCAGGTGAGGGATGGAAGACATTGGAATTGATGACAGGCTGTGTGAATGAATCATTCATTGTAGTTTGTTTCAGCTGTTTGTTTAACGACTTATTTTTTGCTGTCCGTACGTTTGTGTTTTGCACAGCATGAAGCTAAGATCCGCTCTCTCACGGAGTACATGCAGAGCGTGGAGCAGAAGAAGAGGCTGCTGGAGGAGAGCCACGACTCCCTGAGCGAGGAGCTGGCCAAGCTGCAAGACCAGGGTAACATGCACACCACATGTGTACACACATACACAAAATATACAGTTGACAATATAATAACACAGCTGCAAGATTAACATGCACGCTAAAGGAAATGCGGAATAGTTTAGCCATCCATAGAATTTCTCAGGGAATTGCCTGAAGATGTTATTAGGCTGTTGCTCTGTGCTGAATGCTTTCTTTCTCTTTGTCTTGTGCCAGATAACTCCCTGCTTGAGGAGAAGGATGGAGAGAAGGGTGAGATTGAGGATGGAAATGTGAAGGTAAGAAGCGTTGTAAGGCTATTTTTCGTGTGCAACCTGAGTATATAGATTAAAGTTCTGATATGGGCGTACTGTCACCCCAGAATAGAATACAAGCAAAGTACTTATTTTCAGATCTGACCCCCTAATGTTGCCTTTGTTGCACAGATGGCTCCTCAAACTCTCTTGCTCCAAAGAACAGATTATATGACGTTTTATTCTATTCATTTTCTAGTTTCCACTGCTGAAGCCCGCATCTCTTTTCATTTCCAGAAGGTTCCTCGTCAGCAGGGGGAGTCCCACCGTGGCCTCCATCACCAGCAGCTGGCCCGCCTGCGGGATGAGATCAATGAGAAGCAGAGGATCATTGACGAGCTCACTGAGTCCGTGACAATTGAATTAGTACTTTCTATTTATGAATAATTCATTATTAAGTTACTATTGATGTGATAATCGCTTATTATAAAAGGTTATTATTATTGACAGTATTGCACACATCTTTTCATACATTATTCTTTGCTTGCACAAAAGTTTGTAGAATAATCAGGTTTGCTGTACATTCAACTCTTCCCTTTCTCTTCTTCCTCCCGAACACGTGTGCTTTTGCTTTACATCTCCAGCCGTAACTCCAAGCTGGAGCTTGAGCTCGCTCAGGTTCGTGCTGACTTTGAGCGCCTGAAGTGCCAGGACACCACCAAGAGTGAGCGCCTGGAGGAGCTCTCGTAAGTGTTGTGGAGGTCCACTTTCTCACACTTGACTACTCAGTCTAGGTAGAGAGTACTTGATGGGAAAGTATAGAATTGATACAGTCCGCTCTCCCTTCAATTAAATTCCAGCAGAGGGCACTCAAAACAACACATAGATATTGCATTGTCCTGGAGTACACCGAAATATTGTCTTATGTGTAATGATGGTTTTGCTGTTTCCATCAGATTCCTGCATGAGCGCCATGAGCAGACTAAACAGGACTTGAGGGGTCTGGAGGAGACCGTCGTAAGTAAAATATACACCTCTGTCTCTTCTGAAACATTGTCCCCTGCTGTGTCTCTGTCTCTCTCTCTCTATTACCTCAGTCTGCTCTTCTTTCTCTTGTATAACCTTTGTCTTACATCCAGTTGTCTTCCTAACCTGCTCTCCGTCTGTCTTGCCCTCCAGGCCCGCGAACTCCAGACCCTCCACAACCTGCGCAAGCTGTTCGTTCAAGACCTCACGTCGCGGGTTAAAAAAGTAAGCAGCTCCAAGATGATGAGAGAAGGCAGCTTTTAAATCATGTTAAGGAAACTGTGTGGCCTGAATACCCACTGATAAAAAAACTTCACTATGTGTAGCAACATTCCTCTAATCCCCTTGACTTTTAGATTTTTAACAAAAGACATTCACTTTTTGTGAAGACTAGTGGATTAAAGATCCAATTTAAAGGTCTTATATAAAATTCAGGATGAAGAACCGGTCTCGTGTTTGGCCTAAAAGGGGCTTGTTTAGCACATGTTACTGTGTATTTTAATATCTGATAAGGTGGAAGGTTTTGTTCCACCACAACTCACAAGCAATTTTGAAATGTCTTCTCACGATAATCAGAGAGTTACTGGTATTTATGAATGCTTCTGTCAGCCCCCATCAGGTGTTACAATCACCTTCTGCTTTAGTAAAATATAAAACCTCTTCCTCTACCTTGCTTTGTCTTTATTTTCTCATCTTTGTGCTTTGTCGTCCTCTCTGCAGAGTTCCGAAATGGAGCCTGATGATAGCGGGGGGTCTTGCACCCAGAAGCAGAAGATTTCCTTTCTTGAGAATAACCTGGACCAACTTACAAAGGTTCACAAACAGGTGAGAAAAATGCAGAAAGGATAAGAGGAACTGTAATGTTAGTGATGTAAACACAGTCTGCAGTTTGGATTGTATAATAAGACCAGGAGATGTAATTGTGATATATTCACTGCTAGAGATACAGCAATTTTGGGGGATAATTTGCCTGCTAGTTGCATAAAGTGCACAACCAGGAGCCTGACCTTAGGGTGCATAACAGGAAGATCATTTATTGCTATTTTGAACACTATTAAAGTAAACTATGTTCAAAACCCACTAGTCGTTTGTGATGTAAGCAAATTGTGCTGAACAACTATTATATTGCATCATATTACTGTAATTGCATGTCTTTTTGTGTATTTATACTTCCTTGAGTATTTTTAAACAGGAATTTCAATTAGCACTGTAAGTCATACTTGGCAACATATTTTCACTCCTTACTTTGCCTCTTTTTTTCTTCTGATTATCTTTGATTAATATTCCAATTTTCCCACCCCGTGTCATTTCTCACCCCTCCCTCCCTCCCAAACCTCCCTCCCTCTCTCTCCCCTCCAGCTGGTACGTGACAATGCAGATCTGCGCTGTGAGCTTCCAAAGTTGGAGAAACGACTTCGGTCTACTGCTGAGAGAGTTAAGGCCCTGGAGAATGCATTGAGGGACGCCAAGGAGGGCGCAATGATGGACCGCCGCCGCTACCAGCAGGAGGTCGACCGCATCAAGGATGCCATGAGGGCAAAGAGCGCCCTGAGGCGCCCCCATGCAGCACAGATCGGTACTGCAATCAAGCTTTCTCGTTTGATTTATGCTTTTGTTTTTGGACATAGTCTGAGTATTGGAATTTTCTTAAGTGAAACGTCTAACATGTATGACATTTGAACTGACTTTCTTTTATTTAACCTCTTTAGTCTGCAGTAACTAATTTTCCTCATAGTTGTGCCTTACCTTGCATTACTTTATCATCCTGACAGCCAAGCCAGTGAGACCGAAGCAGCTGCCCGTCTGCTCTCCCACCAACCCGTTCTACACTTACATCCGTGCCACTGAACAAGCCAACACCTACAGCAACGCCCTCTTCCAAGGCAACGGGACACAGCCGAGCGCCGCCAGCGTCAACTGCAACCCCAACTCTGTCCAGAGCAACACGTGAGTTTAGATCCTTCCTTCCACTGTTTTCAAGCTACAGGCTTAAAGTCAAGTCTCTGTCAGATGACGGAAGTCAGGAAGAGTCTGCACCGTTCTTCACAAAATAGAGCATCCTGTGGTGTTTGCAGATACTGAAAGGTCATGCATCCAAACATGGTCATTTGGTCCGTGTACGCTTTAGTCATCTGTTTTACCGTTCATTCGATAAAACGAAAATACGGAAATACCATGGTATTCTCGTTTTTCGTTTCTTTTGAAAAGATGCCTGGAAGTCTGGAATGTGTCTGGGGACACTAGTTGTTGCACTATGACCATTAATTGCATTTTATTATGTTGTGCTATGCTCTATTGCACATGTTTTGTATGTCTTATGACATTTTGCTATTTTTCTAATATTTTAATAAAGAAGTTCATGTTTCAAGTTCAAGTACATGGAATCTTAGAAAATCCTTTTTTTTTACTGTGGTATCGAAATTGGCATCGAGAATCGTGTTATTTTACTGGTATTGGCACCGACTACTGAATTTTTGGTATCGTGACACCCCTAGTTACACATTATTATCAGTATCAGTACCATGTGCTGAGGCATTCTAAATCTCTGGTTATTCGAAGTTCCCACAGTGCAAACTTGAGTGTGTACTGTGAGTGATGACGTCCATATATTAACGGGTTCCACAGGTAACGGGTTCCACGGGTAACGGGTTCCGCGCGTAACGGGTTCTGCGCGTTACGGGTTCCGTGCGTAACGGGTTCCGTGCGTAACGGGTTCCGTGCGTAACGGGTTCCGTGCGTAACGGGTTCCTTGCGTAACGGGTTCCTTGCGTAACGGGTTCCTTGCGTAACGGGTCCATTGCGTAACGGGTTCCTTGCGTAACGGGTTCCTTGCGTAACGGGTTAATTTCGTAACGGGTTCCTTGTGTAACGGGTTCCGTGCGTAACGGGTTCCTTGCGTAACGGGTTCATTGCGTAACGGGTTCCTTGCGTAACGGGTTCATTGCGTAACGGGTTCCTTGCGTAACGGGTTCATTGCGTAACGGGTTCCTTGCGTAACGGGTTCCTTGCGTAACGGGTTCCTTGCGTAACGGGTTCCTTGCGTAACGGGTTCCTTGCGTAACGGGTTCATTGCGTAACGGGTTAATTTCGTAACGGGTTCCTTGTGTAACGGGTTCCTTGTGTAACGGGTTCCTTGCGTAACGGGTTTCTTGCGTAACGGGTTCCTTGCGTAACGGGTTCCGCGCGTAACGGGTTCCGTGCGTAACGGGTTCCTTGCGTAACGGGTTCCTTGCGTAACGGGTTCCTTGCGTAACGGGTTCCTTGCGTAACGGGTTCATTGCGTAACGGGTTCCTTGCGTAACGGGTTCCTTGCGTAACGGGTTCATTGCGTAACGGGTTAATTTCGTAACGGGTTAATTTCGTAACGGGTTCCTTGCGTAACGGGTTCATTGCGTAACGGGTTCCTTGCGTAACGGGTTCCTTGCGTAACGGGTTCATTGCGTAACGGGTTCATTGCGTAACGGGTTCCTTGCGTAACGGGTTCCTTGCGTAACGGGTTCATTGCGTAACGGGTTAATTTCGTAACGGGTTCCTTGCGTAACGGGTTCCTTGCGTAACGGGTTTCTTGCGTAACGGGTTCCTTGCGTAACGGGTTCCGCGCGTAACGGGTTCTGTGCGTAACGGGTTCCTTGCGTAACGGGTTCCTTGCGTAACGGGTTCCTTGCGTAACGGGTTCCTTGCGTAACGGGTTCATTGCGTAACGGGTTCCTTGCGTAACGGGTTCATTGCGTAACGGGTTCCTTGCGTAACGGGTTCCTTGCGTAACGGGTTCCGCGCGTAACGGGTTCCGCGCGTAACGGGTTCCTTGCGTAACGGGTTCCGTGCGTAACGGGTTCCGTGCGTAACGGGTTCCTTGCGTAACGGGTTCCTTGCGTAACGGGTTCCTTGCGTTAAGGGTTCAGCGCCTAACGGTTTCCGCTCGTACCGGGTTCCTTGCGTAACGGGTTCATTGCGTAACGGGTTCCTTGCGTAACGGGTTCCTTGCGTAACGGGTTCCTTGCGTAACGGGTTCCTTGCGTAACGGGTTCCTTGCGTAACGGGTTCATTGCGTAACGGGTTCATTGCGTAACGGGATCATTGCGTAACGGGTTCATTGCGTAACGGGTTCATTGCGTAACGGGTTCATTGCGTAACGGGATCATTGCGTAACGGGTTCATTGCGTAACGGGTTCCGTGCGTAACGGGTTCCGTGCGTAACGGGTTCCACGGGTAACAGGTTCCGTGCGTAACGGGTTCCGCGCGTTACGGGTTCTGGGCGTTACAGGTTCCGCGCGGAACGGGTACCGCACGTAACGGGTTCCGCGCGTAACGGGTTCCGCGCGTAACGGGTTCCGCGCGTAACGGGTTCCGTGCGTAACGGGTTCCGTGCGTAACGGGTTCCTTGCGTAACGGGTTCCGTGCGGAACGGGTTCCGTGCGTAACGGTTTCAGCTCGTAACGGGTTCCTTGCGTAACGGGTTCCTTGCGTAACGGGTTCATTGCGTAACGGGTTCATTGCGTAACGGGTCCAGTGCGTAACGGGTTCCACGGGTAACGGGTTCCGTGCGTAACGGGTTCCGTGCGTAACGGGTTCCTTGCGTAACGGGTTCCTTGCGTAACGGGTTCCTTGCGTAACGGGTTCCTTGCGTAACGGGTTCCTTGCGTAACGGGTTCCTTGCGTAACGGGTTCCTTGCGTAACGGGTTCCGTGCGTAACGGGTTCCGTGCGTAACGGGTTCCGTGCGTAACGGGTTCCTTGCGTAACGGGTTCCTTGCGTAACGGGTTCCTTGCGTAACGGGTCCATTGCGTAACGGGTTCCTTGCGTAACGGGTTCCTTGCGTAACGGGTTAATTTCGTAACGGGTTCCTTGTGTAACGGGTTCCGTGCGTAACGGGTTCCTTGCGTAACGGGTTCATTGCGTAACGGGTTCCTTGCGTAACGGGTTCATTGCGTAACGGGTTCCTTGCGTAACGGGTTCATTGCGTAACGGGTTCCTTGCGTAACGGGTTCCTTGCGTAACGGGTTCCTTGCGTAACGGGTTCCTTGCGTAACGGGTTCCTTGCGTAACGGGTTCATTGCGTAACGGGTTAATTTCGTAACGGGTTCCTTGTGTAACGGGTTCCTTGTGTAATGGGTTCCTTGCGTAACGGGTTTCTTGCGTAACGGGTTCCTTGCGTAACGGGTTCCTTGCGTAACGGGTTCCGTGCGTAACGGGTTCCTTGCGTAACGGGTTCCTTGCGTAACGGGTTCCTTGCGTAACGGGTTCCTTGCGTAACGGGTTCATTGCGTAACGGGTTCCTTGCGTAACGGGTTCCTTGCGTAACGGGTTCATTGCGTAACGGGTTAATTTCGTAACGGGTTAATTTCGTAACGGGTTCCTTGCGTAACGGGTTCATTGCGTAACGGGTTCCTTGCGTAACGGGTTCATTGCGTAACGGGTTCCTTGCGTAACGGGTTCCTTGCGTAACGGGTTCATTGCGTAACGGGTTCATTGCGTAACGGGTTCCTTGCGTAACGGGTTCATTGCGTAACGGGTTCCTTGCGTAACGGGTTCCTTGCGTAACGGGTTCATTGCGTAACGGGTTCCTTGCGTAACGGGTTCCTTGCGTAACGGGTTCCTTGCGTAACGGGTTCCTTGCGTAACGGGTCCATTGCGTAACGGGTTCCTTGCGTAACGGGTTCATTGCGTAACGGGTTAATTTCGTAACGGGTTCCTTGCGTAACGGGTTCCTTGCGTAACGGGTTTCTTGCGTAACGGGTTCCTTGCGTAACGGGTTCCGCGCGTAACGGGTTCTGTGCGTAACGGGTTCCTTGCGTAACGGGTTCCTTGCGTAACGGGTTCCTTGCGTAACGGGTTCCTTGCGTAACGGGTTCATTGCGTAACGGGTTCCTTGCGTAACGGGTTCCTTGCGTAACGGGTTCATTGCGTAACGGGTTCCTTGCGTAACGGGTTCCTTGCGTAACGGGTTCCGCGCGTAACGGGTTCCGTGCGTAACGGGTTCCTTGCGTAACGGGATCATTGCGTAACGGGTTCATTGCGTAACGGGTTCCGTGCGTAACGGGTTCCGTGCGTAACGGGTTCCACGGGTAACAGGTTCCGTGCGTAACGGGTTCCGCGCGTTACGGGTTCTGGGCGTTACAGGTTCCGCGCGGAACGGGTACCGCACGTAACGGGTTCCGCGCGTAACGGGTTCCGCGCGTAACGGGTTCCGCGCGTAACGGGTTCCGTGCGTAACGGGTTCCGTGCGTAACGGGTTCCTTGCGTAACGGGTTCCGTGCGGAACGGGTTCCGTGCGTAACGGTTTCAGCTCGTAACGGGTTCCTTGCGTAACGGGTTCCTTGCGTAACGGGTTCATTGCGTAACGGGTTCATTGCGTAACGGGTCCAGTGCGTAACGGGTTCCACGGGTAACGGGTTCCGTGCGTAACGGGTTCCGTGCGTAACGGGTTCCTTGCGTAACGGGTTCCTTGCGTAACGGGTTCCTTGCGTAACGGGTTCCTTGCGTAACGGGTTCCTTGCGTAACGGGTTCCTTGCGTAACGGGTTCCTTGCGTAACGGGTTCCGTGCGTAACGGGTTCCGTGCGTAACGGGTTCCGTGCGTAACGGGTTCCTTGCGTAACGGGTTCCTTGCGTAACGGGTTCCTTGCGTAACGGGTCCATTGCGTAACGGGTTCCTTGCGTAACGGGTTCCTTGCGTAACGGGTTAATTTCGTAACGGGTTCCTTGTGTAACGGGTTCCTTGCGTAACGGGTTCATTGCGTAACGGGTTCCTTGCGTAACGGGTTCATTGCGTAACGGGTTCCTTGCGTAACGGGTTCATTGCGTAACGGGTTCCTTGCGTAACGGGTTCCTTGCGTAACGGGTTCCTTGCGTAACGGGTTCCTTGCGTAACGGGTTCCTTGCGTAACGGGTTCATTGCGTAACGGGTTAATTTCGTAACGGGTTCCTTGTGTAACGGGTTCCTTGTGTAATGGGTTCCTTGCGTAACGGGTTTCTTGCGTAACGGGTTCCTTGCGTAACGGGTTCCGCGCGTAACGGGTTCCGTGCGTAACGGGTTCCTTGCGTAACGGGTTCCTTGCGTAACGGGTTCCTTGCGTAACGGGTTCCTTGCGTAACGGGTTCATTGCGTAACGGGTTCCTTGCGTAACGGGTTCCTTGCGTAACGGGTTCATTGCGTAACGGGTTAATTTCGTAACGGGTTAATTTCGTAACGGGTTCCTTGCGTAACGGGTTCATTGCGTAACGGGTTCCTTGCGTAACGGGTTCATTGCGTAACGGGTTCCTTGCGTAACGGGTTCCTTGCATAACGGGTTCATTGCGTAACGGGTTCATTGCGTAACGGGTTCCTTGCGTAACGGGTTCATTGCGTAACGGGTTCCTTGCGTAACGGGTTCCTTGCGTAACGGGTTCATTGCGTAACGGGTTCCTTGCGTAACGGGTTCCTTGCGTAACGGGTTCCTTGCGTAACGGGTTCCTTGCGTAACGGGTCCATTGCGTAACGGGTTCCTTGCGTAACGGGTTCATTGCGTAACGGGTTAATTTCGTAACGGGTTCCTTGCGTAACGGGTTCCTTGCGTAACGGGTTTCTTGCGTAACGGGTTCCTTGCGTAACGGGTTCCGCGCGTAACGGGTTCTGTGCGTAACGGGTTCCTTGCGTAACGGGTTCCTTGCGTAACGGGTTCCTTGCGTAACGGGTTCCTTGCGTAACGGGTTCATTGCGTAACGGGTTCCTTGCGTAACGGGTTCCTTGCGTAACGGGTTCATTGCGTAACGGGTTCCTTGCGTAACGGGTTCCTTGCGTAACGGGTTCCGCGCGTAACGGGTTCCGTGCGTAACGGGTTCCTTGCGTAACGGGTTCCGTGCGTAACGGGTTCCGTGCGTAACGGGTTCCTTGCGTAACGGGTTCCTTGCGTAACGGGTTCCTTGCGTTAAGGGTTCAGCGCCTAACGGTTTCCGCTCGTACCGGGTTCCTTGCGTAACGGGTTCATTGCGTAACGGGTTCCTTGCGTAACGGGTTCCTTGCGTAACGGGTTCCTTGCGTAACGGGTTCCTTGCGTAACGGGTTCCTTGCGTAACGGGTTCATTGCGTAACGGGTTCATTGCGTAACGGGATCATTGCGTAACGGGTTCATTGCGTAACGGGTTCATTGCGTAACGGGTTCATTGCGTAACGGGATCATTGCGTAACGGGTTCATTGCGTAACGGGTTCCGTGCGTAACGGGTTCCTTGCGTAACGGGTTCCGCGCGTAACGGGTTCTGTGCGTAACGGGTTCCTTGCGTAACGGGTTCCGTGCGTAACGGGTTCCGTGCGTAACGGGTTCCTTGCGTAACGGGTTCCGTGCGTAACGGGTTCCGTGCGTAACGGGTTCCTTGCGTAACGGGTTCCTTGCGTAACGGGTTCCTTGCGTTAAGGGTTCAGCGCGTAACGGTTTCCGCTCGTAACGGGTTCCTTGCGTAACGGGTTCATTGCGTAACGGGTTCCTTGCGTAATGGGTTCCTTGCGTAACGGGTTCCTTGCGTAACGGGTTCATTGCGTAACGGGTTCATTGCGTAACGGGATCATTGCGTAACGGGTTCATTGCGTAACGGGTTCATTGCGTAACGGGTTCATTGCGTAACGGGATCATTGCGTAACGGGTTCATTGCGTAACGGGTTCCGTGCGTAACGGGTTCCGTGCGTAACGGGTTCCACGGGTAACAGGTTCCGTGCGTAACGGGTTCCGCGCGTAACGGGTTCCGCGCGTAACGGGTTCCACGGGTAACAGGTTCCGTGCGTAACGGGTTCCGCGCGTTACGGGTTCTGGGCGTTACAGGTTCCGCGCGGAACGGGTACCGCACGTAACGGGTTCCGCGCGTAACGGGTTCCGTGCGTAACGGGTTCCTTGCGTAACGGGTTCATTGCGTAACGGGTTCATTGCGTAACGGGATCATTGCGTAACGGGTTCATTGCGTAACGGGTTCATTGCGTAACGGGATCATTGCGTAACGGGTTCATTGCGTAACGGGTTCCGTGCGTAACGGGTTCCGTGCGTAACGGGTTCCACGGGTAACAGGTTCCGTGCGTAACGGGTTCCGCGCGTTACGGGTTCTGGGCGTTACAGGTTCCGCGCGGAACGGGTACCGCACGTAACGGGTTCCGCGCGTAACGGGTTCCGTGCGTAACGGGTTCCGTGCGTAACGGGTTCCGTGCGTAACGGGTTCTGTGCGTAACGGGTTCCTTGCGTAACGGGTTCCGTGCGTAACGGGTTCCGTGCGTAACGGGTTCCTTGCGTAACGGGTTCCTTGCGTAACGGGTTCCTTGCGTTAAGGGTTCAGCGCGTAACGGTTTCCGCTCGTAACGGGTTCCTTGCGTAACGGGTTCATTGCGTAACGGGTTCCTTGCGTAACGGGTTCCTTGCGTAACGGGTTCCTTGCGTAACGGGTTCATTGCGTAACGGGTTCATTGCGTAACGGGATCATTGCGTAACGGGTTCATTGCGTAACGGGTTCATTGCGTAACGGGTTCATTGCGTAACGGGATCATTGCGTAACGGGTTCATTGCGTAACGGGTTCCGTGCGTAACGGGTTCCGTGCGTAACGGGTTCCACGGGTAACAGGTTCCGTGCGTAACGGGTTCCGCGCGTAACGGGTTCCACGGGTAACAGGTTCCGTGCGTAACGGGTTCCGCGCGTTACGGGTTCTGGGCGTTACAGGTTCCGCGCGGAACGGGTACCGCACGTAACGGGTTCCGCGCGTAACGGGTTCCGTGCGTAACGGTTCCTTGCGTAACGGGTTCATTGCGTAACGGGTTCATTGCGTAACGGGATCATTGCGTAACGGGTTCATTGCGTAACGGGTTCATTGCGTAACGGGTTCATTGCGTAACGGGATCATTGCGTAACGGGTTCATTGCGTAACGGGTTCCGTGCGTAACGGGTTCCGTGCGTAACGGGTTCCACGGGTAACAGGTTCCGTGCGTAACGGGTTCCGCGCGTTACGGGTTCTGGGCGTTACAGGTTCCGCGCGGAACGGGTACCGCACGTAACGGGTTCCGCGCGTAACGGGTTCCGTGCGTAACGGGTTCCGTGCGTAACGGGTTCCGTGCGTAACGGGTTCCGTGCGTAACGGGTTCCTTGCGGAACGGGTTCCGTGCGGAACGGGTTCCGTGCGTAACGGTTTCAGCTCGTAACGGGTTCCTTGCGTAACGGGTTCCTTGCGTAACGGGTTCATTGCGTAACGGGTTCATTGCGTAACGGGTTCCTTGCGTAACGGGTTCCTTGCGTAACGGGTTCCTTGCGTAACGGGTTCCTTGCGTAACGGGTTCCGTGCGTAACGGGTTCCGTGCGTAACGGGTTCCGTGCGTAACGGGTTCCTTGCGTAACGGGTTCCTTGCGTAACGGGTTCCTTGCGTTAAGGGTTCAGCGCGTAACGGTTTCCGCTCGTAACGGGTTCCTTGCGTAACGGGTTCATTGCGTAACGGGTTCCTTGCGTAACGGGTTCCTTGCGTAACGGGTTCCTTGCGTAACGGGTTCCACACGTAACGGGTTCCACGCGTAACGGGTTATAGATAAGTGAATATTAAACTGCATGTAGTCATCTACTGATGCTAACACACTCCCATCGGCCGAGATTTATTTATTTATTTCTTGCATACGTCATTATATTGCCTTCACTTTTATTTTGAAATATTCTTCTTTCCGAGTTACCTGTTGTGCTCTGCGTCTCGTTTTAAAGGAAAAAACTAAAAAGGGATTTGCAAAAACGAAATACGGCTCGTTATTTGACTTTGGTTCTGTGGTTTTTCCGTTTTTGAATTTAGAACCAAAAACGGAAATACGACTACCCATTTACATTTTCCCGTTTTTTGGTTTGAAACGAAAAACGAGAATACCATGGTATTTCCGTATTTTCGTTTTATCGAATGAACGATAAAACAGATGACTAAACCGTACACGGACCTCATTTGATTAAAACCTACAACTGGCAGGCTATTTCCTTTTATATTAAGTATTGCTTTAACATTGTGTTCCTTTTAACTCTTTTTTGATTTGTCAAATTACTGGATCAGACAAGTCTCCTTCACTTGTAATGCATCAAACTGCGCTCATATTTGACTGTGTTTTGTTTTGTTTTTTTCCTCTGTGGTGTTTTACACAGAGTGTCCACAGCGCTGGGCTACAGAGCAGGCAGATACACTGGAGACATACTGGAGTCCTTCCCACTCAACATTGAAAACGGTAAGCACAAGAGCACATGTACACTGATTTCAAATCAGTTTTCATCACAAGATCAATGCTGGATATTTGATGTATTTAGCTCAGTGTCCTTTATATGCTCTTTTTTAATTTTATAGGATCAATTTATCAATTAATGATCACTTAGTATTGATCAATGAAATCAAACTATTGTTTTGTTTCCAACAGGTAACAACGTCAGTGAAACGAGAGACATCAATGACAACAGGTGAGGACGTCAGTTAGCTGTTTATTGTTTCTGGTCACTTTAACTAACTTCAGACTAGATTGGAATAAATCAATTCTTGTCTTGTTGTTATCAGTTTACATGTTGTTATCTGTTTGATGATGAGTGTTGTGTTTCTGCATCAACAGAAGTGATGTTCACTGTGGCAGCGAGGTGGATGAATCAAACAGGCATTACATCATTCAGCAGGAGACCGCTGCAAGTTAATGTCATGGTAATTAACAGAGTACACCAAGTTACACACAGGCACACTTTAATATCTTCTTTGTCCATGCAGTTGCTTACAAAAGCCTCGATGGGGGTTCCCTGAGTCAAGCAAGAGAAGAAAAAGTCTCTGCAAATTTGCTTTCTTAACAAACTGCCATGAACTAGAAACCACTGGCTGCTAGTTAGACAAAGTTATTTCACACTTTGGAAAATGTGTGGCAATAAATGCAAAGCATATTTGATTTAAGTTGTTAAAACAATAATAATCATTCAACAGCACTTTTAACAGATTTCTGTATTTCTCCAAACGCTGACGTCCTTTTATTGTCTCTCTCCAGGAGATGACCAAACACTGTACCCGTCCAAGGACCCTCCCCTCCCATCTGCATGCAACCTGTCTCCCCATCCCTCCACTGCATCACTGATGAAGATGATGATGATGAAGATCTGTAGCCCCTATAGTCATCAAACTTAATGAAGCCCCTCCTATGGTGACCACCCCTCAGGTTTGAGGTCCAGTCCCTTCCAGTTCAGTCAGTACAGGAAGCAAATTAAATCATAAATTTGTTTTTCCTTTTTTAAATACAGAAATGTCTCTTAACCAACTCATTGATCAATCAATTTGTCACCACATATCACTGATGCTGATTACCTGCTTAAGTGGTTGAACTGAAACAGGGCTGACTCCATCCCTGATGACTTAGGACACACATGTTGTAAATAATAGTGCTGTATACTCCAGTAGAGGGTTTCTGACCAGCAACTGTTTGTGTGAATGCACACCGTCCCCCTGCACACATCTTCTTCTTAAGGGCATCATGCAGATGACATACTGTAGGCAGACGTGACCTTTTTCTCTGTCGTAAATAAGAGCATAGTGTGTAACGCCAGCTTGTAACAGAAGACCCACACTCTGCATGCATGTCGCGTAGCGGGTTGGCTTTCAAATCTTTGCATGTTTCCTGATTCCAGTCAGGAGTTGGTATGCTGCGAGTGAACCGTCTGATCGACTTCGACAGATGTCATAGAGAGACAGAGAGAGAGCTGGTTTTCTCTAATCCTGATCATGGTCACCGTGCTTTAGATTTTCTATGTGAAAGTAAAACTGGGCTGTTGTGTTAGTGTGTCTTAAACACTGGAAGAAACGACACAAGACACATCAGGGTCTAGTTTTAATTGAATAGAAGATGCAACATGTGTCAGGGAAACCCAGCCCAGACTTAACAGTCTATGTCAAGGAAACCTTTTGTTAATTGCTTTGATACTGTGATGTTGCAGCTGTATGATGCCATTGTACATGTCAGGTAATGCTGCCCACATCCATTTATTGTAGCTTTCTCCCTGCTTTGCGCCCACACCTTGTGAGTCTTCATACCGAGCCTTAATAAGAGCTGACTTCTCATGATGATCAAACTAACACGCTGTCATGTGCATACATTTGTAATTACTACCTCTAGAGCTACTCATTATATGCTTATTACAGTATACTAATATCCTTTCAAACGCTCAATAGGAGCGGATCTTAAAGTTTCTAGAAAAAGCAGAAACTTTAGTACACCAATAGCTGTAAGTGGATTTAAAAAGCTGTTATTAGAGCAGTAGTTCACGTTCTCCTGAAGTTCATTCATACACAGAGTCCTCCTCCATCATGTAACAGGATCAGGAATGGGTTGAAAAAGTGCCTGCAAAATGTTCTACTGCAGCAGAGGACCAGAAAGTTTGGGTTTATCACATCAGGGCAGGTCCGACAGTGTCATACTACGTTGATATTCAAATATTTTCTAAAAATGTCTGATGCTTGATGCATTTTCCTATTTGGTACCTAGTAAGGCTGAAATTATTATTGTCCTTTGTCTACGAATCTAAAGTTACACTATTAACATACTGTGTGATCTAAATTTAAAAACAGAAGTGAAGTACCTTTTAGTCTGTCTGGAATTTATTCAGTGATTAAGTGCTTTTTAATCAGAACCATCAGAAGTACGATGATTAGGGAGTGTATGCAAACCAATCCCCAGCTGAGCAGCCACCAGTCTGGGATGGACAGACAGAAGCTTGATGTTTGTAGCTTGTTGTCGAGTCGTGCTGTTTTTCTTCTGTCAGAAATCCTGACCAGCCAATCAGGATAGAAGAAACCAGCGTGTCTCAGGTGGGTGACGAAGATATGGATTCGTTTGGACAAAGCTTAGTCACTGAATTGAAGGACAGATTAGACCAAAAGTGTGTTGCTCTTAAAGAAAACAAGCATAACAACGAAACAGCTTTTTGCGTAAACAAAATCTTCTATGTTGAAAAATGATAAAGTTCAGTGTATTTCATTGCATGACTGGACTTAGCCCAAGTAGGACCCAAGTATGTTAAGTGAAAGTTGTCTGATCCTTAACAGCCTCATTCATGACAGGTCTTTACTGGCATTAACAACATCTCAGGGCTTCACATTCAGAATCACAGCCGCCATGGGTCATCACCGCTGTCATCCTCATAGAGCTTAGCAGATGGAAAGGATCTACAGATCTAACTTCATTTTATACATAGTGTATAAAATCTCCATTCCAGCATGTGACATCCCAAAAAAAAATCCCTCTGGTCAGACCCTACTGTACGTGTCCAAGCAAACCCTCTATTTGACATCATGTTTTAAATGTAATAAATGAATCTAAAGGAGGGGGGACTGTGTAATATATTGTCACCTTCTGTTCCACTGTCTGATTTCAACATATCTAAAAATACATGTGCTATATATTGTTAATCTTGTAAGTAAAATAGCGTGCCATGACATAGTCAAATGCAAAAGAAAGTTACACGCTAACTTTGTTCAGAGAAATGTTTGTTTGATTTATTTCCGTATGCCTATACTGTAGCGTCAACATGATTATGTGAAGAATCACAGTTCTGTATATATAGGCCCATCACTATGCTGTATTGTATGTGAACCATTGTGTTGTAGTAAAAAGTTCAATAAACTTGTAGAAAGAAGTTTGTCCAAGGGAATCATTTCAGGATTGTTTAATGTCATTGATGAAGTTTTAGAAAAAGAGATAGAAACATGCTGCCCCTCTCTGCCCATGGCTCCACCTGGTGGACGGAGAAGAAAATAGTATTGATACCGATTTAATTGATGAAGAGACACTTTATATTAAATTACTCCCATTCTTCTTTTAGCACATCTGATTCTGTGCCAAGAGACAGCATGCCTTCAACTCCCCTAATATTCTTCCTTTATAAAGTTGTTCGGCTTCATTTAGAGTGAAAGAGAAGGACGCGCTATAATTTCAGTTGTTGGTTTTCAAGCTGTATTGGTTACCCTATTAAATGCAACTCCCCTAAAAACTATGATCTCATTGCTATTAGTCACTGCTGGTGAGTTGGGTGCTCTCTGTTGTTAATACAACCTCTAACCTAAACCGGAAATTATTTTTTCAAACTTTGTTGTGAAAGGGATCGCTGTCAAAAATTGGGACATGAACATCAAGTCAGCTGTTGAAGCTGGAAAATCGAAATGAAACGAAGAACAAAATATATCCAAAAGTCATCAGTGCATTACGGCTACTGTATCTCATATCTGCCCACCGAAACCATACTGTAAGGAGATGATAGCATGGTATACTGGGAAAGAAACTCTTTAAGTCATGTAAGCACCAGTAGCTTCCTTTACTGCTTTACTTGATAATGGACACGTAATGTGTAAAGTGTACATGGGAATTTATAAAATTGCAACAAACTTTAAACTGTATCTTAGACTAGTCAGTCAGGTGAAACACCAAATGCATTTACTGCCATCACATGAGAAGAAGAGTGGGATTTGGAAACCAAAACCAAAGGAACTTCCTTTGTGCCTCTTATAATAAGCTGCTCCTCATAGTTCCCACGAGAAAGGAAGCAGTGATGTAAACAACAGCGGCATGTGAGGCATCATCGTGGTGTATGTGTGTATGTGTGTGTGTTTGTGTAATGTTGCATTACAGTAACACACAAATACATTCCTAGGAGATGACCGGACTGGGCTGGATCAGAAGATGTAATCTGTTACAATGTTATGAAACTACAGGAACATGTAATGTGTCTCTGAATATTGTAATAGAGATTGGACTTCCTTCATGATCACACGATCAAATTCACCCACATTTTGATAAATTCAAGATCGAGCTGTTATCAGACAGTATTAAACGTTTCTGTTTCATGAGTAAATTAAAATATATTTAGCCTGCCTTTCCTTTAATGATTGAATCATCAGTTATCAATACCAACCGCCTCTTCTCCTTTATTTGCTTGTAATAATGTGATGCATGTATTATAGTAAAATGTTTAATGTAACTAAGTGATTGATTGAAATGCGTTTCCTTCACCCTCTCTAAGCTGCACATTGATTTCCGCTCCCCGCTGCGCGCTCCCGCTGCCAGGGGGAGACTCTGCGGCACCAGCAAGACGCTGCACCGCCGACCCGAACAACAGGGCTTGGCAGGACCCCCTCCACACCCCCAGGTGGACACACGGACGCAGGCAGACGCAGCGTGAAGACTCCGGTAGCTGCTCGCGCTGCTTCAGCACGTTCCTGCCGGACTGACACTGTCCCAATCCGGACACGAGGAGCGACACACAAGGTAGAGAGCTCCTATAAGTGTGTAAGTGATGTTGCTACTAATAATTGATGGCCTATGAGTTTGTATAACGGCACAACGGATCGTTTATTAATCTGATTTAATCTTAAAATGCTAAAACCACAGGCAGAGTGAAACTGAAGCTTCAATGAAATGTTTTGTGTTTAAAGTTGTCACATAGTGACTATTGACTTGGTGTCAAGCTGACCCAGCACTGTTTGCCCTTTGCCGAGTCGCTCAAAGTAAGATTTAATTGCAGAACGAAACCGATTTTAATTTACAAGTCACAGTTTGGTGGTTTAATGTCATGTGTTTCCGTCTTTGTAGTCTCCAGGCACTTAAGTTGGTAAAGACCCAACGCTGTGCGTAAATGTGCACACATAACTGTAGAAAAGAGACATGTCGTGTTTATTTTATCACAATGGTTAAACTGAAGTTGTAGAAGCCTCTATTAGCATGTACTGCAGTACGTTACTGCTGGAGATCCAGGATGTAGTCTGATTATGAATTATTATTATTTTTTTCTATCACAGCAGCTCATTTAGTTGAGCTGCTGGATCAAATCTGGCAATAATGGATTTTGAAAATGATTTTAATGAATTTGCAGATCCAATCTGATAACATATTGATGTGCTGCACAACTAAATCTTACACTTTATCATCAACAAGTCTGTGTGTCAAGGTTGTCTTAATAATCACACATCAGCACCCTGAGGACTGTGTTTCACTTTAGTAGTTGATGAATTAATTCATGCAGATATCCTTTTAATCAGAAGCCAACAAGAAGGTGATAGGCTACTCTTCCCAACTATTTGCTCTGCAGGCAGTTACATAAAGTAAGACTGATGATGTGATGACACATGCAATGTGTGCTCAAGTGTCACTCTGAATCAAAATTAGCGTGATTGAAGGTCTGACTTGAAGGATATTTACTTGAAGGATATTTGATATTCATCATTGACTGGTGTTATTCCACTTTTTGTTATTCCACTTTTTTGAGTTTTGTTACTAAATGAGGTGTTTGTGAAAAGGCCATTGATGTGTACTCTTACACCCATACCTCTGCACGCTTTTATTATTTTATTACACAATTGCATGATTCATTTTGGATCATTATACATCTTTTTTTCTTCTGGTGGATATACAGAACATGACGGGTTTGTAAATGAACTCTTTTCTTGTCATATCAGTCTTCAATTATGCCAAAATACTATAGTTTAACATGTCCTGAACATACAGTAATTTTGGTTTGAGATAAAAGTGGATTTGTTTTGTACATAAATATAATCCCTTTGAAATGAAAGAAGTAACTATAGCCGTAGAACAATTAGTAGGTGAAATAACGGACAGAATATGTTAAGTAACACACATTTTGAATATTATTATAATCAGCGTAGATTTATTTTATTTTATGTATTAACTAAATTGAACTGAAGAATAGCTTGTTTCAGCTTCACAAATACAAATAATTGATTTTCATCTTTTAAAGAAATCATTGAAATTATAAATAATGCATAATATATATTATATATACATAATATAAGATACATATATAATATGTTGGTAACCCTCCTTAAGCAATTTCAAAACATCACTTTGGGCTTTGGAAAGTTGTTGTGGGCATCTCTTATACTTGATTTTATAGGTGAAACAATAGGTTGACAAAGTAATTGATAGATAATCTGTAATGGTAAAACACCCTAAACTGCTCTCTCTCTCTGTTAACTTAATGTTCCTCCTGTGTGACCTGAACTATTTGGCTCCCTCCTGAAACCAGCTGTTACTGTCGGTCTGTGTGGATGCGTCTTCTCTGCTGTGCGGGCGAGGTTATAAATAAGAGGCTCGAGGTTTTTGCGTGTGTGTGTTGTTTAACCAGCTGCTGGGGAGGTTTGTTTGTCTCCCTCTCTCTGAGTGCAGGTGTACTCACTGGCACTCTAGATGCTCTTCTCGGGCCTGTTTTAAGGTACCCCCTCCCCCCAGGCTCAAGGATTTGAGTCTATTTGTGTTGGATCAGCATCACCTGTCTCCTGTGTTTTAGCTGTGAGGGACCTTTTGAAATGTATTGTTCATTCAAAATCTGGCCAATTAACCCTGAAATATTTTCCTGTTGTATGACAAAATGTTTGTCCTCCCTCCTATTTTAGCAACATATTTCAAAATGTGTACTTATTTAAATAAGTATGTAGAAGATGCACTTTGATTGGTTGTATATAGTACACATATGAGTTTAATCATAGGGTTGTAGTTTGCCGTAGTTCCTGAGACGCCGAGGCTCAAAAATCATTAGAATTCCAGAAATCTCTAGTGATTTCAGAGTTTGGGAGGATTGCCTCCGTAGTTATTGCTTGAAAGTTGACTGAGAATACTTACAGCTGAGAAAACATTTAAGAACCTATATTTTGAGGTTTTTATGCTATTTCTGATCTTTGAACAGCTCCCCTAAGATACATTATAGCCTTTCATTTTGTGTGTGTATGTGTTCTCGTCTAGGCAGAGAGGAGCATGGGAAAGTGGCCCCGACATTGCAGGGCAGACCACCAGCAGTGAAGGTCACATATATATCTAAATATTGACAGCTTGATGATATCCACAGTGTATAACAATGACCTGGTCTCTTTCATGTACAGCAGTAATTCCCAAAGACTGGGTCGGGACCCATAGGTGGGTCGCAGAGATTTTGTTCAATAAATAAAAAAATATATTTTATATATTATATATACCTGAATATTTGTATAGTTCTGATAATTGTAGTCTACTTATTACATTGAATCTAATAAGAAAGGGTAGCGTACATTATTTTTTGTCGCAGTATTTAACGTGTATATTTTTAAAGACACATATATATGTCTATATTTATGCACATCCAAACAATATAAAACGAAATATATACGTACATCATAACATTAACAGAAAAATTGGTTTAAAATGAAGTCCTCCGATACCTTTTATAAGGATCCTAGATCTTAGCAAAGAGATGAACTTTACCAGAAAGTAAGAGTCTGATTTTCTCCAATCCGATAGAAGTTAACACATCTCTAACCCAGTGTGTCTAAAATGTGAGTTACAGGTGATTTCCAATTTAAAAGAATTACATTTCTTTCAAGATGTTAAAGGCTATTGGGAGTGGCCATTGTCACAGCAATTTCACCATTGTATGTTCATTCAAGTCAGTCTTGTGTGACAAGAGCGAGATATGTTTACAAATCTGGTTTTATGTGTAATGTCTCAACAACTATTGGTCGAATAAGTTGAAATTTGGCTTTTGACCAAATACAAAAATATTGACATTGCCATCATCCTAAACTGTTCTTTAAATACAGCGCTAATTAGCAAATATTAGCATGCTAACCCAAACTGATGGTGAACATGGTAAACATTGTACCTGCTAAATGCTAACATGCTGATGTTAGCATTTAGCAGTCTAACAGACTTGCTAGCATGGCTGTAAACTCTTAAGGAAAATGCACTGTAGGAAAATGTGCATAAGCACTGCCGCTGCAGTTTGTTGGTGATGTGATCAACGACTCTTTCTCCAGGCCTGCCGTGACTTGACATTCAAGGCCAGGGTTGCATGTGAATCATATGCCTAAGGAACAGGCACTGAATGAGTCAAACATAAAGGTCCATAAGACCTCGCCACCAGGTCAGAACTGGGTCAAGACTTTTGACTCACTCCTTTTCTTAGAGATGACAGTAGTTGGTCATTCATTTATTGTAGCATGTTATAGGAATATCAATAAGAATAGGAATATCTTGACCTGTATTGTCCGTCCTCTTTTTTTTTTGGTTACTTATTCTCATCAATCAATGTCCCAGTTTCCTGTCATGCATGCCTGTCTATTCTGTTTGTCCATCTGGCTACTGTAGGCATCGTATTTCAGTCAGACACATCCAGGCACATACACTCCTGTGAGAACAATATGTTTTTAAAAAAATCCAGCGAGCCTCGCAGTACATTCAGAGTGACCCAAACATCTCATGGTGATTTATGACCAGCGGGGTCAGCTCCCAAGGATGCTGTGAGTCACACAGTCAGTTGGACGGCCAAAATAGACGCCTCTTCCCCCACTGGGTCGATTTGTTTCTCTTAACCAAGAGCTGTCACTGTAAAACAAGTTTTGAATCACTCTGCCTGGATCTTTTGGGTCAGACTGTTAAGAGACCCAAACTGTTTGGAGTTTTTCTGTAGCTCACTGATGTGCCCGTACGGGGTTTAGCATTGGTGTATAATATTAGCACCCAATGTTATACCGAACAGTTTTGTATGTCACATGGGTGTCACGACCATAACGATGACATTCCTGCCTGTAAGCGCCTTTGCAAAGTGGGTCAGTACGTGACATGTACAGTATATGTTCTTCACCAGGTTGCTTATATTGTAGCTGTACCAAACTGGAGTTGGATTTAACTGTTTGGAACTAGAAAATCAACTTAAAGGAATCCTTCACCCTGAAACCAACCATTTGTTTATCAATTACTCACGCGTGTTACCGTGAATTCATTAAGAAACTTTGTTTTTGTCGCATGTCAATGGAGAATCCGACAACGTAAATGGAGGCCAGGTTAAACAACAGTAAAACTATATAAAAATCTGTTTTCAAACGCTCACACAACCCTAGGGATGCACCAGTCTTTTTGGCTTTTTCAGTCCCCATATTGACACCTTGACTTTGGGTATCGGCCAGTATAGAGTACTGATCCGATACCAGTGTATAATTAATAAGCTGTATGCCTCATTTTGTGACTGGGATCATTATTTTTTATATAAAGAAACATCAGGCTTGACTTAAGTATTGCTTTCCTAACTTTGTAAAACTAGATGTAACAAACATATACATAGGTATACATTTACTGAATTGTTATTTAGTATAATCCAATACCAGATTGGCCTATTGTCACAGATACCCAATCCAGCTGTTTGAGTCGGTATCGGACAGATATGTGATAAGTTTGAAATCTGACCTTTGACCTCCACATAGACATTGTGCATTGTACTGACATTGGAAGGACCAGCTGTGGTGGTTGCTGCTTGGCTGAACATTTCTGCAGCAGAGAAACCATAGGGTTGTTTTCCATGGTTTACTTGTCTACTGACCACTGATTACAGATCATGAAACGCATAAACTGGCAGGACTTAAAGCTTGTGTTTGGTATTTTTCAGATTTAGTTAGAGCCAAATTCTTTTCATATCTTTTCTTTTCACCAGATGGTTTAACAATCACTGCACCATGTTACTGATTTGATGCTGCCATACCAGGCAGGCAGTAATCTTGTATCTAATGATGCTTTCTAGTAGAACAGTAAAGCTTGACAGTAAGTTAAGTTAATAAGATAAGTTGCAGCTTTCTGAGTTTGGGTTGCAGTTGTCCCGCGCCAGTGGAAGCTAAGTTGTTTGTTGATTAGTTTACATTTGCGTGTTTTTAAATTTCATTCTTTATCTTTTTTCTACAGTGTATCTAATAACACACATGTTTAACTATTCAAAATGTGTGACGTATTGTTGCTATGCTGCAACACAAATTGAGGGATATTTTCCTAATGTAGCATTATAGAGGGGCCCTGTTTCACTGGTTTGTAGAAACTCAAAGACAAATGGGGAAGAGACTATGATGTAATTACTTTAATTGTTTCATTAAAATGTCAATAATAGCTTTAATAACAGAGGAGGTTTAGCTTCTGATAAGAGCATCACCTACTGTCAAAAATGTTAAACTTGATTCAATAACTTCCTGAAATCTTCAGCAGCTGCTTGTCGGTCCTCTTGTATGGGATTCAAGCTCATGAAAATATGCCTGTTTTGTTTACTGCCCCAAAAATGCTTGCATGCCAGAGAAACACTGAAGCAGCCAATTGCTCATAAAAAAATGTAAATGATATGAACTTCCGGTGCATCCAGCTTTGACTCCCATCTGCTCACTGGAGGAAATGCATCCCCAGCTATGTTAAATGCTTTACAGAATGGTAATGAGGTGCCTAAACCGGTCGGGATCATGCATGCTTGAAGTGCTGTGGATGCTGGAGGCAAAAATAGAAGGCCAACGCTCGAGGTACTTTGTTTCCATCACTGACTGGGATTAGCAGCTTTTAAACACTCCGCTCCATTAAGGCTATTGTAACAAAGTACATACACCGACTCATGAACACATGCACGCCTTTTTAAAATCTCTTCTGACACAGTTTAACATTGCCTGCGCTGCTTCCAAATACAGTAAAGCCAGTGTTGCATTCAGAGCGGCAGGCTTATTTTATTGGCTGGTTTTATATGTCTGGAGCTGTCAATGTTGCACAGACATTCACAGTCGGGATAAATAGAAAGGCGACAGGGAAGACTGCAGATACAACCAAATACCAGCTGCAAATACTTTTTACGGTATGTTTTATCCTGTCAGGTGACAAATAATTGAAAATCCATGCTTTCTAAGCTGCTTTGCTTTGCAGTGCAGCGGGTGGTGGAAATTTGAGGCACATTATTTAGGAAAGACTCAGTTGTTATATTTTGACCGTTTAAGTGGCACTGGTTTTCCCAAATTTCAACCTGGTTTCCAGTCAGGTTGAAAAAAAATCTCTAAATTGCTTTTAATTTGCATATTGTTCCCAGTTTGACTGATACATCGAGCTGTAGTGTTTGCATTGTTGAGCAAACAGTGCAGCTGCTGTGCAGCTAGAAAAACTAAAACTATGTTGTGCATAAATTATATGTGGAAAGTAAAATGCAGTCAAAAAAATGAGAAAGCATCATACAGTAGCAATTACCTGTCACTGTCTTATTTCAGCAGTGATGTTCGTCTGAACCTTGTCTAAACCCCGTGTAAGTGTGTGTCACAGTGAAGCTGTTGTCATCGTCCGCTAGGGTGATAAATTATTGTATGAGGTATTTTTAACCAGGAAAACCGGTTCTGTGCAGATTATAATTCACAGTTTACGAATTGACAAAGAAGCAAAGGAGGAGGGTCAGAGATTTGGGATTAAGTAAAATGTCCTGTTTATAATATGCATGAGTGAAACGAAGCGACTGAGTAAGAAGGGGATTTTGAGAGAGAGAGAGAGAGAGAGAGAGAGAGAGAGAGAGAGAGAGAGAGAGAGAGATGAGGACAAGACTGGGACCAGTAGAATCAACAGCTTCTCTCCTCTGGCAAGGACACGCTCGCTCTTCTCAAGCCTAATACCACCGACATGCTGTCACACACACACTCAATTTTTTCTCCCTCACCCCCGCTCGCTGACATTTTCTCCTCCCATTCTCCCTCTCCCTCCCGTTCTGTGTCCCTTTTTTGGCTTTTGCACGTTTGCCTTGTCACCCAGTAGAGACAGTGCATTAACAGCCTAGAGGAGGAAGAAAAAAAAAAAAAAGGGCGGGGGAGGTGGAGCATGAGGACAACAATGATCCACTACATAACAACTACATCAACACACATGTTTGTCCTCAGGCTTGTTCTCAACTGCAGAAGTCGAAGCAGAGGGCACGCTACTCTCAGATGCGTTAGGATACATACGTTGTTCAGTTGCCGGGTAAGAAACAGCTGATGTTTCCTTCTAGTCTCATTTTGTGCATCACATCAGCCATTGCATGCACACAATTAGGGCAAGGTATCGTTTAGATATGACAAAAAGATGCCTAGTATAGTACCTAATAGTTTCAGCACCCATTAGTGCTGGAACAAGTAGTTGATTTATCACTTAGTTGATAAAAGGAATAAACAAAAATGTGTCAAAGACATTTATGAAGCTAAAATGATCTGTTTTGGATTATCAAATGTAAGGATTTGCAGTGTTTCATATAATTGTAAATTTAATGTACTTTGGGTTTTGGACTACTGGTCGGACAAAACAAGCAAAGTAAAGACAGATTCATCGACCGTTATTGTTAGTTGTGGCCACAGCACATACAGTAAATCGACATAATTCCAAGGACGTGCGTTGTCACATTTGGTGCAATTTGGTCTCCTTCAGGGCTCTGTGAACGGAGTCTGAATTCATGCTCTACTTTATAACCACAGTGGATATGTCAAAGCAAGCGACTAATATACCTATTTGGAAATGTATACATCCGCTTAGTGTATTTCACCAGTGTTTCTGACTGCTATAGTAGGCAGACCTGGGAGGGTTTTTTCCTGTGACCCAGAGTTTATTTAACTGGTGCTTCTGAGTAGCTGCCGCCTGGTTGTGTGAAGCAACTATGTCATAGCAGGTGTATTGCTCGCTGTCAAAGTTGTTTAGATGAGCAGTTCACAGGCCAAGCATTGGGCCCATTCCGAACAGGCATGTTGTGCAAGGCCACTGCACTAGTTGAAGCTAAATCCAGATGGTGGTCAGAAAACAGCAAAACACATAAAAAAAGTGTTTGTTTGTTTTGCTCTTTCTTTGTGGCTTCCACAGTTGAAACACGGATAAACATACTGCAAAAATACCATGACAATGAGTACATATGTAGACAGATTAAAGCTGCTACAATCAATATATTTATATTAACAATTGATCACATGACTACTTGGATGTGAAAGGGGTCACTCGTAGCAACACTGATAACTCACCTGGTTTGGCAGATCCACTCAGCTCTATGCAGCCTTTCATTCATTCATTCATTGTTTTGGTTTTCAGGCCTACAACTTTACAGTTTTGGTTCACTCTCACCGCTCTCACAGCGTTGTTTTCAGCTGTAGCCCATTGTACGCTATCTGCTTGGCACTAAACGGCAGACAAAGTTAGCAACTAGCCAGTGGAGCATGTAGAGATCTAAAACATAGCTAATAGGTAATTGAATATTTGACCTAATAATAACCTGTGGAGACCTAATGTCTCTCCACATGTGCTGGGTCAGAGAGAGCGACCTCAATGTCAGTCTGTGTCTCTCTGCCACTCTTAGTTTCTATTTTCACATGACCAGGTCAAACATACACAAGATATTCTTGCTGCTGTTTCACTTTTTCTTCCCCTCTCCCGTCTTCACTTCTCCTTGATATCCGATCCTTTTTCTGTCTTATTAGTTTCAGCATTCGTCACCCAAATATCCTAAATCATGATGAAGAACTTTATAACAAGTATGATTTGGTAGTGTTTCCATCCTTTGGTTCATGTCTTTTCAGCTGAAGTGCTTCTCCTGATGTGGTCCTGACAATGGTCATGTGACAGAAAGAGCGCAGTAGTGGTGGACAGCATTGAGCATATTTAACAAGTTATAACTGACGTTACAACTTGTTAGCCGCTTGGGATCCTCACTGATTCCCTCCTGATCTGCAGTTTTCAAAAAATAGTGAAATAAAAAGTTTGAGGTCAGCACACGTTAATAAGTACAATTAAGCAGGAAAATACAATATTAGAGTGAATTAAGTAAAATATATTTACATGATGTCATGCCCATATTCTTCAATTTGTGCTTCCTGTTTATATTTGAACTCTTTTAAAATTAAAACAGAGTAAATAGATTTATTCGACATCAGCGAAGGTGTGCAGCATTTGTTTAATACTCTTTAATGACATGTGGTTTAATTGTCTTTGTTTTCAACTAACAAAACACAAATATATGTTCTTGTCATAAGTGTAGTTTTAAAAGTCAAGTAAAAGAAAAATGTTTATTAGCTGTTTTAATTACAGACCCGTCCATCTTCCTCATCATCTTCCTTCAATCTGACACACACACACACACACACACACACACACACTGAGTGTACAAACACACGGCTTGTTGGTATCAATGATTATGTTCCTTTTTGGCATTGTGCTCTAATTATAACTGTACTATTGTTCCGTGTGTATGTGTGTGTGCATAATGTAAGAAGACGCCACAGAAAAGAAACTTAAGAATTTGCTCTTGCATGTACTTGGATTTACTGTGAGGCTTCTCTCTCTCTCTCTCTCTCTCTCTCTCTCTCTCTCTCTCTCTCTCTCTCTCTCTCTCTCTCCCACCTCATGTTTGGTCGCTCTGACCCTTTCAGACATACATAGCGACCGACACTTGAGGTGCTGCGAGAGGGAGAGAGCAAACACAGAGAGACAGGAAGCAGAGGCAACACAGTAAATCAGAGACGGAGAAAGGGAGAGAAAAACATATCAAAGACTAAGTGCAACTCAGCTGAGGACTTAATGAATGCTCATCCAGCTGGCTTAAGCTTGTCCTCACTCACTCGGCTGTGAACGAGTGTCACAGAATGGATTTCATTTTGGTCCAGCAGCCACCGAGCAGCAGCAGCAGCAGCAGCAGCAGCTCTGTAGATTACTATCACTCGTTTTGGATTATTTCAGACACCGCTGTTGCGATGAATGGGGATGACAGCATGCAGAACGGAAAATGGTAATATGACAATCTGCTCTGTTTATTCTGAGATGCTTTTACTTCCATCCTGTTATCTCTTTGTTCACGCAGGATTTTGTCGTTTTTGTTTGCTGTAACTGTCACCTTCTAATTTATATTTAAAACCAACCTGTCTAAAAGTGTTGGATGTCCTGTGGAGTTTTAGCTTCCCAGCGTTCAACTTCTAATCCATAATTCTCCTAACATACGACTCTCTGTGAGATGACAGAGGGGGGTGAGGTACTTTCAGTTACTCCTACTTAAGAAGCTGACCTCCAAGTCTTGAGTAACATCTTTAGTGTTCAAACAACTAGGCGATCGGTCTAATAACAGAAAATGAATTGACAAACGATTTGTCATTGCCATTCATCAAGCAAAAATTATTCAAGATTTGCTGCTTTTTTTGGGCTGATTTTACATCTTTTGTACATTGAATATCTTTGGGGGTTTGAACTGTTTCTGACATTTTATAGATTAAATGATTAATCAATTAATTGAAAAACAGCCCTAAACATAATACACACCTTTTCTCTTTTATCACATTTAGAATGATTCATTCATGAAGGATTTCCTTGTAACGTATAAGACGTGACAGTTACATCTCTGTCTCCTTCTTAAATAGTACCACAGTCTTTTATTTATTAAGTCCTGACAAGTAGTCTTTTATGTTGAAATATGCATAGATGTACACTGACCGTGTACAAGTACAGCATAGCTCCCATAGCGCACACTGGCCGCTGCTCTCTGCTGGAGTGTTTTGACTCGAGGTGAAGGTCTCAGGTTACCGAGCATTAAGGCAGATTTCACAAACCAGCCACTGTACCTGCCCCCTTCCTGGATGTCCATTTACTGGCAAGTGAGTCATGGAGGAGGATAAACCATCCGACAGCATCAGGGAGGTGATGTTAGAAATCAGTGCTGTCGAACGGATTGAACACTCAGTCTTAGTTTGGCCTGTTGAGAGTCGCAGCCTGCAAATCCTGACGAGGAAGTTTCTGAATGTGTGTGTTGTCACACCTCGGCTGCAGAGAGGGTGTGGCCGGTCGCACATAAAGTAGATTTTGTTTGGCGCTCACTCTCTCGGAGGATGTTATGTACCGTATGGGAGCTGACTTTTAAAATGCCCGCCCAGCTCTCCCGTAGGTTTGATTTGGCAGGACACTGTGAGTGTGTGCACACCGTTGTCCTTTTCCCGCCCTGTTTCCCGCCCTGTTTCCTGCATATTTGCCATGACGTTGAAGCCAGAGTCCATTAACCTGACTATTCCTGTATGGGGAGTGACCTCAATGTTTGGGTATTTGTTCCTGTGCTGACCCGGTTACACAGAGCATCCTTTTTCTCTCAGCAGAAGGACGTCTTGTCCCGTCCTGGTGATTCAATGGAAATACACAACAGCTCTGTTTGCAAAACTACAAATCATCACCTCACCTTTACATGGAGCAGACTTGTTTATGCCGTTTTGGCTAGGATCTAGTCGACACCTGTATTCAGAGTACGCAGCAACATGTCCAATGATTTAAAGAACTTTTCATTGACAGTAACTTTGAATTGACGTGTTGACTGAGCTGGTGTAGCTGTGAAGCAGCTGTTCAAAGTGTTTAGCTCTGATGAGGGTGGACAACTACAAAGTGTTAATGTTTACTCTCTGAGCAAAACATACACTGATCATTTTCCTTCCTAGTTTTGAGATTCAGTGCATCAAAGGCTTTCTAATAGGTTTATGCAGAGCTGCACACATGAATACACTCAAACAGATAAAGCTTTATCTGATTCATATGTCTCAATTAGTGAGATAATGATTTGATGCACAGTTTTAGGCTTCACCGTGATACATTTAAAGATTTGATGCAATTTGATGTTGGGTCTGATTAGCATCACTGAGTGCAGTTCATCTGTGTTTTCATCTGTTTTTTCTGTATCGAAGTGATCGTTTCTGGTTGTTTGCTATGAAATCAGCCGGTGTGAGTTACATTAAGAACAGCTGTGAGTTAATTACAGATGAGATGAGTGTGTCAGTGAAAGCTGAGCCACACTTTGATATAATAACACGCCTCGCACACACACACACACAGCGCAAACACGTCAAGTCACTCACGATGAGTTTAAAGATGCGCTTAAAGTCTCGGCTCGTTCATAATTCCCTGACGTGTTTTTAATGACTTAAACACAGGCCTTGCTGCCTCCTGACTGCTACTTTACAGTCACCCTTCAAACCATCCTGCTGATCAAGGCCGTCATGATTAGTGTTTGCCTTCCGCAAGCTCAGAATTGCTGATCCCTGTGAAGCTACTAAATATACCGTCTGGCCGTCTCGGTGCCGCAGTGGTCATGTACAGTAGCTCGACACAGCCTGTGTTTATGTCCGACCTCAGTGTAATTTGGTTTTTGCTTGTGCTGGGATGTCACCGGGTGTGTTGAGGTAGAGGGCCACAAGATGTTGCACTCAGAAAAAAAACGTTGTACCTTTTTAGTCTATAAAGGTGCAGTTTTTAGGCTAAAAGGTACAACATTGTATCTTTTAGGTACATCCATTTACTCCAAAAAAGTAAAGCCCTCCTTGACAAAAGATGGAATTTAGTACCTTTTCTGTTTTCATGCTGCAGATTTCCAAGCTGTAAATAGCACAGGAATAGTCAATTATTTACACAAGAAATGCTAAAAAAAGATGTTCCAGATTTTTGGGGCAACTTAAAACGATCTGATATTGTGTGTATCTTTATCTCAAATCTCCATTTGGGCTGTTGTATAACAATGTAGGGAGCCAACGACTAGCATTAAACATCCAAAGAATTGATTCCAAAATGAATTAGTTTAAGGACACATTCCTCTGGTTTAATCAGATTTAGGCTTATTTGTGATGTCAAATTATAATACTTTATAGTATTAGACATTTAAAACACTGAGGGATAAAAGATGAACCTTCTCCGTTTCTAATGTGTCGTTGGACACAAAAGGCATGAACATTAACAAAGCCATCATAAATATGGGGCCTTCATTACAGTAATTATTTAGTTAATTGAGTTTGTAATTTTATTTAAAGATTTGTAGATGTAATTCATCGGAACAACTTCAGAAAATGGGATTTGACATGTTGCTTCTTCACCTTTTAAAGAATCTTAACTTTATAGGCATCTGGCATATGTTTTAACAAGGGGACTCTTCATCACCACACATTTTGTACCATGCCTGATGTGAGACACTTCTGTGCACAACTTCTGCATCAGTCGGTTATCTGTTTACTGCACAATTGAATTTTCCTCCAAATTAAAATTTGTGTGTGGGAGTACTTCGTGCTGAAAAGATGAGCACAGATGCAAAAAGTCTTACAGTGCTATAAGGTTTGTTAAAACGAGGGATTTCAAACGATACACTATGCCAGGAAAAACTCCTTACAGACAAAATATTGCACATTTTAGGTTTTCATATTGCTTTGTTGTGCCATTCAGAAAAGTACTTTGAAAATACTTCTTAAAAGAGAAAATAATCTGCACTAACATTTCGTCATCAATATCTTTTGCTCAAAAGTTGCTTCTCTTGTTGATGGCCACATACTGTAGAATGGAGTATTCAGTTGCCTTTTTAAAGAGACCATTTGCCAACTTTAATGTGGTTGTCCAATCAGTGCTGATGATAAATGGAATCCACTGAAGAATTAAATTGCCAAGCTCGTGCTATATTGACAGACAAAGCTGATCTCTCCTGTTGCCGAGTCGTTCCGACTGTGCCTACATGTACCAAGATGCATTGCACACAAGTGGCGAGTTGCTAGGTTACACAAGCTCTATCGTAGTCTGATTAATAAATAAGTTATACCCACAAAATGTCAATGAAGGAAATATCCTTACACTGTACACCTCAGGCTTAATTGCCATGTTAACTCATCGTAAAACACACTTCATTCAAACTGGACAGAAACAAAATAAAACACCAAACATGTCTTGGTTAGTCTTTCCACGGATCAAACAATCACCAGCTCTGGTTTGGTCAAAATAAATCCTTAACTAACAGGCTGTATCACTCTGCTGCAGCATCTCGTTGGGACCTCCAGTTGGTGTTTTCTCTCAGCAGTTCAGATTCGGGAGGGTCTCCGCCGGCCATGTCTGCAGCAAGCAGCCTTGAGCGGCCTCGAGCGGCCTCTCTCTGGCTGTATGCGGCTGAATATCCGAGTCAGCCAAAACGCTGTAAAAATCCTTATCCATTACATCCTCTGCACTCATGTTTTGGTATGCCATTTTTGCTGTTGGAAATGTAGCGCAAGAGAACAAGGATCTTTTTGAGCTGCATTGTGTCCCACAGCTACCAAAGCTGAAGGAGCACTCAGTAGATCTTCCTCCAACGACGTCACTGTCACGTCACTAGATGCAAGAAGAACAACAGATTTAGCTGCAGGCATTTTTCACACTATATCTCAACTCTGATAGATAATACATTTTCCCCATAACTATAAAGTATTACTCGATTGGGACAGACAGGCAGTAGCAAACGCCTGTGCGCAGTGTAGCAGAGATTTCTTAGATTGAGATTGGTGGGGTGGAAAAGTTGCTGGCGTTGATAAGAATTAAGCTAATGCATTTCATTTGGCCAATCCCCCTGAACCTTGACTTCTCACTGACTCAGCATCTAAAAATTATCCACCAGTGTTTAAGAATGTTCCAGGTGGTTAAAAGTCACATTAAGGACTCGTGCTTCTTCTGATTTGTGCTCTAATGCGGCACAGCAGGAGGATACAGGTCAAATGTAAAGTTAACAGACATAGATTCAAGGCTTAAAATTTGCTTAAAATTAGCCCTTTATATCTACATGGGGGCGGGTCCTCTTCAAGGGGTCCGCCATGTTACACGGCCAAGTTTCCACATCCAAGCAGTGCTCTAGAGAGGGACTTTCCTGTTTTTACGTTACCTGAATGTGATTAAAATTATACCAGTCTGTCGATTAAGCTACATTTTCAAAAGAAACATCACTTATGGTGTGAAAGAAATGCTGCCAAAAATGCTTTGTGTTCACTGCCAGTGTGACATCAGATATCTTACACAAACATTTCAGTATTATATCTAAAGGTGTGAAAGATGTGCCATGATGACTGGAGTCACATCTGCTGATTGACATTGTTTTAACCGGAGTAGCTAGTTTCAGGACGCTCATTCCTTTTTGTTGAGGTGATTTTCATATCCAGTATGAGGATTATATGCACACCGCCGTCTGTCTAGTCTTTGAAAAACTAATTTGAATAGAATACATTGTTGTTTCAACTTAAAAGTAAGACTTTTGTTCAAAGTTCCTGAAAAGTCTAGATGAAAGAACTCCTTCCTCTGCATAAATCCTGTATATCAGTTCATCTTTGTGTGGGCAGCAGTAGTTTGTGTAATCCAGTGGGGAATCTCGTTTTTCTTTTTTTGCTGAAAAACCGCAGACATGAACGCAGGAAATGGATTCTTTTCATGCTTATTTAGAGGCAGTATCAGTGTCTGTAGAGGCTTTGAAGTTTGGCCAAGTCACATCAGTTTAGCTTATTGTGCTTCACATATTTCTCAGGCATTTTGTGTACACAATATTACACAGACTGTGGGGATACTTCATTGAACTGAGGGGGGAGAGTAGTAGTTATACAAATAACAGGTTAAGACTAGATTCATTTTTTATTGAACTTAGTGTACAGTGGCAATCATGAAAATCATTATTGGTTTATTTGGTTTTCTTTTTCAAAACTCTTAAAAACACTGAATTTGAAATTATAAATAAAATGTGAATGTTTTCATTCTTGCCAAGATTTAGTTTGTCCACATCATTTTATTTGTTTAAAATGTGGCCATCTAATGGCACAGTTGGGGGTCATCTTGTTGGCCTAGTTTAGGGATCTAAGATGCGAACTGTGTCATTCAACATCCTCGCTCAAATCAAATCATTACCTCTCCCTCTCCCCACAGTTCCTATCACTCTCTGCCAGATAGTGTCAAATAAAAAAAAAGGAAAAGGCCCGAAAAACATACTAATAAAGTAATATCACATTTGAATACTTTATCAGGGGAGAAATGTCCCACAGGAATGTATTAAGTCACAAGCCATGTTTTCACTGTTGAATATTTAGATCTTGTCCAGGCAGGAACCTGCTTGACACCAGGAATGTGTTCAGACTATTTCTGTGTCATAATGATACCGGACAGAGACATTCAAACTGTTCTCAGCTCCCGCACTGGGACATCTTATCCACAGCAATGTGAGTCGTCATTTATTTCAGTGACTGAGTGAGAGAGATCTGGGTGTTTATATAGAGCCGTTTGAATCTGAGGCAACACTGTGCTGGTCCAGGTCCATACAGTCCTCTCATACACCACATACTGGAGACAAACGCATGAATAAAAAGCACACGCTCAACTAAGCAGCTAACTGGTAACAGCATTACAGTGTGTATTCTTGTCGGCAGATATACAGTAACTGGTGATGTGTGTTGCTCTCACACTGACTCATATTACCAGCGGTGTAAACGCGCTCCAAGTAAAATTTCACTCTTATTTTATAAGCACTCCAAAGGCTCGAAAGCATTTGCATGTCCCATCACTGTTGCCAAGGGGACCCAACCCAACATCACTGTTTAGTTTTCTTCTTAAGGTCACATTCATTTAAATTTCTGCAATTTCCAAGCTGCCCTTTGCCAAAAATCCCAGACCTCCCTCACCGACAACTGAGAAAAAACACTGACACTCACTGACATTATTTAAGAGATGCAGGTGCTCATTGTCTTCAGGATGGGAAAGCATTTGATTACAATTGTATAAGCTGTGAGCTGAATTTGATTTGTGCTTCTAAGCCTACCACCATCCTCGTCCTCCTCTCATTTGACAACCACCCCATTGCTTCCATTACCATCCTCCTCCTCCTCCTCCTCCTCCTCCTCCTCGTTCATGTTATCATCATGATGACCATCACTGTGCTTTGTCCCAGCGGGGTGTGGCAGGACTGACCAGAGAGCTCTGAGTCACAGTGTTGTTTCTGGAGCTGTGGGGGCTGCGGACTGGCTGAGAGTGCTGCATTTTTAGATAATAATGTAAGGAGATAAGACAGAGAGGGTGGATGGCCCTAGTTGCTTGAGAGAGAGAAAATGAGACCACGCAGAAGCAGATGTATAAGAAAAAAACAATATGTACAAAACACAGAATATGCAAGACAAAGAGTGCTGCATTGTTTTCTTCTCAAAGGTGCAGAGAAGGAGATGCACAACAGATAGCAGGGCTGGAGAGAAACTGAGCACTAGTGTTGATCTGAGGGGACATAACTCATCACACCCTAACACACCCTCTTCTGTTTCCATCTCCCTACATCCATGTCTGTCTTTCTTCATCACCACAGCTGGGAACCTGTGAGATCAGTGGAATGGTTTTAACAAACAGATTTGAGACTTTTATCGATGTTCTCATTTCACTCCGCCAGAAAGCATCAAATGTATGTATCTAAATGTTGTAATAAATGATTCATTACACTCGAGGAAGATTACAGCATACAGAACCATTTCCTTTTCCTTGCTCCTACACGGTCATTGACGCAATCTCACACAGTAAATGGCACTGAACACATGCCTTGGGGGAAAAAGTGCAACAACATTAATGTTGTGTGTCGACACACACACAACCCTTCCTGATGCCATATATCTTCTCACAGAGCCTCAGCCATGCATGTATATACATTAACCCCGAGGTCCGCTGCTGTGGCCTTTGCTGGGTGCTAAATAAAGCAGCGCCTAAAATTGGGTAGCGGGCCCTGGGTTCAGGTCAAAGGGAATGTGAAACTGTAAACCGGGAGGCTAGCTAGCCTTGAGACCAGCCATCACACACTGTGTTTACTTGAATGTTTGCTGTCAGGCTGGCTGTTTAATGATGAGCACAGAGCGTTTGTGTTTGTGTTTGTGTAGCTATTCCCTGAGCAGGCCACAAGGTTGAGGACAAGGCCTGTGCAATTTACTGTTAAAGACGCCAGTGAGATGAATGTGAATGACTCCAGGTTTCCTCTTGTGTGGCACTACTGTACATTACTGGGGATTTAAGTAAATGCTTTTTGTTGATTATTCAGTTGCAAGAATATTAATACTTTAAATAATCAATTACCTGTCATTTATCATTTGTTTTTTCCAGATTCTCTATTCTGCGAATTTTCTGCTTTTCTCTGTATCGTTTCATTGTAGATTAAATATCTCAAAATGTTGGTATGCTGTTCAGATAAAACACGCAATTTTAAGACTTCTGGAAATTGTAATGGCAATTTTTGCCTATTTTCTTTATATAATCAATAGTATACTAATCAATTAATTCACATTAGTTGTAGCTTTTGTAGGGATTTAGCATAAATATTCTTACTTCAAGAAGCCATCTCATTAATATTAACAAGCTACTTACTAAAAGCAGAAATAATGATTCATCATTTGCTTTTTGAATTGAGGATGAAATGTTGTCTGAGTGCAGTGGCATGTCTAACTAATCTTTTTACATTGTGCGAGTGGTTCAACGTGTGAATATGTGTCAGTACAGCAGAGTTTATGTTGATATTATTCTTTTGAAAATCACAAATATCAGTACATGGCAGGTATTCCTGGAATCACTGGTGTGACATTTAGATGGTACTGACTAAATGACAACTTGTCCAAGTAGTGTAGGTCTATATACAGGAGTAACCACAGATCACGGCCTGACTACCTCGTAACTGATATAGTGGGGATCAATAATTAACCAGAAGGATATCGAGCAAAGCTATTCTAAAGCCTCTGATTTCTCTTTTCTTGTGTTTTCAGAACCGTGATTCTCTGGAAAGCTCGATCCAGAACCTGTTGTCGGTGCTGTACCCGCCCTTTGAGGCCACCGCCCCCACTCTTCTCAGCCAGCTCTTCCAAATCATTGATAGACGTTATCGGGGAGATGCTCTGCGGTGCCTGCTGGACTTTCTGGTCCCAGCCAAGCACATCTTAGACACCGTGCAGCAGGCTGCATGTGTAAGTCGCTGTCTTGTTGACTGTCTAAAGAGACATACATTCTTTACATGTGTTAATATGGAATAGAGCTGCTCTAAGATCTTATTGCTCGACTTCATTTATAATGACAATAGACACAAATGTTGATGTACCTCTAAAACTGAAACCCTATAATGTCCTTCTCTCCTTATAGGCTCAGTACTCTGATGTACTTTTCCTGTGTGAGGGCTGGCCTCTATGTTTACGTGACCAAGTTGTCGTCCACCTTGCTCCCATCAACCCTTTGCTACTTCAGCCTGGCGACTTTTACCTCCAGGTGGCACCATTCTGCAACCAATCAGCTCGCATCTTGGTCTGCAGCCTCCTGGAAGAGGAGGGGCTTATAGTGGAAGTTGTCGAGGAGACTCCGATTGCTGAAACCTCCTATCCTTGTATATTCAGCCGTGACTGGTTGGAGGAGATCAACCAGGGCCGCCATGGAACGCCTCTCAGCCAATGCCTGCTCGCCACTGAGCAGGGCGTGGTGAGGTTGCCATGGGAACGGGTGGCCGTGCCCGATTTTGTGGAGGTGCCACTGTGTGCTGGGAGTAGTATGGCCTCGGCTCCTCCTTCATATCCTCCTTTACCACCTCCGCTTCCTCATCCTCCACCTCTTCCTCATTTTCCTGAGAATTCTTCATCAAAACGTTCACTTCCTCTTTCTCCTTCAAAGACATCTTCACCAAAACAGTATCCTGTAACTATTCAAAATTCTATTTTAGCGTCTTCCTCACATCCCTCTGCCTTCTCTGTGGAGACCCGAATATGTCCAGCGAGGCACGGCATTGCTGTGTCACTCTGCCTCGTGGATGCTAGCGCTGCTTCTTCATCTAGACTAGTCAAAGTGAAAGAGACTGAAAGTGAGCCTAAGCCTATTGGCTGGGTGTCTCCCAATACGTGGGACAGCTGCCTCACTGGGACCGGCCCAAATACAGCCACAAAAACGAGCACTGTTTCAGGCACACGCACCCCTGCAAGTGGAGATACAACTACCTGCAAACGTGAAGATAAGGGTGTAATTGTTTCTGAAAATATAGGGCCAGATAAACATAAAGATACAAACATTAAAGATATAAGCAGGAGAGAGCCAACAGGCCACACATTTGCCGAAGGAGAATATATTGATATTCTTCAGGCAACTATGCTTTTTAGTAGAGCTCAGTCAGCAACTGAAGAACAACAGAAATTAGAAGGGCAAATGCAATCGCATGCACAAATCGAATCGCAAAGGCAAAGATATCCACACAGACGAGCACAAATGCAGCCATGTGCACAAATGGAGCCTGACACACAGACACCACCTCAAGCACAGTCACAAGCACATGGGCAGTTACCTACAAAACCACGAGCACAAAGTCATTCTGGATCAGAGGCTGCTGTGTCATTAACGCCCAACATGTCCGCCGAAACCGCTCTCCACCATTCCCAATTCCATCACCCTCCCCCTGACTCCCTTGAACCTTTTCAGTGTGTCCGCACTGTCCGGTTCTCAGAGAAACCCTGTACCCCGTGCATGAGGAGAAGACAAGGCGGAAAGGAATCCAAATCTCCGGAGCTGAGGTGTCGATACAGGGACTCCTACCAGGCTGCTATACAAAACCCTGTCCCCTTTGGGCAGGAGAAGGACAGGGGGAATATGTTAGCAGTGGTGGAGGAGGATGGTGATTTCTCACAGTGTGACGAAAGACTACCAGAGACTGAAACAGTGGATCCATGGTGCAATGTTCAAGGAACAGGGTTTGATCCCGGGATACAACACCAGTCTCCTTCCTCTGTCAGTGGAGCCATCTGTAAGGAGTCAGGAGAGAAGAACACTGTTCCATATTGGAAAACAGGAGATACAAACACTGCCCCCTGTATGGATTACAGGAGAACAAATGTTTTAAAAGTTGGTGGTCTACCAGAACAAACAACTGAAAGGACCACTCTGCGATTCAGGGAACCAAGGGATGCACACTCTGTCAAAACTTATGGCAATTTACACAATGTGAACGGGACAAGCTTGAAAGATCCTAACCAGTCAGATGTGATCTCTGCCAAACACCACAGATTACCGTTTACTTCAACTGAAATTTCAGCGATGAACATGACCCTCAAGCCTCGTGAAAGGCTACAAAGCAGAACCAATTCCACGGGAGTGAGTCCAAACGTTCCTAAGCCTCTTTCAGCACCACAGAACAGACAAGGATCCATTTCAGATGGAAGATGTTCATCCCTCTCCACAGCTGTGGTGGACACCTCGGAGAAGTGTGCGCTGGTCATTGTCGAAGGTCAAAACGTTAGAAGAAGAGAAAACACTGGCTCCTGTGCAGAGATTCCCCAGCTGCATGTGGTCAAATGTAAAAACAGCACAGCCTTTGGACTGGTTTCACCCAAGATCAACAGCAGGAAGATGGTCATTCCAGGTACAAAGTGATGTTGTTCTTGTATCATATTCTGATCTAATTTGATCTTTAGCATGTAGGGTTCAATAGGTTAATTTCATTGTTGTTTACTAACAGATGGAAATCATTCTTCATCAGCCTCCTTACAGCAAAATGTGTCCACTTTCTACAGATGCTGCTCAGCCTGGCAGTGAGTTAATAACCAGTAGGAATGGCCATCAGATGGAGAACCCGTCACAGACAGATCCACCTCCAGCAACAGAGACACAGAAGATCCCCCAGCCTGCCTCTACCCGTCCCAGACCTGACCACCTTCCACTGGGATCCCCAGACCCCAGAGCCCACCCCCTCTACTTAGGACTGGCCTCCATCACAGGTAAGAACATCAAACAACCAGGATGATCATAATAATCAATATATATAATAATAATTGTTTGGCAACTGTTCAAAAGCAGAGTGACAAAGTTCTTCACAGTGCAGGCAGGGGTGGCAGTGTTCTTTTGGGATTGAGGATGAAATAATTCTGTTGAACTATGAAATAAATCGACTTATATCAAAATAAAATGCTTTCTTCTCTCTCCTCTTTTGGAGATTAAGTCATTAAGTCACTGGAAATTCTCACCGAGAACAGCATGTTCCCTGATCTTTTCTCTCTCTTACCCCTTCAGGCGGCAGAGACAGGACAGGCAGGGCAATAGTTGAGCTCTATGGACACCACCAGGGATGGAGATCAGCTGTAACCAGCCAAGAGCTCTTACAGATGCTGCTCTACTTCCGCACTATCACCAGGTAGCATCCATATGCCAGTAAATCATGAATGAATCAAGGAATCAACTAATTAACCAAATTCATACTAGAAGGAACTTTCAGCATCTTTGTGGTCATGTCTGTTTTATTGTGGTCGCTTTTTTTCTATCTCTGTAGGAGAGAAATCAGAGAAGCTGGGCTGACGCTCATTTTTGATTCAAGGAGGACAAATCCTCAGCCGCAGCTCTATAAGGCCTTGATGACGCTTCAGGTAAGAAGCACAGAAAGTTCTGCATCACAGCTGACTACAGCAGATCAGCGTTGACTGCTGTTTGTATGTTTATTCTTGGCTGGAGTGCTGCTGTTCACAGACGATTATTTCTGAGTGAAATGTCAATGCTGAATATTGTAGCATCTCTGGAGCATAACCAGCATATCCAGACGTCCTCTGGTTTATTGAATAGTTGTGTGTAATGTAATGTTCATCCTCTCATTTGTAATCAAATGTACAATACACTGTATTGTGTCGTATAAACGTTTGTTTTTATTTATTAAATACACAGTTTAGAGAATTTACTTTTTAAAATTGAAAAGGAAATTATTATTTTTTTGATGCCCATATGTGTAAAATATTCTCTGATTTATTTGTGATGATCAATAAAAGGGTGTAACTTAAATAAAAAAAGCATGAATGTGGTTACGATGTATGTTGCAGGGGCAGACTCCCCATGCAGTAAATTGTTTCGTGCTGCTGGTGAATAAGGAGAACAGCCTTCGACCAGAGAGGTGTCCCGGCATCCAGGTCAGCTTTTTCATTCTTTATTAATATCAAAACGCCGCCAATGGAGAAATATTTCTGTGTGGTTTTCTATAAACAATAATTAATCTGTGTAGGCTTTACGCTTCATTGATCTGTTTGTCTGTTTTTTGGCTCATCAGACTATAATATCTTGATAACACATTACCTTGATAATGTAACATTCAGGGGTCCCCAGAGGATGAATCCAACTGTTAATCCAAATAGATCCGTGTACAGTGTAAAATAATGTAGGTGCAAACTGAGTGTGAGTATACTTTAGGAAAAACTACCATAAAATCTGTTGTATTTCTAACTTCAAAGGTTGATTTAGCACTATGGTCAGGAGAATTGTGCCCATATACAGCTTATACATTGAGGATAATACTTTTTTTTAAAGTTATTTAGGTAAGACGAAAAAAAAGAAGAAAAAATACTTCATGAGCAAAACTAAATTTGCCACTGACCTGGCACATAAAACAAATACCAACAAACAACAAGTCACTGGTGCCTCTGACCTTGTTACTAAGATATTAGTTTGGTTCTAAATAAGAGTATGGACTAGAAAGTGAGGGTCCAAACGTAAAGAAATCGGAAAAATAATGATTTAGACATATTAATAATAATATGAGTTGTTATTGATGAACAACCCAGTCTGATCCCACATGGTCACTTTGTGCTTTGGAGCAAGTTAAAAAAGTTACATAGTGCGCCTTTTAAGGTTCCAATTTATTTCAGAACACTGCACTAGCTAAATTACATGAAAGGGGAATAATACATTTTACAGAACTAATAAGTAGCATTGCAGAACAATATGTAGTATGTTAAGTAAAAGACACAAAGGGGGTTATGCGGTGAATTATGATGTAAGAATTTCCCTGTTGTCCATCCTGTAGCTGTGAAAACGTGTTGATGTTACTTTGACACTTTTTGCCTCAAAGCAGACTGAAGTGGTGACATCCATGAAAGCCTTGTTGAAGCTGGTGGAGGTGAGTCAGCTAAGCTCCCGCCTGGATGGCACACTGTCTCACAGCCACTGTGACTGGATAGAGCTGCACCAGGTGAGACAGTCACATCAATACATTAGCTCTCTCCTCTGCACTGACTCTGAACTACACATGATTTACTCATGTCCACATCTTTTATTCTCTAGAAACTTTTCCCATTTGTGTCTGATCTTCATGAGGCGTCCAGCCTTCTTCTGAGAGCCATCAGCAAGTTAGAGGAGCCCCAGAGGACGGACACTGTACAGGTACCTTAATGCTGACTGTTTACTCATGTTTGGGCCTTGAAAGCTGGGTTTATCCTTAGTTATGTAACTGTCTTTACTGGTAATACAGTACATACTGTGTGTGTGTGTGTGTGTGTGTGTGTGTGTGTGTGTGTGTGTGTGTGTGTGTGTGTTTTATTAGGAAAACATTTATAGCTCCTCTAGCTATATAAAAGTAAGCTTTTGATAAATGCACATGGAAAACGGACAATAACAATATTGTTGATTTGAAGGAGTTATTGAATCATCTGCTGATCTCAAAACGTCTTTTTGCCTACAGACTGTGCAGCAGTGCATGATGGACCAGAGGACTCTGATGAGGAATGTCCTGGAGGACGGTCGATTGGTCAGCCTGCAGAGGGAGGGCGGGGCCATCCTAGCGAGGCTGAGAAAGGAGAGTGACCTCAAATACCCGCACTGCGAGGACCTCAGGTAAACTCCTGCTCTCATCTGCTGTATTTACATGTACACCTAGCTATTGGCTCTACAGTCTTTTTTGGGATAAGCTTGTTAACACCTTTGATACCCTGTGATTGAATATACATCTAGCTGATTGAAAATAAACCACTAAATTAAACATATTCCTGCCAACCACCACACCAAAAATACCTAACTTAATTATTAACTTGTGCAGCTGCAGCACACTTCCAGGCTTATTATTTGATAGCAAGTGATTTCAGATACACAGGACAAAAACAAACAGTAGCCTCTTGTCCTTTGAAGAGGAAACACCATCATATTTTGAGATCAAAATGTAGCCATAACACAACATCTGACTTTGTGCAACTGAAAAGCAAAAGTGAGTTTAATTATTTTTTTTGCCACAGTTGGTTGTCCTAAGCCATTTTTTTCCAGTCAAGCCACGTTATGCCTAAATATGCTGCCTAATCCTTATCTTAGAACACTAGTTCACTTTATCTATTATTTGTCTTTCTTAAGTCTATGATCTGTCTCTTTCCCGTATGCAGTGATGCAGTGGACTCGGTGACCAGCCTGTACAACCACGTGGAGGAGCAGGCTCATGTCCTCGTGCAGAGGTCCAACATGTCACTGGAACACCTGGAGTATCTGCTGCAACTCAGAGAAGTGGAGGGACACTTCATGCAGGTACGTTTTTAAAAACTGACCGTCAAATCTGCCTTCAGATGTTCAGATGAATGCATCTTGCGTATATTAGGTTTTGTTTGTCCCTGAGTTCATGAACACCCAGCGATCTAATGATAACAATCCATCATTTGGTCATGGTGGTGAGTAGATCAAATGTCATTCAATGAATTTCAGGATTTAGTATTTTAATGGTAAAACGAATGTTTTGTTTAAAATAGATTAATTTGTTGTGGTTATTGTCACATAAATCTGTCAACAGAAAGTGTTACAGTTCAGTGTTACAGTTCAGTAATGTGAAGAAATAGTGGCAGTATGTGTGTAATAAGATTTGTTTTGTTTGTCTGTGTTTTATGTCACTACATACTGTATTGCATCTTTTTCTGGGACTGATGGTTAAGTTGCTTAAGCCCCAGTTCCACCGAAAGTCGGATGTCCCCGGATGACCCCGGATGACCCCGGATCTGATCCGTAGTGTCTCCGGGGACATCCGTAGTAGGTCCGGCTTTCGGTGGAACTGGGGCTTTAGCTCTGGGCCGGCTTGTTATTTTTCCGAACAACTTTATCAATTAATTTACATTTTGCTCTTATATTGGACACTCACTCTTTTAAAACATATAAACAATCAAAAAGAAGCATACAATCCTCCACCCACTGACTCTCTACAGCAGTATATTGAATTAAGAAAGTGCAACAACGGCAATTTACATTGAATTCAGCTCATGCCAATAAACACAACATATTTGTCCATCTTCCGTGACTGCAGATGCAACAGTGGTTTCATGTAGAGGGAGAGCACCACCTGCTGGAGGTTGAATCAGTCAACAACTCTGGAGACCGAATGGAGCAGATCCTCAACAGCTTCACTGGTTTCCTTATCGAAGCAAATGTGAGTTTGTTTTATTGCGGCCGTCATGTAGTTATGTGTCTCTGTCTGTCCACCCGTCTGAATCTCTCTCTCCCTCCTCCTCCAGGATCGAAGGCACCACGCCATGACGTTGGTGTCAGAGGCAGAGCGACTCCAGCAGAGCGGGTTCCCCTACCCAGAGACGGAGGCGTTCGGGACTCTAGTCAGCACCTTCAAGTCAGGCCTGGAGGACATTCTGTGCAGGGCGGAGGCATCTGGCAGGGAGCTGCAGATCATGGTCAACGTGTGTGATTTTTGTGAGCAGGTTGGTGTAAGATATATCATTATCAGTATTCAAAGTTCAAGTATTCAAGATCAGTATGTAGCTTGTGCTCTTTGAATTTTTTTATTACTCTTTTGCAAATATCATTTTTGGCAGGAATGCAATTATATTGCTCCAGCATATAGGTATGTAACTACTATAATGACTATACATCCTAGATGTAGAATGATGTAGGACCGAATTAAATCAATTACACACGAATGTAGCTGAGCAGCTTCAAATGCCAAAATCAGTAATTATTAGTGAACTAAGTAGATTATTCAACTATTCAACTATTCAAATACTTTTGCAGAGACTATAATTACAGAGTAGACCAATTGTGTTGTTATAGAACAATTAATGACAATGTAGCATTTGATGTTGCTTTGATGCTCCTTTCTCTTGTGATGCAATCTCAAAATAATTAGGTCATTGCTTCTCGACAGAGATTGATTGGTATATCCATATAATCTCATGCTGTTTTGTTTTTCCCACAGATATTTAATGTATAAGGCATGTGTATGTAAATGTATAAAAGAAAACCTCTGTACTCTCCAAACAGGCTACAGCTCTCGCCAGTGAATGCATTGAGTACCTGGACCAGAATCAACCCAGAATCCACACAATGCAAGACCGTTACCAGACTAAAACACCTGTCAATCAAACAAACACTCAGCCAATACAACACCAAAACCAAGACCGCAGAGTGAGCACTGCATCCCTTTGCCCGTCTGATAACCACGCAGCACATGCCTCAGGCCCAACCACCACCAGTGTTTTACTGTCAAGCAATGACACCTCCGTCCTCCAGACTTTCCAAGACAGGTTCCTCCAGTTTAGCCCAGAGAGATTTCAGGAGGTGAAGGCCCAGGCCAGTGCCCTAACGGGCTCTAGGGGGATGCAGGTCTGGAACATAGCCTGGCTGAGATGCCAGGAGGCCAGGCAGCAGCTTCAGGAGAGGATGCAGGATGTGGAGGAGGTTTTCCAACATCAACCAGATTCTAGCAGCTGGTGTGAACTTCACTATGTTGATGTGGTCAGCACTAATGTTCAGACGTCGTCCTCCGGTGGCCAGAGTCTGGTGGTACAATCAACCCCCGGGCCTCGGCACCCGCAGTGGGGGGGCATCGTGACGGGAGCGGTGGATTTAGGGAAGAGAAGGCCGATCCTGGGCACTAACAACACTAACTCAACGACTGTAGCCTGCTGTAACATCACACCTGAGGATCACAGTGATGCTGGAACAAGCCAGGGGTCAAAGGTCACTCCACAGTCACCTCACAGGTAATTTGTTGGTACATTCATCTCACTCAACAAGGATTTAGTAGTTTGTTGATTCCCTGTGACATTGCTGTTAACAAGTACCACTCGTTTAAATGTGCCTGAAACATTTTAGACGCTGCTGATATTTGTTTCTTTTAAATTGCTTGAAACCATTTAATAATAGGTCAGCGAGAAGAACAGAAAGAGAGACGAGGAGGAGACAGACGAGGAGTGAGAGGGATGCTGCTGCTTTGTCTCAGTCCCACACTGTCGGGTGCCAGTGGTTTCCATGGGGACGAGGTCTTGGAGCGAGGTCGGTGAGCCAGGACTCTTGCGCCACAGGAGTAGCAACAGCGGGGTCATCCACTCCTCCAGAGCAGCGGCTTCGACCCCCATCATCCTGCTCCCACCACGGTCAGCCGTCCTGTCGGATCCTCCAGGAGGCTCAGAAGTTCCAGATCTCCCGCCACGGGAGCTTCTGCTCAGAAGAGTCCTGTATGAGCGACCGGGGGGCTGCAGGGTGTAACGGGACTTCATGCGGCAAACACTCCAGCCTGCCCATCGGGGGATATGAGGGGGCGTTTTGTTTGGCAAGTCCACAGGAGAGTGCCAGCAATGCCCTGTAAGTTTACTACATGTTGGAAAATATGCTTGTAAGATAATATTTTGTGAGTTGAATGCCTTTAATCTTTCTATTCTTGTAAGTCTTAATGAGATTTCATTTGCTCTTTCTGTCTGTAAGCTTCCAATGAAGTACTACAGGTACTGTTCTTCTGATTCTCTTCGCTTCTCTTTTTATATTGTCAACATGGTGGATTATTGAACCCACCTGACACTGGGATCTATGTATCACATTGGGCTCAGTCTTAAGTAGGGATATCCCAGTAACATTTTTGGCTCCTGATAACAAATTGAGTCCTTTATTATGAAATGCAATCAAATTAATATATATTAGTTTTTCTTCTTCTTTTTTTTGCGATGTAATAGAGTTGCCTGTCTATTTATAGGCTACGGTAAGCGTACAGCAAACTTATTGAATCAAGTTAAATATGTTTGCAGCAGAGGAGCTGATATGCAGGATGGGGGAGGTGTCTGTGCACAGGGGCTCATTCTCATAATTCATTCATACTTGGCATGTTTCTTTTCGATCACATTGCATGTGTAGAGAGTAAAATGACAGCATGTATCATGTTCTGAAATGTAAAAGTGGTTTATCTTCTCACCTTACTGCAGTGACGCACACGTCACTGATGCTGGCTGCGGTCAGACACTTGACATTTTTGCCCAGTGAAGGCAGCAAAACACTGCTTTTCAGTCTGGTATCGTCTCTTTAATTATTAGTTCAGTTCATTGTTCAATATCCTTTCATCGCGTCACTTCTTCAGACTTAGAATAAATACAACAAAGAACTTTTCCAATATTATTTGGTTTGTACAGATGCAAAAATATAAAACAATTAGGTAAACAAAGGATGAGAAGATAAAATGAATTATTTGCAAACACTGAAAGCTAAATGATATATTATTGAAGAGCACTTAATTCACATTACAGTGTGCATAACAACAAACATATAACACACAATGATAACATATAGAACACGTTACCAGGCAAGTATAAGGAAAAAAAGAGTAATGAACTTAAAATGATGAATGATTACGCTCAACTTCATTCTCAGAACAAAGCACAGTGCAAATCATTAGTTCAAAATCAAAGGAATAATTCTAAGAAAGCCTTTGGATATAGATAGAATAGAATATGTGCTGTAGTTTACTGAGTAACAGTCTGTGTTTGAAGTTAGTGGAGATTTGTTCTGTTTGTGTCACCAGGAGGCTGCAGCGTGTCATGGAGGAGCTGGTGTTCACAGAGAGGGAGTATGTGCGCTCACTGGGCTACATCTTGACCCACTACCTCCCCCTGCTGGACAGACCAGACATCCCCCAGGACCTCAGGGGCAAGCGAGGAGTCATCTTCGGTAACCTGGAGAAGCTTTACGACTTCCACAGTCACTACTTCCTGCCAGAGTTGGAGGTCTGCCAGAGGGAGCCCGGCATGGTGGCCCGCTGCTTTCTCAGACATGTGAGAAGTTATATATTGTATATTATTTCTGTTTATAATGTTTGTATCTTGTATTGTGGTTTTAGCGTAGTTTTTTTTATCTGATTGTGTTTATCAACATTTTGTGTATTTGTCTTTTTCACCTTTTTTTATTGTTTAATTGAAATTACAGAATAGTCCCGTCCTACTTCTCAAGGTGTGATGAGACAGAAGTCGACACATACAGTAGCAGTATTTCAGTCAAAGTTATCATGATAGATGATTGTTGGCTTTTTAATTTTTGTCCTACATTACAATACATTACATTACAGTCATTTAGCAGACGCTTTTATCCAAAGCGACTTACAATAAGTGTATTCAACACAGGTATTCAAGAGAACTACTAGTCACCAGAAGTCATAAGTGCATCTCCTTTTTTAAACAAGCATCTAAGAGCATAAACCAGAGCAAAAGTACAGTGCAGAAACAAACGAATACAATAAGTGCAACAAACTAATATGAATACAATAAGTGCTGAATGGAAGGCTCAGGGTAGTACTTATTGAAGAGGTGAGTTTTCAGCCTGCGCTGAAAGATGCGCAGCGACTCTGCTGTCCTGACGTCAGTGGGGAGTTCATTCCACCACTGTGGGTCCTAATATGGTTTAAATCTTTCTACAGAGTGAGAGTTTTGGCCTGTACGCTCTGTACAGCAAGAACAAACCTCTGTCAGACGCCCTGATCCTGCACCGTCGCCATGACATCTTCAAGGTCAGTTTACATGTCCTGTCTTTCTCTTAACTGAAACATACAAGCGGGAGAGTTTCCCATTTGAAATCTTCTTAAGCAGATGTTCTACACCCCTTTCCTTTTGGTGGTAACACTATGTAGGCTCCATCTTCCTCAGAAACTCAATTCTCATTTTAGGACAAATCTTAGAAGTTGCATTTTGAACTCCGATGGCTGCGGTAGTCATCACACCCTGGGAGTACTAGTGTCATGCTTTACCTTTTCAACTTTACAGTCCCACTTTGTTTCCCCTCACAGAAGAAGCAGCAGGAGCTGGGGGACATGATGGACCTTTCATCCTACCTGCTGAGGCCCATCCAGAGGATCAGCAAGTACAGCCTCTTGCTTCAGGACATGCTGGCTCTGGCTGGCTCATACAGGCCAAAAGACATGATCCAGGATACACTGCTCGCATCTAGTGTGTGCGCACAAAGTGTGTGTGGCCCGGGTTCGTATGTGCCTGATCTGACGAGCAGTGAGAGGGAGCGGGAGAGGGCTGAGATCCAAGCTGCTGCAGACCTGGTTCGGTTTCAGATGCGTCACGGCAACGATTTGCTCACCATGGACGCCATCCTGGAGTGTGATGTAAGATATCAAAATGACAGAAAAGATATACCTGATACACAGCACTTACATTGAGTTAACAGTTTTCCTTTCTGCTCTGCTGTACATATTTCTGCCCTATCAGGTGAATTTGAAAGAGCAGGGCCAGCTGATTCGCCAGGATGAGTTCACAGTCCTCTTTAGGAAGAAGAAATGTGTCCGCCGCATCTTTCTCTTTGAAGATCTCATCCTCTTCAGCAAGACCAAGAGGACAGATATTGGCAACGATGTTTATGTCTACAAGCAGTCATTTAAGGTCTCTAACACATCCTTGTATTCATCAAAAGGCTGTTGGAGCCTAATTACCCCTTGTTTTGCTGTCTAGATTTACAGTATATTCTACGTCACAGGCGTTTTCTATTATTCCGTTTTGGTGCAAAGCTCCAGTATGCAAAGTTTCCGAGTGAAACCAAAACATCTAACCACATGTGTTTATTTACATCAGTGTAATTTCTGTGTCTGATTGTGTTTCATCTCCCAGACGAGCGACATTGGGATGACCCACAACTCAAGTGTGAGCAGCTTGTGTTTTGAGATCTGGTTCCGCAGAAGAAAAAATGAAGACACCTACACGCTGAAGGCCTCCAGCATGGAGGTGAAGAAAGCGTGGACCACCGACCTGGAGAGGATTCTGTGGGATCAGGCCACTCACAGTAGAGGTAGTAACAACATATCTTATTTATAAAGCACTTACCTAATAGTACAGTTTACAAAGTGCTGTACAGGATTTAAGAAAACGTGTTTTTAATAAACTATATGTTTCAGAGCTGCGCATGCAGGAGAGGGTGTTCATGGGAATGGGCCGTAAACCCTTCATGGACATTCAACCCAGTGATGCTGCCATCTGTGACCGAGCGGTCAGCTGCGCCCTGCCTGGGAGAAGTAAGCAGCATAGCAACACATAAAACATTTCTGGCAGCATTGAAAACATTTTACGCTCCAATGTTTGTGCCATCATTCCTACTAGTTATTGATTACATTTTATTTACAAAATGTATTGAAGAAATATGGGCTAGCAATGTTAGCATGCTAACGTGCTAAACTAAAAGGATGAAAATTGTAAACATTAGACTTCCTAAGCAATAGCATGTTAATATTGTGAGCATGTCAGTATTTTACTTACATTACAGTCATTTTTATCCAAAGCGACTTACAAGATTCTATCACACCGTAGGCACAGCTACGGGAGCAATTTTGAGGTTAAGTGTCTTGCTCAAGGACACATCGACATGCGACTAGCGGAGCCGGGGATCGAACCTTCGATCCTCTGATTGAAGGACGGCCCTGCTCTCCACTTAGCCACAGTTGCTACTTAAAGCACTCATGTGTACAGCCTCACAGAGCAGCTAGCATGGCTATAGACTAGTCTTTTTTCCATTTTTCCATTTTTATTTAATTTTTTAAGCATTTTTTTTACAAAACCTAATTGTAAAAGAAACTAAATACATTTTCCTGAAATAACTGCTTGTGCCTTCATTGCTCACTGACCCAGCCCGTTAATTTCCCATTGATGGCATCTATCTATGTGTGTCGTCAGTGCCTGTGGCCTGTTGTTCACACAGGGGCTTAGACTATCCACGACCACACTCCATTGGCTCTGGCAGCACCGCCTCCACCACCCTCAGCCAATCATCTTCCTCCTCTGGACGGGGCTCGCTGCCCCCTGCTGGTTATCCAGGGAACCAGTCACAGGGGGTGGAGACCAGTCTTGCTGTCTGCTCCTCCCCAGAGGGTGTGACTGAAAATGAACTCAACAATCATCATCTTCGTCAGCATCATCTTCATCGTAACTGTGAACAATGGAAGAGGCATCATCCACTGCGTGAGTTTAAAAACCCGTAAAATAGTACAGATGAGGTCCAGTGAACATTTTGATATGATCAACCTAAAGTACGACATTTGAATATGAGAAAGTATTTTTAAAGCCACTGCTGATTTGAAAATTCTTTAGTCTGGCCCTTCCTGGTGGCAGCATCAAGAATGACACTATGGCAGATGTCCCCACTAATATGTACCATATCTGGACAATGAGAAAATTGAAATGTTCGAATTCCATAATGGCATCCGAAAATGTTCACAAAGTGTGAAGTAAAGCACAAATCTCTGTCTTTTTTTGTTTCTTAAAGGATCCGTTTCTGCTTTAGTGGACAGCACTGAATCATCTGGAGAATGCATCAACCTCTTCAGCAGCTCAGACCGCAGCTGCCTGTCTACCATTGGTGGAGAGTTAGTGGACGACACCTCCTCGATTGTATCCCAGAGTTCAAAGCCCCATCCAGCACTTTGTCGGACCCCCAATCTGAGGAGAGACAGCTCACCAGTGGTTTCCAGAAAGAAACCAGGTGTAACCCCAAAACCTCCACATCTGGCTAACACCCAGGTACAGTTGAAGGTGTAACAATATGACTGTATGTATGTATCAACTGAAGACAATGTGTCAAGACTGAAAATGGTCTCAATCACATGTCGTTTCTCTAAAGTTGTGGTGGTTTGAAAAAGGTCTGAATGTTTGTCAAAATAAAGTACAACAGTCAAGAAACTATTAGCTCTATTAGAACAGCAAATCCCCAAAACAGATGAATCAGTATTATTAACCAAGAACTCATGTTGTGTTTTTTTAAAACCATTTTATTGAGTTATGATTTAATATTTGATATCTTGCATTGCAGGGGGATGACATTATAATTGGAAAATCAACAGAAGTTTAACCCTGGATTCCCTGCAGGAGGTAAGAAAGTGAAAATGTAAAAAAAAGAATATATACTGTCCATCTTCATTTTCTCATCTTAATGTTGAACATAATCATTAACTTAAATCTGCTTTTAACCTGTGATGCTAGTTATGTATGTTTTTGTTTTGTTTGTTACTGTTATGTCATCGCTCTGCCTATTGTTTTTGTTTTTACTATTATATATATTATATATTTTTACAGTTTTTTGTATTATCAATGGCCTCTGTTGTAAGAACAATTTGTTCCTTAAATATTGTTGCAGATCATCTGTCTACTGAAGCTGTTCAGTCCTGTGGGAGATCCTACGGCCACCAGACGGACATTGTATCTGTGTGAACAAATTTAATGTGGCTACACAGTCACAAGCTTCATCTGATCTGATCTGATTGTTTTTAATGGTTTACTGAAGCAATTGAGGTTTGATGTGTTGGTATCATGTGTCAGTCATTCCAATGTGGCTGTCCCATATCACATACAGACTAACACCACTCAGCAAGAAAGAAGAAGAGGCTCCTACATGGATGATGTGGTTAACGGACTCATCATGAGACATACTATTTTGTGGGATTTTCTGTGCTGTGCAGCTGGTACAATTATTAATATGCAGGGATCAATGAAGGTTGCATTTATTATCTTCATGGAAATCCACAGCTTGTGTGAAAGAAACACACAGGACCAGCATCACCACACATCCAAGTGTATCGCTCTGTGTGTCGTGCTCTTTTTCCTCTGTTAGCAGGCAGAGCAGAGCATCATTATTGTCTTGACAACTGAACCACGTTGTTTTGGTTACAAGATCACAAGGGAAACTGTTGTTCAAGTCCAAGATACAGTTCAAGTCCAGAGCTGTTCACTGGCCTGAAGCCCAGAACTAGCTGATGGTCCAAGTCGATGACCATGAATGGAGAAGCATGTGGATACTTGTGCATATACAGAGAAGTACAATTATTTGATGGTGTATTTATTATTATAGATGTAATTCATATATAAAGATATTTCTTTTTCCCCACACTTAAAGGGTTTCCTATTTATTTCTTAGGGGCCATTTTTATACTGCTGCTGTCTGTCTAAACATTTGTTTTTATCTGTCTGGCTTTGAGATTCTTACAGTAATCCTGTATTTAATAATTTATCAGATGGGACTGACCACTTGCATATGTGTTTTCATATCTGGATTTGAACTACTCTGTAACCCATGCATTTAATACATAGATACAAATATCTTGAAAGACCAGGTTGTCTACACAAGTGTAATTATTGCATAGTCACAGACACAGTAGATGACTCAAAGCATTTTTCAGAATATTTTGTAATCTTAATAAATTATTGATGAAACAGGTCATATTGTCATCCTCTGTTTATTTTATTTTAAAGTCACTAACTTTTTATGACATGGAAGATCCATATTTTTATAGCTTATTGCTTTCTTCCCAGCTTTTTATTTTCGTTGATGTGTTGATGTGTTATTATTTGCTTATTTAAATGTAGAGGCGATTGTTGTTTTCTTCTTTTTTTTCCTTTTTTTAAGATAGATTCTAAGTTTAGTATTGTGTGGTTTCTTCCGTTTTAACTGACAGACTGCAGGAACATGGAGACATGGTCCCAGACTGTGTTGAGGCTTCACTTCCTTATTCCACAGACAGATTTCTCAGAAGGACAGCCAGACACTTATTGCAAAAGGTTTAATTTCCCTTTGTGCAGGTTTCAGTTTGGTGCTTGTTACGTTTAGCGTCTAACACGGCACGTAACAGTGCTGAACACCACTGCAGTTGAAATCAGTTTTTCAGTTCTTTATTTTAAGTTTCATGGCTATTTCACTGGCTAAAATGATTTAATACGTTTTGTGGACAAATTTGATAAAATATAGACCCACCCTTCTGTTTAGCCTTCGTCGAACTGTTTTTATCAATGCACCAGAAAATCAGAAAAAACGCACACTCAAGATGCAGTTTCATTACCTTTTTGCAACTTCCCCCAGTAACTCAAGAATGTAAAAGTGAAAGTCTTATCATATGACGTGAGAAAAATATGTTGCGTATTTTACTGCCTTGCATCAGAAATCGTATAAATTGCAGTTTTAACTGTATGATGGTAAATCACCTGTTTTACACTATATCATTTAATTTAACCGTTTCTGATTAATCTTGAATTATAATATTTGATTTATGTTGAATCATAAATTAATTTACATAAATCATTTATGAAAAAAAAGTCGGTAAAAATAATCTGGTACACGTAGATGTATTGAGTTATGTTATATTCTATATTATGTGACACACACACACAAAAGACTAAAAAACGATAACCTCAATTGTGAAGCAGCAGAAATCTAAAGGCCAGTGTCAAATTGATGAATAAAGAGGAATTAAGAGGAAGTATTTTAAGTCTAAAAACAGAATAACTGATGCAACAAATAGAGGCGTCAAGATCAGGTTTCACACACTATAAATACAAGGGCCGTTACACTGCAGGGTCGTGAAGCAATAAGTACAGGCTGCAGCTGAAGGGTCACTTTCCACACAGAAGTGGAGGGACGACAACTGAAGTGCAGACATGAGTCAAGGTAAGGTCGAAGAAAACCTTTATTTGTCTCATATTGTAGGTCAGTGGTTCAAATGTTATTATTGGAGAGTATTATCTACAGCTGAATATGCATTTTCTCTCTGTGTTACTTCACAGAGTCAAACTATTTTAAAGTGTCAGATTGAAAGTCAAATATGAAATGTGATCAGCAGGAATGGTGGATGAAATTAGATATGTCAGATCTGGAGTAGAGTAACACTAGCGAATGTCTTGCTGATTTCTTGTGATTTATCATCTAGAGAAACATTCCTATAGGGCGATCAAATTTAGATAAAGTCATTAAGTCTATTTTATCTTATTTTTTATTCTATTTCTTCAATTCAATATCTGCTCTGCTATTGTATTGTACTGTATATATTGTGCATTTCCATACTACATATTTTATTCTACTCTGTAACTTGCTGCTGCTACAAACAAATTTCCCCCTGGGGATAAATAAAGTTTATATCTATCTATCTATCTTATGAAGTCAAATTTTCACATTTTTTGTCTATTCTGTTAACTTTTTAATTGATGTGACAAGTGATGTGTGTGTCCATCTCTACACACAGCTTTGGATATTGAGCACTGTGCCCTTGACATCAAGAGCAACAGCAGTAGCCATCATACAGACCTGTGTGGAGAGGAGCGTTTGATTGTAAGAAGGGGACAGCCCTTTAAGATCATTTTACATCTGAAACCTGGCAGCGAAGGTTTCAAACCGGGTGAAACAAGCTTCACATTCATCGTTGAAACTGGTAAGCTTCTTGTTTCCCAGTGATGACATGTTTATTCACAGTATGTGAGTGAGAACGATACATTTGGTGGGAGCGTGTAGGCAGGAATGCAAGTATATGCTTGAGGATTTGTGTTTCTCTCATCTGTATTTGTATTAAATTGTTATGTCCATCTCTGTCTCTCCAGGTCCGTTACCCAGAATAGAATCAGACACTAAGGTTTCTTTTGGTCTGCGTGACTCCACAGTGGACACTGAGTGGAGCGCATCTGCCTCTAATGATCCCTCCGGAAACACAGTTAATGTATCTATCAATTCCTCACCCAACGCCCCCATAGGGGTCTATTCTCTGACTCTGGACCAGGGCGGGCAGAAGACCAGTTTAGGACAGTTCACCCTGCTTTTTAATGCTTGGTGCTCTAGTGAGTACATCATGTTTTTTCTCCAAATGATATATGAAGATTTATGTTATGTCTTTCCTTTCTTATCAATGATCATTGTGTTTACATAATTTGCAAAACGAAATGTATGTTAAAAAAATAAGTTACAGTGCACCTGCAGCTGTAAAGCATTGAAATGTCAGATTTGAAATTTCACTGTATATTGAATATGATCATGCCGGTCTAAATGTGTTTGTGCTCTGTCTGTACTGGCTCACAGGTGATGCTGTTTACATGCGCAGTGAGATGAAGAGGCAGGAGTATGTTTTAGCACAATCTGGACAGATCTACAGAGGAACATCTCAACGAATCAAGGGAAAACCCTGGAACTTTGGACAGGTACACAACATGTCACATGTTATTTGTTCTATAAAGATCAACAAACTGTGTATAATCTCTAAATTATTCTTCACTGTGACAGAAAAGAGCAATAGACTTGGCACTACTTTAGAATACACGTATATTAATCAATCATAAGATTTCTTCCATAAAGTTTACTCTGATAATAATACTGTCATTAACCAAATGAACATGCTTAAAAATGCTGCTCCACTAATCTCCTTCCGTCTCATCTGTTTGTCTGTCTTTAGTTTGAACCGGGAATACTGGATATCTGTCTGAAGCTCCTGGATGAAAATCCAAAATTTGTCTCGGACGCCGACAAGGACTGCTTTGCCAGGAGAAATCCCATTTATGTGACCAGGGTGCTGAGTGCTATGGTAGGTCTGTGTCCAAGCTTCAGTAAGACCCTGTGGATGTTATTTAACCAGCTTGTGAATAGCCTCTTTATTTTAGCTGTGCAGGCAGAGATTACCATGGTGCACCAGAAAAGACCCTCTGTCTGCTACTTTATATTCCCATAGAGTCCCATATTGTGCTGCAGGGGGGACCAGGGGAAACCATTCTCCTTCTTTTAAAAGTGTATCGTATCCCCAGGCAACTTTTGTGAGAGATATATGCAGCAAAGAATCCAAAGCAGGTGTCAAAGAAGTGTAGATAAATTACAAGTCTGTCGGCATGTTTTTCCTGCTGCAAGTCAAAATAGCTAAATGAATCCAGGTCTATTTCTACTGGTCCAGCAGTTGTCACTACAGTATACAATGATCCCAGGCACAGCACTGACAATGTGTCCAGCGTCATCAGAAGATGTTTTTTGCACTCATATAGTCAAAACTTTGGTATTTACACGTTTGGTCAGATTAACTATGTGTCTTACTAATACTGCTATACTGCTTTTTTCTTTCTTTTTTTCCATGCATTCATTATCTGGCATGGCTACATAACTGTAATGCTGATGGATCGCTGAAGAAAATCTGATATGAAAATAAGGAGTCCTTAAGAGATCTTAAGGCTTATGGAAATGTGTTTTTTCATATTATATTTCTGTATTTCTATTTCCATTATGTGCTTTAGTTTTTCCAGGCCTCTGTGAGCCAGTGTTGCTATCAAAATTGTAAGCATCATTAGGAGACTTTATCCATGAAGGATCTGCAGACACTTGAAGTTTAGAAAAGCAAATGAAAAAAACTTTAAGCAAACATTGTACATATTTATTTAAAATTGAGATACCACTCAACAATGGAAATTGACAAAATGTAAATGATCGTGAAAAGTTTCATGATCATACTTTCATATTCCCATTGTCTCATTTACTTCTGCTCTCTGTTTATACTTCATCTCTCTCTGTTGTCTTTCCTCTGTCTGTGCCCACAGATCAACAGTAATAATGACAGCGGTGTGCTTGTGGGAAATTGGGGAGAGGTTACTGATGGGGTTCATCCAGGAACGTGGATCGGCAGCGGTGACATTCTGCACCAGTGGGCAGAAAGTGGCCCCGTCTGCTATGGCCAATGTTGGGTCTTTGCTGGTCTTGCATGCACAGGTTGGAGCAGTATGAGTGCATGACTGTCTGTTGATTCAGACTGTGAAATTAAGGTTTTTTTCATGTGAAGTCGTTGTGTTTTACATACACTTAGTGATGATATTCACATGTCACATTGACCTAATGCCATTTAAAATTACTGCATGCATGCATTTAAAATAATTTGAAAGATTTAAATCAACCCACTGCATGCATCACTCACCTTAAGTCAGAAAATACACAAAGAGGATGACAAGAACAGTGAGATGCAGGCTAACATCATATAGTCAGTGTATGGGAGAACGGTGTGATTTCGGAGTGTGTGTGTGTGTGTGTGTGTGTGTGTGTGTGTGTGTGTGTATATACATAATTTCTTAAAAGGGTACTGACTTCTGCTGTATTGTCTCTTAGAGCACACTATCTGTTTCATCTCAGTTACATCCTCCACTCCCGTCCACTGCCACACAATCCAACCTTTTTTATCAAAACCCTAAATTTAGGAACTAAAGCCATGGCTTTGAAGCGTGTGATGACAGTTGCTATCTCTAGTATGTATTTGCTTTTGAGTTAGCGGCTGTGATGAAGTGTGGCTTTTCTCCCCCCTCCAGTGTCCCGTGCCCTGGGTATCCCATGTCGGGTGGTTACTAACTTTGGGTCGGCTCACGATACTGATGCCAACCTGGTGATAGAAAACCTGTACGATGAAAATGGTAAAAGAATGTCTAATGGTGATTCAATATGGTGAGTGTGTGGTAGTGATTATCACCAGGTTGTTGCACATACACTCATTCATGAACACAACTGTCTTCAAAACATCTTATTTTACATTATTGTACTGATCGAAGCATGCTATTGTTATTTAGCTATCGTTTACTCATTTTTACCAGGAACTTCCACGTTTGGGTGGACAGCTGGATGACCCGTCCTGATTTGGAATCAGAGTTTGATGGGTGGCAAACCAGTGACCCAACCCCACAGGAGACAAGTGAAGGTAAACTTTGATTTTAACGTCTAGTTGTTTTGTGCTGTTCCCCCAAAACCATTCAATGAGTTTGGTTTTCCAAGGGCAAGTCCTGCATGTAAAGCTGTGAATTGACAGTTTCCATGCTGCTTTGGCAGACCAGTTACAGAACAAAGACAGAATAATCGAAACTCTTCATGAGTATTGACTCTAACTGCGTCGAGGTGGTACAAAGATGGGTCATAATCGGTTGTATGCCAAGTCACAGTATTTAAGACACTGACTGCAAAACAACAGGTGGTTTTTTTTTTAAGCATACTTGACCTGCTCATTCTCTCTGGAAGTGATAAATCATCACAAAAAATCTTTAGCATGAGTGGCTTATTTTGTGCTATTGTTCCACTTGAATGACTTGTATGAGCTGAAGTGACTGCTGAAATGAACCCTGTGTGTCTCTGGATGTGTGATGCTGTCAGGGGTTTTCTGTTGTGGACCGTCCTCTCTGAAGGCCATCAGGGAAGGAGAACTGACCAAGAAGTATGATGCCCCCTTTATTTTTGCTGAGGTGAGTTTTTGCTCAAACCTTTTAGTGTAACAAAGAGAATCGATTGGACTTTATTAACTGCAATGGTTTTAATGAGAGTCCTAGTTTGAGGTTTTATTTAATAACAAGACCTGAGCCAAGCTAACCCAGCAAACTGATTAATTTTGACACATCATTTTAGAGATACTGTTTAACTATTTGTGTATAGAAACATGTCTTTTTTTCTGCTGTTACAGGTTGTGTCAATTGCTTGTCAAAAATAGCAACCCCGTTTAAATGACTGAATGTCTTTATAATTCATGTTGGTTCATGTCATCTCACGTCGTGTGTGGGGTTAGGTTAATGCCGATGTTGTGGACTTGGTGCGCCTGTCAACTGGAGAGATGGTCCAGTTCAGTGGATCAACTAAATCTGTCGGACGCTTCATCAGCACCAAGGCTGTGGGCTCAGATAAGAGACACGACATCACACACCAGTACAAGTATCCAGAAGGTACTGCAGACTTCAAAGACTCCAAACCACACACCTATTTCAATATATCCAAAGGATCCCAGTTGCATCTTCAATGTTTTAATAAAGAATTGTCCATTTACCCAAATTTGTGCTTTGGAGTCAGTGTGCAGGCGTTATGTTATTCTCCTTCCACTGTAATCAGAGACACACGTGTTACATAAATCTCACACTGTATGAATATAGACACAGCCACCTGTATTTGACACAGGACCTTGACCAAGACTGTTGCGTTTTTCCGTGAATGTGACGGTTTTCAGGCTCAAAGGAGGAGAGAAAGGTGTATGAGAAGGCACAACACCACAACAAGCTAAAGCAGCGAGGAGAAGAGCCGGGGCTGCAGCTCAAGGTGTGTTCTTTTGTTTTTTTACTGTTATTACATATGCAGGTGGTAAAACAAATACTGTAGAGGAATAACATTGAAAATAACTTAAACTTTGAAGTAACTTAACTAAAACGTTTCTGCAAAGACATCTGACAATGGGCACAACGATATGAGAGTTTTCAAAGCAGCACTAGAGCTCCAAATAGCTCCAAATACACCACATCCTCTGTGCCACAATTGCAGGTTCATTAGAACAGAAACATTAGTTATTATGTCAAAGGGAACTGCATCAAAAGGAATGCCAATATATGCAAACTGGCAAGAAAAAAGAAAAGCGGTCACAAGTGGAAAATAAACAAAATTGGTATGACATGCATACAGTACACATGTGGTTATTATTTTAACTGGCATGCAGCCTAATATGAAAACGGATTTCATGAAGTGTCCCCTTTAGATAGATAGATGAATGGATGGGTGGTTAGATAGAATTAATCCTTAACTGCTATGTCTTCGCTGCATTAACTTTGAAATTCATTTGACCACAAACAATTTTCTCAGCATGTTCTGTTTCAGACATCACAGAATCATCCTGCTGATTTTTAGAAAAATAAATCCATTTGTATTATTGTATAGTCCATGATTTAAATCAAACAAACCATGTTATAATTATCTTTTCAGATCAAACTGGCTAAAAACATGATCGTGGGATCGGACTTTGAGGTGTACACTGTCCTCACTAACAACTACCGGGAAACAAAGATCTTCACCTTCCTGTTCTTCGCCGAAGCTGGTGGCTACAACGGAAGACAAGGAGAGCGCTGCGGATATACATCAGACAAAGTGGAGGTGTCCGCTGGAGAAGGTTAGCTTCGATCTTAGTGCAAACACTTAACACCACCATCTGTCACAATCCCTTTCTCATGCTGAAATTGCGTTAAAATGGTTTGATTACCTAATTAATATATGCATAATGTAAATGTTTTTTTTTAGAAAAACATCTGTCCCTAAAACTGGAGTATGAACGTTATGGATCAGTGATCAGCCCTGACAGGCTGATCCAGCTGTCAGCTATCACCATCGACAAGCAGATGATACATTACCATAAGGCTGAGAAGACCATTGTGCTGGACGAGCCAAAGATAGAGGTCCAGGTATGTGCAATGGATAGGTGAAAGAAAAGTATTCATGAGCAATAAAAATACTCTCTCGTCTTACATTTTTAAAGAACCTATTGTGAATAAATCATTTTACATCCTGGCCAAAACGGAACATTAGTAGTAAGATTTCATTCCACGTGAGCTCAAAGCACAGCAGACATCTCTCACTACATTAGTAACTTTTTATCTTTTCAATATAAAATAAAATGGTACAATTTTATATTATTACTTCTTTTTCTGTTTATCTGCTTTTGTACAGCCGGTACATCCTTCTGTTTCTCAGTCATTTCAACTGCAACTGCAGTTTGTATTTTGTAAAAGTAATGTAACCGGTTAGAATAGAGAGCTTATGTGGAGGTTGGTTCTTAAGTGGTAAGTATGCTATTAGGTCTGGTAAAGTTGACAGGCCAGAGGCCCAAACACTATTTTGTTGTTTCACTAATGGTTTTGTGGGCCTATCAGTGGTGTCACTCTAACCTTCTGTTGCAAAGATGGACTTTCTAATTCCTAAAGCCACAAATCTCTCACATGGAATAAAGCGATAGATCTATAGATGTCTCCTATTGTACTTTTTGTCTTTTCTCATGGTTGCATTTTGTAAAACTTAAATCCTGTCCTTTGTGTTAAGTCATTCCTATTCAGCTTTGACATAAACCAATGTACAGTATATCATTACGTTGCAAAATAACTGAAATACCCAAACTTACATTTGTACATGTGTCAAGGAGGGTATTGAATCAGCCTTGCTCAGGGATCACAGAAAAGTTTAGATTTAACTAGAAATCATTGTATTTCCTGTCATCATTTATTGCAACTCAGTCACAGATTTATTATGACATCATTTTAATCATTATACAACCTCTCACATCATGAAACCTGTTCATCTGCACACCTCACTGCAGCTGGTGGGAGAAGCCACGGTGAACCAGTTAGCGACGGTAGAGCTGACCATGTTAAACCCTCTACCAGAGCCGCTGCAGGACTGCAGCTTCACTGTAGAGGGGGTCGGCCTCACTGACGGCAAACCCATAACAGCGAGGTATGTCAACTCCATCCCAACTGTTATGAGTGGATTTATTATGTCAATTATTTCTTTTAGCATTTCTATGCTTTCTTTTCTTCTTTATGTGTTTAATTGCTCCCATCACAGTTTATTTACACTTGGTATTTGTGCTAAGTTTGTACAAAAACTCAAATGCACCTAAAATCACAGTGAACTTTCCCGACAACTCACACGTAATTATTCCTATTTCAGTAATGAAATGTTTCTTACAGCCAAGTATAAGAAGCTGTCTTGTGATTTGTATCGTGATTTTTTTGGCCGGTGATGCTCATTGTGTCTAATTATTGCAGGATTGGAACTGTGGGCACCTTACAGGAAGCCAAGGCCAGCGTTGAGTTCAGTCCCACCAGTGCCGGCTCCAGTGTGCTGCTGGTGAACTTTGATAGTGACAAACTGAAAAACATCAATAGCTTCATCAATGTTGTTGTGAAGGAATGAGCAGGTGCCAAAGTCTAACAACAGTAACTGCTTTTTCTTTATTTTGTTGATTAATTGGACTACAGTAGGTGAGATTACAGACTATATATTTTTTAATCCACTTATCTATGTGTTGTACTAGAACATACTTTACTATTATACTACACACAATAAAAGTATTTTCTTGAGTAATGTCATTATGAAACACAATGATCCATATCCACCTATTATTATCCGTAGGTTACAATATCATTAATAGATGCAGTTAAATAAAATACTGAGAAACAAATGTACTTTTCTTCATGTTCCACGTGATATGGTCTGAACTTGGAAAAAAAGCTTTTTATGTTAAAATATCCTATTTAGTGCATATTTTGGTGACAATTCCTTGATAACCAAATTGAATTGACCCTTGTCAAAAATGTTTGTGTTCATGTTACACAAAGACAATACTGGCTGATCTAGCATTATCATATTCTTTTAATATCAATATCATTGTCCACCTCAAAACTCTAGTGTCAGCCCATATTCCAGCTTTATCCCCCACAAGACACCTCAATGGACATAAGTCCAAAATGGCAATGGGAATGTATTCATATAGCACATTTTATTACATGTTAACTCAAAGTGCTTTGCATTTAAAGACAAAATATAGAAATATAGGCTTAGACCCATAGAACTTGGGTAGGATAAACATAAACAATATAAATATAGGAATACAGTTGTATACACAAGCATTTACCCAAACACACAGCAATAACAAAAACAATTCAAATAGAAACCCCTGCACACTCACGGTAACCATAAGCCTGAATAGGAAAGTGTTGAGTTTGCTTTTGAATTTGTACAGTTGTGATGGACCTCAAGTCATCATGCAGTTTGTTTTAGAGAGCAGGACGACAGTAAAAGAAGATACCCCACTGAACCGGATCTAATTTTGGGTACAGCTAGAAGACCTCGGATGACCAGAGAAACCTGATCTAAATTTAGAAGCCAACTGTTTACGATTCTTTTAGTTTCCTACATAGGTCTGTCTGCGTCATGATAACAATGTCTATCTGTGTAATTGTTGAATTAATTCTGTCTTTAATTGATCAGGTTTTATTCAGTGATTTATATCAACTGTTTGGTACCTTTTTGCAGCTGAGATAGCACACATTTCAAATATGGAAGAATTAAAAAATACTTAATTAATTCGGTGAAATAAGGTTAAATTAAATACAAAGATAATTTACACTAACTGCACCTCCTTTCCCAAGAAGAAAAAGCAACGAGAGGACTTTTCTCTCTTGTGTTTTGCACAGCACTTTGACTCTGGACGCTGACGCTGAAGGGTGTCAGCCCTACAGATTGCAGATTTCCAAAGAGAAACAGCCACCACTGCATGCAGCCTAACTTCCCATCTTCCCGTCAGAGCCGTCAGATGTAAATGAGTTTGATGTTCCTAGGCCAAATACATTTTAGTCACATAGTAAAATTATCTTAGACCGAATGATGTAAATTCAATTTAAACTAATATAAAGGTGCTTCTCAAACGCTCAGCTGCTCAACAGTGCATAAATGGGTGGAGCTAAATTTACTGTAAACGTCAATCAACGACTGGAGGACATTAGAGACAAAAGACTGGATTTCTTGCACCATTGAGTAGACTTGAAAGAGGGCAGAAGCCATGATGACACCCTCTCACACCTGGGGATTGGGGATGGTCAAAATCCTTCACCACTGGGCCTGTGTGCTAGAGGTACTAAGGGGAAAGCAAAAGTGGGAGAGACACCTAAAGGAACTTCCCAAACTGGGCATTTGTTGAAGCAAGAATCATCTTATCTTGCGGATACAATATCTGGACACAGCGAAGTATGTACCACATCTGGAAAATGCTGCTTCCCTCCAACCTTAAAAGAACTCTATGGTGAGAGCTGTGTGGAGGTAATAACTAACAGCGCTAACAATGGCAACAACGCTGATAGGGCTAACTGTGAATCCACTGGTGTATATCTTTACATTGCACAAATATTTGTTTGCTGCTATATTCATGTTCGGAATGTCTTATATAACTTATTTTCACCTCATCTCATTTGATCTAGCCATTTGCTGTAGAGTGGGTTCAGATCTGTGGGACATACCTGGCTTGGATCCCTTCTGACCAAAGGCGACTGGTCTAGTTAGGCTAAAGTTCTCTGGCCACTTTATCCATCACTCCCGCTTTAATGTGTCAGCAAAAACAAGCAAGACGTTGTCGTGGTACCATCTATATTGGCCTTGGGATAAAGCTGTTTCACACCTGTCAATATGTGCACTACTGTGTCCGTCCTGCTACAGAGTTTACAGCTGGGATCCTATGACAGCCCCCATGCGTATAAGTGTGCTAATGAGGGAAGAGTTTGTAATATTGATGGAAGGAAGAATGAGATGCCACAACTCTGTCCATGTTACTATCCTCTTGGGTAAATCCCACTTTGTCCAGCACCAAGCTTAACTGCTTTGACCTTCTTCAGGTCTTAGTCTTTCAATAGGGCAGGGACCGCTAGACCAAACTAAAATTTAGCTAAATGATTAAGTATAATTATTTTTGTATTATTTGTTTAACTGTGCCCTATTTATCTAGTTTTAGGATTTGAGTCTGGATCTGTTCACATTTGAGGTCACATTTATGCAGAAATACAGAAAATTCTGAAGGGTTCACGAACTTTTTGTGGCTGTAAATGGTGCATTTGTCATCTTGGCTAAAGGAAGGATCAAGTAGCACGAGATCTATTCATGATAGAAGTATTGAATTTACCTGCTCATGATCATCATTGCAGAGTCTGTGCAGCTTCAATCCTTTTTGCATATTGATTTGTGTATTCTCCTCCAAACATTTTTTATGACATCTGCTGTCATGCATTCTCAATTCCATGGAAGTGAACACTGGGGGTTTGTTGTTACGAGCATCGCATTGCTTAAAAAAAGGCTGAAGCTACTGAGTTCACGTCAGAACGCTGAAAGGTAATTACAACAATGAAACATTTTCTTGCTTCTCTGTGTTATCTGGGAGCTTTTCTACATGCCTTGGCTCAATGCACGATTTTAGAACCAGGCTGCAACATCAAAAGAGATGTAAGTAAAGGTTTTAAAGTACTTTTTGAATGCACTGTATCACAGGGACGGTAGGGACAGCTGAGATGATTTTTGCATACTGATTTGTGTATTCTTCTCCATTAGGTATTTTTGACAACTCATATATGCTCCCATTTCACATCAGATTGGTAAACGGTAGGCTAACTAGCACAATGAAACACTTGTTCGTTTCTCTGCTTCTCCTGGGAGCTGTTCTACATGCCTTGGCTCAATGTACTGTCCCAGCCTCAGAGTTTCAGCTGGAAGGAGATTATTTGTTGGCTGGACTTTTTGGCATTCATCGTGATACTTCCTCTGTTAAACAAGACCGTCCAGAAGCCATCGACTGCTCCAGGTGAGTCTCACAATAAGTCTGAAAGGATATCTTCTGAGGTTGAAAATAATTACTGCCTGGTGTTAACACATGACAGCTTACACATTCAAGTTTTGCCTTAGCTTTCAGTTCAGTGGAAATAGCTCGTAACCTTTCCCCAAGAACTATTTAATCAATTGCTATATTATCAAAGAACATCAAGTCTGCATTATTGACCTCCATTATAATCTTGTTTTAGATATACATGTCTGTACAGGCAGTAAATAGTGAAACTAATTCTCACATTCTCTCACTTTCCTTCCTCTATCCACAGTAAACAATTCATTCCGTCAAATTATCGGAGGTTTCAGTTGATGAGATTCTCTGTAGAGGAAATCAATAACTCCACCAACCTCCTGCCAAATGTATCTCTGGGCTATGAGATATTTGACCACTGTTCAGATATACACAATATTCCAGGCATTTTAAAACTCCTCTCAGTCGACGGCTTGATCCAACCTTGGGGTGAACCACACAAGAATCTGTCTAAAGTGATGGCAGTGGTCGGCACTCCTTCAAGCACTCAAGCCCTGACTGTAGCCCCACTGTTCATGATGGATCTCATTCCTATGGTACATTTTTCAGATACATCAAGTGATTAAAAACAGTTTTATATACGTTTAAACAAATTAAAACAGCTTCTAAATTTGTAACTAAAACAATGACAATTTCTTTATTACTCTTAAAATATATACAGTATGTTCTTGTAAATGTATTGTAAACTGTGTTTTAATGTTACATTTGAGAATTTGTAACTGAAAATTATAATTTTTTCTATTACTCTCTTGACAGGTCAGTTATGGAGCTACTAGTTCAGTCTTTTCAAGGAAACAGATTTTCCCGTCTTTCCTACGAACAGTACATCCCAATAAAGACGTCATAGAAGTGATTTTTAACATTGTGCAACACTTCAACTGGCGCTGGGTTGCATTCCTTAACATTGATGATGATTATGGAAACGATGGCCGGGATTTGTTCATAAAGAGGATTAAAGACACTGAGATTTGTCTGGCATACACCAAAGGCCTCAATCAATACACAGATCACTCCAAAATATTCAAACAGATAGAGGCGCAGAGGATAGATATCATTATTGTTTTTGCTTCTGAATTGACTGCTGAAGCTCTCATTGAGTCAGCAATACAACTAAATGTCACCAAGAAGGTGTGGATAGCAGAGGAGGCATGGTCCTTAAACAAAAAGCTCCCCAAGAAGACAGGAATCGAAAATATTGGGACTGTAATTGGGGTTTCTGAGCCAAAAATGACAATACCTGGTTTTAGGGAATTTATCTATTCTTCCAAAAGCCAGACCTATTGTGAAAATGCAGAACAAACATTATTTTGTAATCAGGTTAGCAACTACAGCAGCCTGAGTGCAGCAGAAATCCTTGCTCTGGACCCATCTTTTAATTTCGCCGTTTATTCTGCTGTACATGCCATCGCCCATGCCTTGCACAATGCCTTGCAATGTGAATCAGGCAGATGTAATAGCAATATTACAGTGTACCCACACATGGTAAGTGTATACATAATTTGATTATTAATTTAATTTGTTCTCACCATCTGATTCTTGTAAATGTATCTTACTGACGAGTTTATCTTACAGACAAGCTTATTTCAAAGTGTAAAACTTATAGGTTAGAAACCTATTGAATCATCACCTAATAATGTTAATTGTCAACAAATGCAAGGTCTCTGAACTTTGTGTACCCACATCAGGTTCTGGCAGAGCTGAAGAAGTCAAACTTTACACTTTTAAATCAAAGTGTTACATTTGATAAGAATGGCGACCCCAACTTCGGATCCTATTCTATAGTTGTCTGGAACCAAAGTGGAGATGCAGAGGAGATCGGCATTTGTCATTTTCACCCAAAGTTCAATTTCTTCATCAACAACACCAAAATTCAGTGGTACACAAAGGAAATAGTAAGTTGTTTTTCCCTACAACTAATTTATACACTATAAGTTGATTAAAAAATACTTTGCTTTGTTTTCCCGCTTCTGCACGGATGTGTGTGTGGATGAGTGCACATTTATTTCGTAAAAGCTGTGACAGGGACAAAACACAATATCATGAACATCAACCAATGGTGGTTGTTCATGGTGTCATTTGCAAGGACATCTAGATGTTATGTTCAGTGTTGAAGGCATATTACAAACCCCGTTTAGAATTTTAAAAAGCTGTATAGGCCTAAATACCGCCACTTGTCTATAATTTGCCTCCACCCTCCTACAGCGTTATCTTGCACTTGTACTTACTTGTCTAAATAATTGTCTTGTACAGGTGCCTACTTCACTGTGTTCCCAAGAATGTGATGTAGGATTTGCAAAAAGGCTACATGGAATCCACAAATGCTGCTTCGATTGTGAAATCTGTCCTAAAGAAACTTATATCAACAAAACAGGTAAATTATTTTACATGAGAGGAAGAAAACAAGTAAAAGCAGCGCTGTCATTCTGGTCTTGATGTGAGCCAAATTCAGACTTTTAAACTTTGTTATGGCTTACTGGAAATTGCCATTAAGCGAGACAGAAGCAACATGTGAGCGTTCTGTCAACCAATCCACACTGACTCCATCTTCCCTCCTGGGAAGTTGAGTGGACACCAGCTGGCTAACCTGCCTTTACCAGAGTAGGGTGTCTCTGCAGACTGGACACTCTGAGAGGGTGTGGTAACTGTCAAATCATTTTCAATTTGGGCATTACAATCATCTGTCTGCCAAAACCTAATTACTATTGCATAGTGAAAGTGAAGCCTTGAGCCTCAGCCTTGAGTAAAGAAATGTACTGTAGGCTAGAGTTTTGCTCATACAGTATCATAAATTAAATGTCTAACCCAACTTCCTAAACTGTTTGATCTTTCTTTACCCACAGAGGACTTTTTAAAAGTGAACCTCAACTTTATTGACAAATTGTTTCTCTCATGTTAAACAGAGGATCCCTACAAGTGCATCAACTGTAAGGAAACAGAATGGTCTGCAGCAGGAAGGACATCATGTACTCTGCGGGTGGTGGAGTACGTCCCATTCACAGACAGCGGGGCTATACTGATCATGATCGGAGCCTGGGCCTTGGTTGGCCTCACACTAGCCATGTCCGTTCTCTTTGCCATCAACTACAACACACCTGTTGTCAGATCTGCTGGGGGACCAATGTGCTTCCTAATTTTAGGCTGCCTGAGTCTGTGTAGTCTTAGTGTGTTCTTTTACTTTGGTAAGCCAACCACTTCCTTTTGTATCCTAAGGTTCTTACCATTTCTCTTGTTCTACACAGTTTGTCTAGCATGTTTTGTTGTGCGCTCTTTTCAAATTGTTTACATTTTCAAAATAGCCGCCAAGTTCCCCAAACTCCACAGTCTGTGGATTAAATATCATGGACAGTGGCTGGTCATCACTGTGGCATTTGTTACTCAGGCACTCCTACTTCTTTTTGGCTATACTTTTGCCCCTCCCAATCCCAACAATGAAACATTTTGGTACCCAGACAAAATCATACTTGGTTGTGACATTAACCTCAAAGCATTATCTGGTCCTGTGGTTTTACTTTTATCTTTGTGCTCCCTTTGCTTCATTTTCTCATATATGGGAAAAGACCTTCCTAAAAACTACAATGAAGCCAAAGCAATAACCTTCTGCCTGCTCCTGCTGATCCTCACCTGGATCATATTTGCCACTGAAAACTTACTTTACCATGGCAAGTACAGCCAAACACTTAACGCCCTGGCAGTACTCTTCAGTCTGTACTGCTTTCTGTTGTGGTATTTCCTCCCAAAATGTCACATCATCCTTTTTCAATCATACAAAAACACACAGGAGTACTTCCAAGGTCTCATTCTGAATTATAACATCAGACAGTAGCAGCTACCAGTAAATGTGTGTCGTCTGTTTACAGAAGAAAAGATGTGATTCAGGCCTCCTGAATACTTTCAATTAAATCACAATAATTTGTTTTTTTAGAGTAGAAAAGTACATGGTACTTTAAATCTGTCCCTGTTTTGTTGTACCATAATTAGGTTGATTGTTTATTTGGTTGTTTTACTCAGAGGTGTAAGAATCTTGAAATGAACTGTAACAATATACAGTCATTAACATTTCAACAAGAGGCATTCGTAATGTTGTGTTAGTCTACAGCCATGCTAAGGGCTCTGTGGCACTGTATACACTGATAGGTACTAAATGATAACATTAGCATGTATATATAACCTACTCGTGATATAGTGCTGCAGGGATAAGGTATATTTGATGGCCAACCCGGAAGTTAGCATCATCCTGGTTCTCTTGAAAAAGAGCCAATGGGATTTTTCCATTGAATTTTGGATTAGTGCAGAAAATAACCTCTGAAACAAACAAACTTTATGATACTTACACATTTTGTTCACCAAGATAATCTTCACGATGAACATCACTTTTATGAATTTTTAAGCGTATATGCAATCACCAGAATTAAAAAGTTAAACGTTAGGCGATAAACAAACTACACAATGGTTGCGTGACTTCTCTTCAAAAAGATAAAGGCGTGATAACGTTTAGCAGTCTTACTTAGCCCTGTTAATCTGTTAACCGACACTGTCACTACATATTATGTGTTCTTGATGTTGATATGACTATTGTCTGATCTGAGCTGCCATGCAATGTCTATGAAAAGCTGCTCCGAGCCCAGCGAGCTGCAGCCATTTAATTCTGTGGCAAAATGTGGCCAAACTAAAGGTTGGGGATAGTTTATGGCAAATTTGGGCCAGAGACTATCCGCAGCCAATTAGTAAACAGAGCCCTGTGACATGTTCACCTATGTTACAAATAATTTCTTCCCTCCTGAAACACCTGTTAGCTCCAGCTAACAGAGCTAACAGACTGACAGTTTCTGTTCAGAGGAACCGCTGAACACTCTGCATGAAGTGTTACAGAGTGAACTGCTGCAGCGTCATGTGAGAACGCAACAACTTTACACAAAATAAATGTACCGAGGTACTTCAGCTGTGTACAGTTTGGAATTTTGCAGTGGTAGTTTAAAATAGGGCTCGAGACTAACGGCGTTGCATCGTCCCGGAATTGATAATGTGGCAGTGAGTGGCCTGCAGAGTCCAGCTGCGGTTCCAAAGACAAGCAGGGAACAGAAGAAAATCCCAAAATACTAGAGCTGAACGCTAGACACAATGTACGATGAGAGTAATGTGTAACCGGAGTCAAATTCCATGTATGCGAACGCATACATGGAATTGAATATACCATGAATACACTGTGTAACATATTTTTTTCTATTATGATACATATAAGGGTGCATAATGTCAGTTTTTGTGCCGATGTTGTACAGATTCAGATTTTGTAGTTTGTGTGCACAACTTTGTTCTAATGCACATTTAAGATTCACCTCACTGGAGTAATAAATAAAGGCTACTTAGCCCTTTTGTATGCTAAAATGTTTCCTCTGTGTCTGTATCAATATGTTTCTGTATCTTCATGGACACACAGTGGCTCCATTTTTGTAAATACAATGTGATTATATCTTAATTTAATTTGAGTTGCACTGTTATTATATTTTTTTATAATATATTTCTTTAATATGAGTCCGAAAAGAGCATGCTGTACACCTTTGAAATGGGTTGCCCCAGTAAGAGTCAAACCTCTACCCTCTTGCCACTTCATTTAAAAAAGTTACTTATTTATACACCCACACTGTAACATATTACCCATCATATACTCTTTTTCAACTGTATCAGTCCTGTAATGACTTATGTCGTCATTGTACAGTGATACAGCTGTAATGACATCCCTGCTTTATGATGGATACAAGAAAACTAGATGTGTTTTTGGGTTTGTGACGTTTGTTTTTTTATTAACCTTGTCTCTCTACCAGCTGGTTACCAGCCGCAACAGCGACACTGGTGTTGTTTTCACCTTGTGAGTCTGTGTGTGAATCATCGTGGCATAATGTGGTCTTGAAGACACCTACTGTATCTGGAATTATCACAGAGGCGTTTGTGACTACTTTGCCAGGTGTTTGTATTTCTGTCTGCCGGTGGACAGCATCGCAAGTGTGCAAGATACAGTCACGAAATTTTAAAGGTGTGTAGTTGAGATCAAAATGAAGGCAGAGTTTTAAGATGGTGGAGTGTGGTGCGAGCAAGGGCGGCTGAAGTAAGAGGGTAGGAAGTGGGGCACTATATGCCCCTAGCCCGATCTGGTGTTGCGATTGGTGTGATCCCATCACAAGAGCGTCTCTAGTTTTAGTTATGCTTTCCTGTTGTCGCTCAATAATGATATTACCTACTGTGTAGTGTCACAGTGTGAGCTTATTTGACCATGTCTGCTAATTACATGTACTATGCAATAAACCTGGCAATGTAGATACTATCAAGATGAACACAAGACTTAAACCATAGGTTAAGTTTAAGTTACAATATCATTACCTCAAGGCCTCATGATATCCTCCACACTAGGCATTTGAACATATCAAATTGCTGATCACCATTTTCATTGAATTTTTAGTGGTTTAGTCAACTTTGTAACACCCATCGTGTTCCCGGTCAAAAGTGACCGCCATAGGAAATTAAATGGGAAACACTAGATTATGTCCATTCATCAGATGGAAAACAGCCCCATACACACCTACAACCACTCCTCCCATACACACACACACATACACACACCTGTGTAAACACCTGTTCACAGCCCCATATACACAGTTGTACACATTTCAAACTTCAAACAAAAAAATCAGGTGTTTGTTATGGGAACCCATCTCTATACCGCGCTTATGTGCCCATCCCCCCACGTGAACCACACCTTCCAGACTAAACAATGTTTCATATCTTCTCACTTTCCCCCTATATAAACCTTTATTTGTGCATTGCTCTCATTTTACTCTGTGAGCACAATGAGTAGGCCACTGATGAGGCGATTTTCTGTCAGAGAGGCTCTGGACCAAATTTTTTAACCAGATGAAGAGGAGATTGAACCGGAGATAGACGAAGATGTCTCAGAAATTGAAGGCAACATTGATCCTGATTTCGATCCGGACTATTGAGACTGACCAGTCAACAGATGGCGAGGAAGTGGCACCAGAGGAACAGGCACCTCAGGTGACATTCCAGTCCAACGGTGGCAACTTGCTCTGGTATTCATCCTCCCAGGACAGAGGAGGCAGAGCGAGAGTTGAAAACATAATAAGCATGACGCCAGGGCCAACACGATATGCAACATCTCGTGTGGATGACTTCAAGTCCAGCTTCCAACTCTTTTTACCAGAGTCCATTGAGGGTGTTATACTGGACATGACAAACCTGGAGGGGAGGCGTGTGTTTGGGAACACGTGGAGAGCATTGGACCAGGTAGACCTCCAAGCCTACATGGGTCTGTTGATTCTAGCAGGAGTATATCGGTCAAACAATGAGGCTAGAAAAAGTCTGTTGGATGCGGAGTCCAGGAGGCCTATATTCCTGTCAACAATGTCCTTACAACAGTTTCATTTAAGTTAGCGATACATTTTCAGTGTCTATTCTTTGTATATTCACAGCAGTTATTCATGTAAAACGACTAGTCTGAGACATTGTTTACAGCTTAAAAGGGTGTTAAATAAAATTTGGTGATGATTAATGGTTTTTGTGTTAATGTAAGAGCAGTTAAAACAGACCGGTCAAATTTGACTGGGAACACTAAAGTAAGGGGGGAGAAACGAACACGACAGGAGGGTTAAGAGTTATATTTTCTAAAAGAGATGCACTTATGCAGTTCTACCTTTCCCTGATGTTTGTACCGTAGTCTACCTGGATATCAATCTTGTCTCTCTGTTCCCTGGTTTCATGTTTGTGCACCCCACAGATAAAAGTATTGCCGCTGCCCATCTGAATTCTCCCCATCATGGTTGAAAGACAACATTACACACAAACTAACCAGATTCTGTGTAGCTCAAAACTGTTGGCTGTTGATAAAAAATGTCATTAGGTCCAGGCTTCACTAATTTGTGTGTGTTTTTAATGGGTTATGTCTTGGTACCATGATTCTGTATTAGGAAGATGATGACCATCCATCCAGAGAGAAATGTTTGTGTCATCTCTCCTTGAGACCACTTTCAGTACACAATATGCTGATTTATTAGCACTAGAAAAAAACAGATGAAACATAAAATCATTTCCGGCCCTAGGGCTCGGCCGGCCACTTGGAGCAAAAGGATAAAACCGACCCTTTTTCGAGCCAACATTACGGACGGAAGGAGCGCCGCTAAAAATCGGGAGGGCCCGCATTCGGATTATATATTTGCCCTACTACTTTGGATTTACGGTCGCCGAGTTACGATTTTCCAAAGTTTGGGAACAGTTTGCCCGAACGGCAGTTTATCTTTTTTGTCCACTAGGGGGACACGGATTTGGACGTGCGGGAACAAAACTGCCATTTGGTTCTGGCCATTTGGCCCAAAAAGGGCCACTCCAAAACCATTTCTCCAAGGAGAGTTATGGGAATATTTGGGCTATCAGGTCGGGGTTATGGGAACTTTCGGGCCATTTAAGGGCCACCTCGGTGGGATCCTGGATCGATATTTTAAACTGCCATATCTTCTCAACCCTTCGATATCCCGCTTTGAAACGTAGATATCTTGGACCAACACTTAATTGTACGGAATCAATGTCGATTGGAGAAATTGCAACTCTTTGAAATCTCAGGCAAAGTAGCACAAGGCATCGATTTGGCTGAAAATTCGAGGTCATCAGATTTGCTTGAAACCTGGCATACTTAGGGGGCTCATCCCAGTAATGCCCCTTCGTAAGTTTCAGCCTCCTAGCTAAGAGCATTCAGCAGATATTGTTGAGGAGAACTGGGAACAAATGTGCCATTTTGGCATCTTCACCATTTATGGTGAAATTTGATCAAAACGAGCTACCGCCACCAAACTTAATACACAGGATCTGTGGCTTCATAGCAACACACACAGCAAGTTTCGTGAGGCTAGCAACACACAGCAAGTTTCGTGAGGCTAGCACCTCAAATTGCAACTATTTGAAATCTCAGGCAAAGTAGCACAAGGCATCGATTTTGCTCAAAAATCAGACTCATCCGATTTGCTTGAAACTCTGCACACTAATAGGGCTCCTCCAATGCATGCCCCCTCATCAGTTTCAGCCTCCTAGCCCAGAGCATACTGTAGATACTGTATGGGAGAAATGAGAACAAATGGACCATTCGGGTTCGGAGTTTTGGCCTAAATGAGAGCCCAATCAAATGTAGTTGGAATGACCCTTTTTGAGTTATAAGGGAACCAAATTGCAGTAATTGTCCCAAGTTTTCTAATGCCTTTTGGAACAAATTCTGCCAATCAAGCAACTCATAAGGAATTGTCCAAATACCTTATTTGTGTGAATAAGCAGGAGGACAGTGATTGATGGTAGCAAAATACATTTATTTCACACATATTTAACAAAACCATCAACAAACATTCAAACATGAAACAACCAAACATGTGTGTGGTGTGTGTGTGTGTGTGTGTGTAGAGTAAAATAACTGAACAATCAAAAACATGTGTGGTGTGTGTGTGTTTGTGTGAGTGTGTGTGTGTGTGTGTGTGTGTGTGTGTGTGTGTGTGTGTGTGTGTGTGTGTGTGTGTGTGTGTGTGTGTGTGTGTGTGTGTGTGTGGGTGTGTGTGTCCTCTTCAGTTTTGGTCTTTTTTCTGAAGGTGAGCCATCGCTGCACTCACCACTCGCGCCCTCGTCACTCGCTTCCTTGCCCTCAAAGTAGCTTCCTTGGCGGACTGATGGAGCGGGCTAAGCCTCACCATGACCTTCTTCTCTGGAGTCTGTTGAGGAAGCACAAACAAAAACACATTGATTACTAGAGGTTTGGTTTTCACACAACTGTCATGTACTTTAAACAACCTATCTTTACTTACACTTTCCACCATCATTGTAAATGCCTCCTCCTCAATGAGGTCGGCCATCTCTTCCTCCAATCCGGAGCTGCCCGACTCCTGGTACTGCACCTCGGTGTCGTCGTCGGTCTCGTCGTCTGTGTCGTCGTCCGTTTCGTCCAGGGTCTCTGCTTTCCTTTTCACACCAGATGAGGCGGAGGCGGATTCCGGGGGGTTGACGGAGGTTGAGGTCGAGCCGGCCTCTGGGTTTGGGTCAGGCGTGGTGGGGGATGGTGCGAGGACCGCCTCAAACATGCTCCTCAATTCCCTGACATTGTTTTTATCCAGATTGAGGGCATAGAATTTATCGGCAGTTGCCGTCGAGTGGCACATTAACTTGGCCAGGTTGTCGCGAACATCTGCCTTGTGGTAGTTCTTGGCCTGGAAACGCTAAAAAAGAGGAGCACAAAATGTTTGTACTTGTTAGTAAAGCCAGGCAAGTGTTGTTGTAATAAAGCACCACGGGAAGAGTGACTGAAAAAAGAAACTTACATGTCCAGAGACAGCAGTCCGCAAGTCGGTGAAGGTGGGCCTCCCAGGCAGGCCCATCTCGACCCACGCCGTTTGCATGTAACGGACAAGGTTGTTCACCGGCCCGTGGCCGGCCGTAATGAATACCAGTTGGTTGGTTGGCTGGCAAAGAGCCCGCAGCTGGAGCCACTTCTCCAACCAAGAAAACTCCTCCCCCGTAAGAAATATCTGGGCCGCCCCGAAAACCCTGCTAGTCTTGTGGTCATCCACCTGCAATACACAGAAAACAACATCAAACATTTAAAATAAAACACACAGTTGATGAGGCACTTGAGTGTAGAACCTGGTACATACACAAATCACGTAGCCGTCGACTTCGACTGCGTCGCCATTCTCCTTGGCCTGCATGACCTCCTCCACCGTCATGTATGTCAGTACTCCTGGCTGATGGCCGTAGAGTGAGCAGACCAGGGCAGAAAAATACCCATAGAAGGTGTACCTTAGGGCGGGATTTTGTTCATTTTCCATTTGCACTGAAAAGAGGACAGGGCAAAAGAGAGAAGAAAACAAAAGCACCTTCAGCACCTTGGAGAGAGACACAGGTTTATTTCCATCTCTAGCTTTGTATTGCGCGTTCTGGCACCTGCGGAGGCTGGCCCTGGGAATAATGCGCCGCATTTTCGTGGCTTTGACCCTTAGCTGGTGCAGCACCACGCCGTTTGTAAGGCCAGGCAGGGTGGACTTAACTGTCCTCACCACGCCCGTAATCTGGACCTCAGACAGTCTGCAGAAGGGGGCCGGGGTCTCAGCGAAATATTGGCAGAATTGATAAATGTTAGCCAGATAAAAGTTCGCCGTGGTAACTTTCTTCCCCTTGGACTGTAGGTGGGCGGCGTAGCTGCAGAAAGAAACACTGCGATTTATTCGCTGTTCACATCAGTCTTGTCATAAGCGCTCCATTTGCATGGGAAAACAAGGCTTACCTCCTTATCCCATCAGCATTATCCAGGAACCTCCAGGTGCTGACATCGCTCTTCCCCTCGGAGAGGAAGTAGAGGAATGACCGAACTCTGCTGCATTTGGACAGTGCATTTTCCTTTTTCTTGGTCGTGGGTGCACTGCCTTCATGGAATTTCCGATATGCCTCCAGGTAGGAATCTGTGATGAGAAATTCAAAATGATTTGTTTTTAATTTAACACTGAAATAGAATCTTAAACCACACACACACACACAGAATGTACTTTTCCTTCTTACCAATTGTCTTGGGGAGGGATAGGTGCCTCATTCCGCGGCCTCTCCCGCTGCCCCTGAAGGCATTCTTTTTGAAACCGCTGGTCCCAGGTTGGGGCTCCCGGTCGTCCGTCTCTAAAGGTGTTGGCTGCCTGCTGGGCCCGGCCTCTATGTTGCCCCCCTCCTCCTGCACCTGCTCATCCTGCACCTCCTCCCCCTGCACCTCCTGCACCTCTTCCCCTGGAACTGGCCCGGCTTCAGCTACAACTGGGTTCTGCTGAGAAAGAAGACAAACAGAAATACAGAGGGTATAATTACTATTGTTATTTTGACAACCAGTATGATGCTTCTCACCTTCCAGCCAGCCGCACTCACATTGTTTGCTGAGGGTTTACGCCGTGATTTTTTTATCAATTTCTGGTTGAATCTGAGGAATTTCGTCAGTTCCAACTCGATTTTGGTGAGCCTCTGCTTCAGCCGCCTGCTCTCCTCACAGGTTTCCAAGCATTTTTGCCTGCCACAAGCTTCCTCCACCTCCTCCTCCCTCAGCAGGTGCTCATCGGCATCTTGTGGCTCGAGGTCCAGCATTGTCGTCATCGGGATGGCTGGGTTGTATGCTCTAAGTTTAGCAAGAAGCCTTACCGTTGCTTGGTATCTTGCAGCATTCTGCTTCAACTCCAGGTCATCTTTGTTGAGCTCCGGGTGGCCTTGGATGAGATGTCTGTCCAGTCTTGAGCTGTCATAGCGACAGCCCAAGACTGGACATTTTTCATTCCGAATGTTGACTCTTCCCGCCGACAGCCCGAGAAGAATCTTCCTCTCCTCAATATTTAAAACATAATGCCCCGTTTTCAGGTGGTGGGACATGGCCGCATACATTTTCTGGCATAGAGGGCAAAGGTGGACATGCTTTGACCGTGTCATCTCTGAAAGAAAAAAGAAAGAAAAAAGAGACATCCTTACTCAAACAAGTCAAAAAAGAGAAAGTATTGAAAAAAAAAAAGTTATTGAAAAAAAAAAGTTATTGAAAAAAAAAAGTTATTGAAAAAAAAAAGTTATTGAAAAAAGAATTATTGAAAAAAAAAAAAAAAAAAGTTTATAATTAATAAAAAAAAAAAAATAATAATAATTAATTAATTAAAAATAAAAATGTATTAATTAATAAAAATTTAAAATAAAACTACACTTTAACGACATTTTAGCAGTGACAACTTCGACTGCTATCACACCTAAACCAGTCAAATCAGTTAGTTAATTATAAGCAGTGAAGACCTCCCCCATCACAAGAACAAAATGGAGGACACATGATGGAGATATTCTTTGGAGAAGAAGGGACCATAAGTGCCATTTGGATAATTGGCCTACATTACATTAAACATTATGAAGATCTGAGTAATTAACTTTTAAAACTCTTAATTAGTTCATAACTTCGACTTATATCACACTTAAACCAGTCAAATCCGTTAATTAATGGAAAATAAGCACTGAGTCACTCTCACAGCACATGGAAGAAATGGAGGAACATGATGGAGTCCTGTGTTATAAACTTTTTAAACTCTTAATTAGTTCACAACTTCGACTTAAACCAGTCAAATAAGTTAGTTAACAAACAATAAGCACAAAAAGAGCCATTTAGATACAGTATTTCATAAAATGTACATGAAATTAGTGGAGAGGGTGAAATTTGTACTTACTCTTGCTGAAGTCTGCTCAGAAATGAAAAAAACGAGGGTGAAGGGTATGGCCACTCAAGCCCTGTTCTCATTGGTTGAAATTTTCAAAATACGGTTCCAGCATGTCTTGATCAATCAAATGTAGTTGGAATGACCCTTTTTGAGTTATAATTTTAAAAAGTGTCATTCCGACTACATTTGATGGGGCTCTCATTTAGGCCAATAATCCCGGCCCGTATGGCCGATATTGACTCAGGTGTCCTTCATTTCTACAACATGCAAATAACTCATCAAATAACTCAAACAGTCTGGAAATTGCACCCAACATCTTATCTGAGGTCCTGAGCTTGCTCACCAAGAATCCCATCTCTCAGCCCTCTGGAAAGCTATCTTCTTTTAGCAGCATGCTAATGACTTGAAACCAATTGAACCTTGAAGAGTGTGCTCTTGCGTCCATCATATGTCAATTTTCATCAACATCTGTCTTGTAGAAATGGTTTTATGGCACCCAACAGAAACCTATATATACGTCATTAACAGTCTTTTAATTAATTAAAATTACTTTAAAGTAAGATAGAGGAATAAATCCTTTTTGCAAATTAAGAGAGGGTCGTGGAGATGAAATGACTGCAATTTAGAGGTCGTAGGTCCAAGTTAAGGTGCCCAAAACCAGGCGTTAAGGTGCCAAAAAACAGGTCAAAGGTTGTAATTCGTGCATTATATAAAACATAAAATCTGAGAAAAAGGTTGAAAATGCCTGATTTTTTAATCACACATTCACTGTGATAACATGATTGAGCATGCCAAAGCGAGAAATCTGCAGACCTTTGGGAAAGCTATCTTTCTTCAAGAACATTGTATTGATGTAAATCCAACTGATTCTTAAAGATTGTCCTCTGTTGTCCACTACGTTTCATTTAAAAGAGATTAGGTGTCCACGGTCAAACGTGGCGTCGTACGGTGATAGCTGATCCGTTTCCATGTTTTCCACTCGAAAGGCATTCGGCACTTAGCCCCACCCATTTCCATGTTTCCAATGAAAGTTGTGCTCATAAGGTGCTCATAGTATAGTATGTCGAAAAAAGTCATACAAATGTCATAGTATAATGTGTCGAAAAAGTCATAGTATAGTGTTGAGTTTGCTTTTTAATTTGTACAGTTGTGATGGACCTAAAGTCATCAGGCAGTTTGTTTTAGAGAGCAGGACGACAGTAAAAGAAGACACTCCAGCGGACCTGGATCTAATTTTGGGTACATCTAGAAGACCTCTGTCTGATGACCAGATCAGCCTGATCTATTTATAATTAGTCAGCAAGTCAGAAATGTACTGAGGAGCCAAACAATTGCACGTTTCATTGACTATTAGCATGATTCTGTATTGTACTGGGAGCCAATGAAGCGATTTCAGTACTGGAGTAATGTGTTTTTTGTGCTTGTGTAAAGACTAGGCTGCTGCATTTTTAATGAGCTGGAGGTGATTTATTGTATTTCTAGGATATTTTGCCTTTGTTAGAGATGCTGTATGAAGCAGACAGGATGATGGGAAAGAGATGGAAATGATGCAACAAAAGTCACTTGCCGAACTTGAATCGCAGGCATTGAGATTATGCTGTCAATACACGGAGGCCCCAAGTTAATACATTTTTTTGCCAACATATTTACTTAGTGCAGTATTAGTTAAACTAATAGTGGCTGATGGCGTAAGCTGAGTGCCATCATTCTGTTGTACTAATGTATGTGTTTATAAGTCATAATTTAATTATTTATAATCGTTAAATATCTTGATACAAATTACTTATTCATTAAATCTGCTACCAGCAACAACGCTACATCCTCCGACATGTGTTGTCATGGTCAGTGTCATTTTAACTTTAAAAAGACAAAAAAAGTTACAAGCAACAAACTTAAAAGTGTGGCTTTTTACCTTTAATTGACTTTATGCAAAATACACATACAATATTTGTTGTCTTGGCTCCAGTTTGTTATCCACTGAACCACTGTAATTACAGAAAAGTACTACCCCTACTGGTAGAGCTATGGTAGTACAGCACGAGTCTGCAGAGAGAAACATACTACGGTACACAGCGAGTGAGAAAAGATCTGACGAATGTCTCCAGTAAAGCACACCAGTCAAAACGTGGCTGTAATGGTTGTATTCAACACCTTTTGTTTTTTATCTTTAACTTACCGTTCAAACGTCCTCCAGTCTCTACTCTTAAATAAAGTATCTAAAGTCACAGACAGTTCTGACATTAGGGGTCATTTTAACACACCAGTGAAAAACGTTTCGTCGCCGCACCTTTGACTTCAATGACTACATCCACACCTTGGTTCCACACTGCTGAAGCTGCTGTGAGTCACATCTTTCCACGCCGTTTTGAAATATGTTGTGGTTCCAGACTGTCAGAAGACACCAATCAATGAGAGTTCCCTGTAAAGAATCTGCTGCATGATTTCTCTCCTGAGCTTGTTGCGTCAGCAGGTAACAGCAACTGTAATCTCCCTGAACTTTAGAAAACACTCGTCTCACCAGCAGCAGGAGCCGTGATCGGCTTCTGAAAAGCTTGAACAGAAAGAGAAAGTAAACCATTTTTATTAAGTTTTATAAAACTTCTTGAAATATTTTTTTTCGGTATACAGACAATTGAAAATCAAATATGAGCTAAACAAATAATACATGATGTTCAGGCCTCGACAGAGAACTGTTAAGTAAATATGAAACTGTACCAAAAATGATGTGGGGAATAAGCCACGACTCCTGTCCTTAACATACACATTTCAGGGATGTGGTTTGTGTCCTCATTTAAAAAAAAAAGAAACATGAGAAAGGGAGTGAAGAGGTGAATTTGTTGCTGCTTCTCTTCAGTAAAATACTTCATCACTGAGCGTCTACACACGAGTAGGGCTCAGCAATATGTAGAAATGAGTATTCATCATTTTAATACCAATTGTGAGAATTGAATTGTGAATCCTTAAACAGTCCACTTCACTTTACATCCAATGATTGTTTTTATACCAAAACACGTTCTATAAAAGGTCTTCATCTGATCTACTTATCTTGATATTTCTTTATTTCTACATTGCCCAGCTCTGCATACTAAAACTTAATATTTAATACTTTGTAGTTTTTTTCTCATCCGTTATTGTAGATATTGTATTTTGGAGTTTTAGGGTTTGATTCTATTAAAGACCAGATAGTCTGTTGGAAAGCAAACAAATCTCCTTTTGAAATGTTTCCTCAATCTTCCCGGATTTATTTGTAAAACTCAAACCTTGTCTAGTACACACGTATAACAGAATTATCTCACGCATCTGTCCAAATCAATGCATGAAAACAAATGGGAACTTTGAATCACAAAGTTTAAGTCTGTAAACGAGAAAAACGCTTGCAAACGGGGGCACGAAAACCAACGGCATGTCTATTGTCTTTTACTATGAGGACAAAACCTATTTAATGACTGTCTCTATGAAGTGTTACTGAAATGAGTGTGCCGACTACAAACGGTTGACCACATGCGTTCATGAAGCAACGTGCACTGAACCCAATCCGATGATATCTTCTCTAATTTTACAAACACATGGAGACCGCCTATGGGTCAATAAAAAAGCCACCAACTGAAAACCAAAGAAATAAAACTAATGAATGGTACATCCTCTTCACAGTGTAGTCACAACCTCTGAGAACTGTGAGAGCAAATGGCGTTCCTTTGCTCACAGAATCCACAGTACACCACGCAGAAAGACACTTTGATTGACACGTCCTTACAGCCAACATTTATGTCTGTCTAAGCATTGCTTCTTTACCCCGCCCCTCCCTCCTAAAAAAAAAAGAAAAAGTAAAAACAATCAGGAAACAAACTCGTTCTAAGCTGGTGGAGTGGAATCCTCGTCGATCGAGCAAGTGCTGGAAAGATCCAGGCCAACAGAGTCTCTGTTCTCCTCTGCAGAGCATTTTTGATTTCACCAAACCTTGCTTCTAGTGTCCCTTCCTCACGCTTTGTCTTGCAGGATTGCAGAGGGAGGTTTGACCACATGTGCACTCTGACCGGTGACACGGCTGGAATTGTTCTGTGAATCAAACGCGTGGCTGGGTTTGGGTGGGGAGGGGCATGAGGGTGGTTTTTCTGGGCGAAGCCCTTCTCAGTCGGTGGAGAAGAGATCTCCGGCCGAGGGGAGTGGGGCCAGACCCCCGGTCACGTTGGGCAGGAGGGAGAGGTCGGGGAGACTCTGGATGTGGGACTTTAGCTCTTTCCTAACTTGGGTCACTCTCGCCAGTTTCTGCTTATACTCCTGCAGAGGACAAGACGACACAAATGATTACTAATTTACAAATAACAGTCATCACAATATTCTCTCAAAATGTAACTTTTGCTTTCTGGCCTGTTTGAAACACATTTTGGTCACAGACTGTGGTTTTAGAAGACAATTAAGATGCATTACAACTTGGGTCTTATGCGTCTAGTTTTGGCCATCAGTTCTGAAGTCTGGGAACACGTACGTCAGTCAGATGAACAGACCAGTTGTAAACATGCTAGATTAACTCAACTGATGTCGGACTTTTCTTTGTTATTAATGTTGCCATGCATCCAGATGCCAGCAATAATGGTGAGTACAATGAATCTACAGAAAGGAATTCAGATCTTTGCCATTTCAATTACAGGTTGGCTGTTTGATTAGTGAACTGAGTGCTTACTTCTCAACAGAGGAGGGAAAAGTAACGTAACTCTCATTATTAATCTGTGAAAGAGCAACTTTAACACAAACATATCCTGACAGAGATCATTGTTTCAGTTCTTGCTACACTGTTACTATGCTGTGTCTTGCCTCTAGTTTCTTTTCTCTCTCCATGAGCGCCTCCCTCTGGCTGTTGATGTACTCCGTCAGCATGCGAGCCAGCTGCCTCCGGTCCTCCAGCTCTGCAGCCAGTCGGCCGTTGTACTCCGCCAGCAGCAAACACGCTTCGTCCACCGTCTTCGACAGCTTGTCTGCTGCCTCCTTGTCTAGATTGTTGTCAAAGTGGCTTGTTAAGGTCACAGAGTATGACATTGATTTCTTTATGTACAGGGCATTTCAATTTAGACAATTTAATCGCTTTTAACTATGATATATTTTGTCCCAACTTGTACATATTTAGTACTGTATAGCTTCTATATTGGTCATAAATGTTCTAAGTAACACTAGTATTACTGTAATGTGGACACAATGACATCGTCAATGATATAGCTGTACTAAACTTACTGACTGTGAGAAGCTATGTGAGTAACTCCTGAGTTTAACAGTTGTTAATTGTTTAAATTTACTTTCATCACTATATGCATTGTCTAATATATACTTCTTCACAGTTTATCTTATTTGACTTTCTATCGCTTGTGTGTGCATTTTTCCATAGCCGAATCATATTACTTTTGTTATCGCATTATCTCCTGTCTCATTTTAAAATCCATCTGACAATCCTCACCACAAACCCAGGACCTTTCATCAGTCGCACTATGACGCAGAAATCCATGCTGAGAAAAATGTATTTGTTATCAAGCCGAGCTCTCAGGTCTTACCACCGATTTGCTCCAGCAGGGAAACGTCCTGGACTTCCTGCGGCAGCGAGGCGATCTTCTGGCGAACTGCTGCGTCGCCTGATGCAGCATTCTCCAAGTCCTGAAGGGCTTTCACCAGCTCCTCAGTCTGAACGTGTGTTTAAAAGGAATAGAGGGAGAGAGTTAAACAAAATGCAGTGAAACAAGCAACATTTTACTTGTGAAGGATTCTTTTTTTAGTAGTTGGTGCCATCCGAGTGAAATATTGGCATCCTACCAGTTGAGTTGCGGAGATGTCTGCATTATGAGGGGAGGCGTTGCTTCTGTAGTCGTCATCTTCATCGTCTTCTTCTTCTTGGATCTTCTGATAGCTTCGTTTCACAGCCTTCTTCTCTTCTGCTGGTTTAGAGACCAAACAACAGAAAAACACCCACGTTTTCAATTTCACTAAATAATGTAGATAAACCTAAATACTGGACATGAGACAAAAAGTAGCCTATTCACAACACCAATAATGAAATACAACCGTTTACCTTTTTTATAACTATATTAACTGAATTTCAGTTTAGTCACCATTTAGCCATTTTTTAAATTCAACATTCAAATCACTTCTGACGAAAAGGGAAAAGTTAGTTCTGTCAAAGTGTCCGACAATATGTACGAATATTTCTGTTATATTGTGCGAAATGGATCAATATGAAAGATTTAAGCCAATCAATACCTAAAGTATCGCCACTACTGATACTGATAATGTACTCACCTCAAATCAAGACGTACTCCTCTCTCCTAAACATTTCATTAGCTGCTTTTAATAATCTACATCATTATCCTGGCCCTTGTTTTATCACCCTCCAAAGACAATAAGTGTCTTTTCTAAAAGATCTAATATGCCAATATATAATATAATGCCAATATAGTGTGGATGTAGCCTTACAACAACGAAACCGAGGACACGAGTGAGACACGTGTGCTGACCAAATTTATTGACCCATAATCTAGTAAAACTTTGATTTGTGTTGTTTTTAAAGTAAATGTGATGAGTGTGAGAGAGAGAGAGACCTGCAGCCTCGTAGCTAAGTTTGAAAAATAAAACTTGTTTTTCTTTCTATGATACTCAAACGTCAGAGTATATAGAGGAAGATCGTAGGTATCAAGCCCGACCTTTAATTATTAAAGATTACTATAATACTCATCGTAACTAGTCGCATTTTCCATAACTAAGCAACTAATTTACTTCCTGTTTACAACGGCATGCCCCGTGTACGAGAACGCTCATGCGATATTCGTTTTCAGGCGTGTTAGTATGGACGGAAAGTCATTTCTAAAAAACGAAGCTCGATCGTTTTCATTTCAAAAGCCCTGTTTTACAAGAGAAAGGTATTAGTGTGGATGTAGCCTAAGAGTCGTCTAACCTGAAGGCCTGGGGCTGTTAGAGTCTTCTATGGCCAGTTTGAGCTGCTGAATGAAGTCTCCTCTGTAGAGGGCTCTCTCTTTCCAGATGTTCAGCAGTCTCTCCATGTGATTTTTACTGCCGTCATCTGCTTCCCTGCAGGGAGGCGGGACAGCAGAGGAAAGAAGAAGAAGAAGCAGAAGACGAGAGGATTGAGTGAAAGGTTGTTGGTTTTTTTACAGCTCTAAACATTGGGTTAGGGTTAAAACATAGCAAAAACACACACACACACACACACACACTTATTTGCAGCTGTCTGAAAGCATACAGCGGTCACATCACATCTACCTGGCAACATGGGAGCAGGCATCGACGAGGACAGACTCAAAGTCTTTGGTGAACTCGGGTCCTTTCTTCTTGCTGTTCTGGATGACATCGTTGGCCAGATACAGGAACGTCAGCTTCCTGGAGCTTTTAGCTGGAGGTCACATAAAATCATGACATTTTAAACATTTAACAAGAAAAGTTCACATTTACACTAGAGCATCAATCTGTGATGGACAATGCACTCGAAGTTGGTTTGCAATTAAATTAAATGATTATTATACCTAGTTTTCTTCAACTTAACCGGTCCAATTCAGCCCCAATTCTTCTGGACATAATATAAAAGCTCTCAGACTATTTGGGAGGGTCGTCCTCGACTTAAGAAATTCTTAGTCAACTCATATGATTTTGTCGGCTTATTGATTGGTTGATTTAATCAACAGATCTGAAAACTGAGTTTGAATTAAATATTGTGTTTACCAGAGATGTGCTCATAAGTTACTTGGAAATAAGTCATTCAGCATGAAAAAATCACTAATTGATTAAATAAATCTTAGTAGACTGAGACCAAAAGTACCAATTAGTCGACTAATGGAATAGAAGGGGGCAGCCCTACTATTGGGAACAATCAGTGTATTCAAATAGGAAAGAAACCGTGTTTGTGGAAGTCCTGGCAAGAGGGAAATTTGAACTGTATGAGGATAAGTTGTTTTTGTCATTTCAGGTGATTAGTGAACATTTTAGTGAACATTTTGGACTAGGAGAGAAAGGGGATTTTTGAAAGTACCTCCAGTTAAGTAGTAGCACGTAAGTAAGCTGCTCACGCAGTCCTTTATACGGCGGTCCATTAGGGATGCCCGAGGCATATCTACACATTATGAGATCATTCACAGAGACTATTCTACACCAGTGAGACTTCATAAAGTATAACCTGTGTTGGAAATGTAACACAGAGAAGCAGGTACCTTCTTACTCTCATTGTGGGAATGTTGCTTGTTTTTTCCTTTCTGGATAGAGTTTATTTGAGACTCGTGTAAATGGCTTGGAAAGCCCTTACCAGAATCTCCCCCAATGTGTGTACTGGGGGATAAATCAGAGTTACCAGCAGGAATGTCTAAAGCAGAATCTGGTGAAGCAATACTAGGCTTCACCGCTGGAAGAGTCAGACTTGACCAGAATTTAGGGATTGGAATAAGCTGAGGACAGATAATGCATCCTTGTGTTACGTGCTAATCTATTTCTCTATTTGTGTTTTGTTTCCTTGATATGATGTATAACTAATCCAAGTAAATATCAACTTAAATGACAGGAAAAAAACATACTTTTTATTAACAAATTTTCCAGTATGTCTTGTAACTGTAGTCATAGTGGAAGAACGTGTTTTTGAGAGGAAGTAATGCCTATTTAGTAACATGTTTTCTAAAACTTAAACTGTATTACAATCATAATACACATACAGGTACATATATGAAATTTGACCTGTGTATTTAACCCCTCCTAAGCATTATGAGCAGTGTGCTGCTGTGAGTCGGGAGTGTCTTGCTCAAGGACACTTTAAGATGTAGACAGTAGGAGCCGGGGATTAAACCTCCAACCCCTTGGTTAAATGACGACAACCGCCCCCTTCCTGTGTATTCTACATCCTGGTCCAGCTATAGGTTCAACTCCTCAGATGTGTTCAGCCATTTGAACAGAATACATCATCAATAAAATCCAAGGCATGTCAACATTACCCATTTGAATGCGTTGTTATTCATGCTTCCTTCTTCCTTTAGTAGTTTTAGTCTATAGAATATCCTTTTACAAGTACTATATAAAAATACAATAACCATGTAGCTACAGTATTACCAAACATGTTCAGGTCACAGCTTCTCAAATGTTAGGATTTGATTGCTTTTCTCATTTTCACATTCATTTTCCCAAATCCCAAATTGGGACATCTGGATATCCTGAATAACTTTGGATGTTTTTTCTCTCCCTTGGAAAAGTTAAACATTGGAACACAATGCACATAAGGACTCGGCAGCTTGTTGCTTCACATTCAAGTTTGAGATTATGAACAGTGTCCTCTCTGCCAATATCAACCTGTTACAAATGAATGCATTTACTTACGGTAACAGTGGTGGAATATACATTTACTCGAGTACTGTACTGACGTACAAATTTGAGGTACTTGCACTTAACTTGAGTATTTCCATTCTATGCAACTTTATACTTATACTACACTACATTTCAGAGCCAAATATATGTATATGATGAATTTAATCAAGTTTAACTTTTTAAATGTTGGACTTTTTACTCCACTACATTTGTCTGACAGATTTAGTTACTAGTTACATGCTTTTTTTATACCTTTCCAGCTCTGTGAAAACCATGTATCCCTAAATTTGTGTATTTTAAATGGGACATTTTCAGATGAACTAAAGGATGAAGCGTTTTACAATGGGTTGAGAAAATTGACCTACTTTTTGAACTAAATAAACAATGTAAAACCCTCTTAGAGCAGCTGGGAAATGCATCAAAACAAAGCTGAAAACAGCTGTTTTTCTGAACTCATGAAAAGTTGTTAGAGACCTGCGGTTCTCACAGGACATCAACGCTACAAACATATGATGCTTTTATAGAATGTGAAGCTGCAGACTAAACTACAACAGTATATGAAGTAGTAAACATTATCACAAACATAAACAACTACTGCAATAAAATGCAACACATTATTGCAGCAGTAATATCAACACAAACATCAAGTAAAACATTGAAACTGACCATTTTACTGCAGAATCAATCATTTTACTTTTGATTCTTTGATCAAATATTGCTGCCAGTACTCACTGAATTACTCAATTACGGTTTTGTATGCAGGACTTTTAGTTGTAGTGGAGTATTTATACAGTGTGGTGTTAGTACTTTAACTAAAGTAACGTTAAAGGATATTAATATATCTTCCACCACTGTTAATTACACTTATAAACAACTATCCTATGTTCCACATTGACACCTTAACCTACATCTCTAAAGTTTCACGTTTCTAATATCGTGTTATGTTGCACACAATCAACCACATATATCATTGCACTCTGCAGGAACAGTCAGAACTAGCAGCTCTCACCTTTTTTCAGCTCTCTGTGCCACACTTTGACGATGAGGCCCGAGTGTTTGCGGTGGTGGATGATCCACAGAGACAGAGTCTGGACGCTCTGCTGCGAGCTGCTCAGCTCCGTCAGCTTCTTCTCCAGAGCCGACTCGGAGAAGGACGACATGTCGGTGTAAGGTGTGTGTTTACCCCGAGAACCGACTGAACCCGACCCGCTCTAAAGCGACTGAGCTCCTACCTAGTTTGGAGAAACTCGCAGTGTCATCAAAACTGAAGTTGTGGCGCAAACCTGCAGACTTGCAGCGTCAAAGTGCCTCCTGGCTCCTGCCGCCCGCTCCCCCCCCCCCAACGTTATGTTTCCAAAGTTATGTTTCCAATGTTATGTTAGCTCTTTCTCTAACTGAATTATCGACCACATCTACCGAACAAACCTGACATGTGTGCGCTCGTTTATCAGCTGCTGTTTCCTCACTGCCTGTAGTGTTTGTTTACAGACACAGCTAACGTTAGCTAGCCGAGCTAACCAGCCATCTGCAGCCCAGTGCAGCCCAGAGCTAAGCCTGCGCTTGAACCCGGATTAAAACCAATCGAGCGTCTGTAATATTCGTGCAGAGTATGTCTTCAGTGCGCCAACAGAATAAACAAAACTGCTAAAGGGTGATGGTGAGACTCACAGTTTGTCTTTGCCTGTATAATCAGGAAGATTCCTTCGAAAAAATGGCAGCTCGCACTTTCACCTCGACATGTGCGTCGCACAGTAGTGACGCGGGCAGAGCCCGGCATCAGCCATTGTACCCATAGATGTAATAAAGAACCATGCTGTACCCAGGGATACAACCCAACCCCTCATATAAGGCTACATAATAACTCACATACATGATAGCTCATTAGGTTCATTGCCTCACGGTCTATTTATTGTGGCTGCAGAAATGTTGGCTATTATAAAGAACTGTTGAACTCTTTTCAAAGGCCTGTGGACTCTTCATCAATATCTACAAATGTGTGCTGATTTCTATTCATGAACATGCGCAGCACAGAGGGTCGTGAAAGCTTATACCTGTTAACACTGTGGTAGAATTAATGAATGAGCCTACACAACCCATCTTCACATGATACTATAATGAAACTCATCTTTATGTTGGACTCCTCCAATTAATGAAATCCAAATGGGATCTTTATACATCTCTAGATATTACTAGAAAAGTATCTGACCAATAGAATGTCTTGATAACTAACAATATTCTTTTGTATTTATTTATTTGTGAATTATTCATGTTGTGGTTTTATTTAGCTGAATGTAGTTTAATTTGTTTCATACAATTTTTGTATTGTCTATGTAAATGTTGTATGTCTCATGTGGTATCTGTTTAGTCTAGAGGATTCAAATTTGAAAATTGTTTCCCTAAATGCACCATTCATCGTGAATAAAATGGTTGCAGCTGTTATAAAGCACATACCACCACCTACCAGAGTATGTAGTATGAGATGTTGTCCCTAGATTATAAAGCTATTGTTTATGTTGACAAAAAATGCACATTGTGTAACACTGATCCAGAATCTGGTCTCAACTTTTATGATTGAAATAAGATTTGGACATATATGCAGCAATGATTTCAATAAAACTGAGAGTTCTGTTACAATTGTGGGTAAAGACATTTTAAAAGGTGCTATATACGAGATCGGGAGCAGTGCACAGCGGCGGCCATGTGCTAACTATAGTGGGGCACGTGCACATGCACAGACTTACACCTAAGTCTGTGCATGTCAACAAAGCAAGGAGAAACTCTGATAACAACACACACAGAGGGAAAGCGACTTAATTTCCTGCTCAGGTAGACATTCCTCCACTCCCAAAACAGTATCCTAATGTTTTAAATTACAGTACAGAGGAGCCATCATTGATGAACTGTGTCTTTCCTGTAATGAGTAACAAAAATGTCTTCTGTGGAAAAAAGCAATTTGTGGAGTTAATATTCCGATTGGCTTTACTGACGGATACATTTTCTATCCAATAACATTGTCAAAATGATTCCAGGAAAAAATAAATTTGAACAGCCATTCCTGAAGCTATTATTTTGTATTAATGGGTCATGTAGATTTTAATTGTATAAACTATGATTAAACAATGATTTTTAACTATGTTAATATTAGATTATTATTATATTTGCTCTTAAACCAATCCCTGTTGTGTGTTAATAATGTACTATTTCAGGTATTTCTCTAGCACTCATAGGAGAGATATATGTACAATAGTTAATCTGAAATCAATGTTTTGTGAAAACCTTCTGAAGAATATAATTAAAGCAGCTGCCGGACTTGGATGTTTAAATAAAAATCATAAAAGTTCATAAAAGCTATTACTAAATACTTTTTTTGTTGAAAATTGGAAAGCTTACAGGCAAATAGTTTCACTCAAATCTTCTTGTTTGTACAGACATGGAAATGTGATGTCCATTTGCCTCCATAATACTGCGGCTGACAAAATGCACAATATTCCTATCAAAACAATGGGTTTGGGTCCTGCACACAGGTAATCATCAGGCAAATTGTATGTTAGTACAACAGGTGTGTTTAACAAAACGATCCTCAAATGTCAACCAAAATGCAAATTCAGCTGCACCTGCACAAACCTTTCTCATGACGGACATTTTAACTAATAATCTTAAAAAACTAAAATACAGGTATAACTAATAACATAACTTAATGAAGGCTCTGCTTTAGTTTCCCAGTAAGCCTTGCATCAACAACAAACCTTTTTCACAGCAGATATTTGACTTGTCATAAGAGGAAAAGCAAAAGTGAAACATATGTAATTCCTGTGCTTATACTGCTATATAACAAGTCAAAAAGGCTAATTGTCAAAATTGATTTTACTACTGCTTCGTCTGCTTTCATTTGAAATGCTTACATGGCCAACAGCTGTTTCTTATAAACAAATGTTTCACTCAAAATGTGATATCACCAACATAAAAGTAATGAAAGTTGCTAATAAAGTTATCAATAAAATCAGTTACGGCTGCACACTGGTGTGGTGTCATAGCACCGCTGCCTCACAGCAAGAGGGGCCGGGGTTCTCTCCGGGTTCACAGTCTAAAGAGCTGCAGCTTAGATTAAATGAAGACTCTAAATTGTTGGGATGTGAACGTGAATGGCCGTCTGTCTATATCAGCCCTGAGATAGTCTGGCTATACCTGTCCAGGGTGGACCCTGCCTTCGCCCGATGTCAGCTGTGATCGGCTCCTTGAACAGGATAAGCAGATAAAGATGATGGATGGATAAAATGTCTTTGCAATGTTAACTCATCATTTTAGACGACAAAAGAAAAATCAACTTGAGATGATTAATAGTTCTGCACTGAGTCAAAAACGGTGTCCGTGTTTGCTCTGGTTTACATTTGTATGTCACTTGTCAAAGATTAATAGAATTACATGTGGCTTATTACATGTATGCGTTTCCTTTTAATGGAAGGGAAACTCTACAGTCACACAAACAAATCTGACATGCAAATACGCTTGACTCAACTAACACTCCCCAGAAAGATGCAAATGGGATCATCCCTCCCCCTATCGCTCACTTAATAAACAGGCCCTGATCCATTCTGCAAAGAGCTTCCACAGCAGCAGTGTGTGTGAGGTGGAGGTGAAGTATGGATCTGTCTGGTGCTGTGCTTCTTTCCTTAGGCTGGATGATGCTACAGTTGGCTGATGGGAAACTGGACTACATCTCTCAGGGACAGGGGATGCAGCTCCAAGGCGACTTCTTAATCGCTGGACTCTTTCCTCTCTATGAGACAGATGAACCAAGTGCTGATTTTCCTGCTTTGAGTCTTTGCAATGTGTGAGTTTAACTGTTTTACTGGACAGCAAACTTTCAACTCCACTGATCAAAAGTATCTCACTGCTAGTCTGGCTATAAAGTCATCCAAAATGTTGCTATCTTGACATGTCTTAATTCATTTCCCCTTTACCATGTTACCCTTTGTAGAGGTAATCTCAACAAACACGGATTTCACCTTTTGCAAGCCATGAGATTTGCTGTGGAACAAATCAACAACGGCACCGGACCACAGCTTCTTTTACCAGGGGTGAAGCTGGGCTACCAGATGTACGACACCTGCTCGGTAGCTGCCGCTGTCCTGGCCACACTGGACCTGCTGAAGCACCAGATTCAGAGTCCATCTACATCTGAGACAGGGGGAGACACAAACTACAACAGGGAAAAGGCAGTGGCTGTGATTGGGCCAGACAGCAGCAGCAAAACTTTCACCCCCGCTACTTTACTGGGGGCTTATCTTGTACCACAAGTAAGTTATCACCTGGAAGGTTTTAATCATGGCCTCTTGAATTATTGCATACTCCACATGACATGAAAAGGCATCCAAACAATGCAGAATCATTCGTTATAGGCTCTTCCTTTCTTTTAGATCTCTTATGAAGCATCGAATGAAATGCTGAGCAACAAGTACCTCTATCCAGCCTTTTTCCGCACAATTCCAAGTGACAAGAACCAGGTGACAGCTATGCTCCATCTTCTGGAACGTTTCAACTGGACCTGGGTCGCTCTCTTAGGCAGTGACAACGCCTATGGCCTGGAGGGCATGCAAAGCCTGTTAAACCAAGCACCACACCACGGCATCTGCATCGCCTACCAAGGAGTCATCCCCTTGTACAGAGATGACACAATCCAGACCATGAGGAACATAGTGGAAAGCATACAGAATACCAAAGTCAATATCACTGTGGTCTTCTCCAGCAAGTTGATAGTCAAGGACTTCTTCCCGTTTGTCATTGAGCAGAACGTGACAGGTAAGGTGTGGATTGGAACGGAGGACTGGTCAGCGTCTAGTCTCATTTCAGGGATACCTGGGATCCACACCATCGGCACTGTGCTTGGCGTATCCAACAAATATACAGCCATATCTGGTTTTGAGGAGTTTGAGAGAAAGGTAGTTGAGGCTTCAATGCAACACAATGACACCCAGGAAGTCTCTAATGTTACCATGAGCCTAGGCAATGACTGTATACAGAGCATAGACCTGTACAGCCTCGCCAGGACGAAGTTTTCTCTGGAGAAATATGACATCGCCTCCTCCTTCAATGTGTATAAGGGAGTGTATGCTGTGGCTCATGCTCTGCACCAAGCACTTGGTTGTGATTCTGGAGAGTGCCAAAGGAAGACGGTGTATCCGTGGGAGGTGAGCAGATGTAAATTTGTGTTTTTTGCAAAGAATAAAATCTCTCAGAACCACTTTGTTTGTTTGGCACTGATGTTTCCTTCTTCCTCTCCACCTTAGCTGCTCTGGTGGCTTAAGGAGGTGCAATTCTCTCTGGAGAACACTTCTGTGTACTTTGACATGAATGGTGACCCGCCCACAGGATATGACATCATTTTCTGGGTTTGGAGGGGAACTGACTGGTCAATCAGAGAGGTGGGCTCCTTCAGCCCAGATCCCATTACGCTCACAGTTAACGCTGATCAAATTGAGTGGCACAACGCGGGAGACTCGAGAACAGTACGACCTATTCCAGTATCTTTGAGTAAAGTGTTTGTGTGTAAATCTTAAAAACTCTTACATTTCTTATATAATTCAGTGCAAAAATGGTGCAACTACGGTGAGAAATATGCAAAACATAATAAAAACCAACCTAGGATAAAGTGTTTGTCAGCTGCCTGCTTAATATATTTTGAAAGGAAAATAATCCAACAGTAATAATAATCAGACATTCAAACTTAAAATGTCGACTCCGAGTGAATCAAAGTTAAATATTATCTTTGTTGAATCCTGTTGGTTCTGTCTAGGTACCGCTGTCCATCTGCTCTCTACCATGCCCGAGAGGCCACAAGAAGCTGCTGACAGGGCAACACGCATGCTGCTTCGACTGCCAGATCTGCCCCTCTGCTACTTTTCTCAATATAAGTGGTAACATAAAGACGCACAGAAATAAGTCAATGCACTCGAAAAATATTCAGACAAAGAAAAAAACAGAGAGGGCCGATGCAAAGCTGTTTCTTAGATGAGCTCTTTGCTCTGTGTAGGACTAACTGACAAAGTGACAAATTAATTTGTACAGATTAAGAATATTATGCAGAATTTAGAAATTCACTGGGAAAGCAAATTAAACAAAACAGAAAGATATCCAAAAATGTAATTTAAGTGCAAGACTGAGAGCATGAAAGAGCAGATGGATGTCCCACTGCACCAGTCAAGACTAAGGAAGCAGGAAGAGACAGGAAACGATTTTATCTGGTGACTGTAAAGACTTAATAAAAGGCAATTTTCTTCTTTATGATTTTTCCCTATTGATCTACAAAAATGACCATTACTCCAACACAGCAGTATTTTTCAGCTGTTGTGCGTGAGGTTGTCCAGCAGGTGGTGCTTACTACTCATACTATGTCCTCCTGACGCAGGCCCTATAGGGATGCCAAAGCCCTTTGCCTAACAAAGGCCTAAAAACCCTTTCTGCTCTAGACCATAACATTCTCTCTTGATGACTAACCAATTTTTTTATTAGAATTCTTGTCACGAAAACAACAACAGCCCAGCTTTTACATCTATGCTGTCGCTCTTCCTCAGAATCCACTACATGCGAGCCGTGTCCGCCGGAGGAGTGGGCTCCCCCTGGCAGCGAGCAGTGTCTGAAAAGGACTGTTCTGCTGCTCGCCTGGGACGCCCCCCTCTCCATCGCCCTGCTCTTCTTTCTGGCCACCTGTCTTCTCATGACCTCCAGCTCCGCAATAATCCTCCTGCTCAACCTGAACACGCCCGTGGCCAAGTCTGCCGGAGGCCGCACCTGCCTCCTGATGCTGGCAGCCCTGACTGCTGCTGCAATGAGCTCTTTGTGCCATTTTGGCCGGCCGTCTCCTCTGGCCTGTATCCTCAAGCAACTTCTATTCATCTTCAGCTTCACTGTGTGCCTGGCCTGCATCACTGTGCGCTCCCTCCAGGTCATCTGCATTTTTAAATTTGCATCCAAACTGCCGCCAGCCTATGACAAGTGGGCCAAAAACCACGGAGCAGAGTATACCATTTTCCTAGTGTCCGCCACCGCCTTGTTCATTTCTGTAATCCGTGTGGCCGTCAACACTCCCCGGCCCTCTCAGGATCTTGAATTTTACACGGACAGCATTGTGTATGAGTGCAGTAACACCATCTCACTTGTTGCAGGCCTTGAGCTCGCTTATGTATCACTGCTCAGTGTCCTCTGCTTCTCCTTCAGCTACATGGGCAAAGACCTGCCAGCCAACTACAACGAGGCCAAGTGTGTGACCTTTAGCCTCATGGTGTACATGATCTCCTGGATGAGCTTCTTCACTTTCTACCTCATCAGCAGAGGCCCGTTCACTATTGCCGCGCACGTGTTCGCCATACTCATCAGTGTCGTGGCCTTCCTCGGGGGCTACTTCCTGCCCAAAATTTATATTATTGCCCTGAGGCCGCAAATGAACACTACTGCCCATTTCCAGAACTGTATTCAAATGTATACCATGAACAAACAATGAGGATTGTATTTATTTCAGTTGATGAAAAATAGATGACTTGTATGATGCAGGAATACCAGGTAAAATAACTGGAACAACACAGGTTGAGTGTTTCTTTTAAAATGTATTTAACAACTGAGTTTAAAACATGAATTGTACGTGTACAAATTGTACTTGATTGGTCTGTGTAGGGGAGAAGAAAATACCGTAATAAACTTTATCTTTGTGTTTGTATACATTTAAAAAAATCCTATTTAACTTATCTCGGAGCTATTCATGCTAACTATTGATGAAAACTGATGAAAATGTCTATGTATGTTTGGACATCCATGACTTGTTTAATCACAATAAATTATATTATTATAGCTCCAGCCATGACAGTGTGACAGTGATGGGTTGTGCATGTAAACATCATTATCCTGGTTTCAGAAAGATACGCTAGCCAGAAACCAGATACTGTGGCATCATGTAAACACCTCGTCCAGGTCCCTGAACATTCTTAGTTGGTCTATAGTGGCTGAGGTGCTGCGAAATCAAGACTAAAACTGCACAGAGATAATCAGAAACCTGGATACTGTTATGGTTTCTCACGTTCAATATAACCTGGATACGTCTCAAAACCGGGATACTAGTGTATAATTACAGGACCCTGACACTGAGGCAACAAAATGGAATTCAGCCATCATTAACTTTATTGTTTTCACTTTTTCCTACTATTACATGTCAAAATGACTGCTGTGTCAAAACTAAACGTAAGCTGCGTTCCAAATCGCATGCTTTTAAAAAACTTTTAGGACATACTGCAGCTGCCCTTACAACACATGGACCGTTGCATGCAGTATGCATTCAATTGGGACATCCTAATTCCTCATGACACTGCACCTTTGACCCTCTTGCACATATATCTGCACTGAGGATTGTGGGTCAAAATAGCGAGAAAAGCATGCTGGCTTGAATACGGCAAAATGCGACCAGATGCAGTAGGACATCCTAGTACTTTTGGCGTACTGCATTTGACATACTATGTATTGATATACTACATATTTTTCTGGCATACAAAATAGTATGGTAGTATAGGCACAATTCAGATTTCCTTGCATTGATTCATAAACCAAACACTAATTGACAGCTTAATCTTAATCTTAATCAGCATGCAGTCAGCCACCACCACTAATTAATCATAATTATAAGAAATTACACTAAATACATGGATGTGTGTATGTTGGAGGGGATCAACAGCGCCCCTGGTGGCTGTACTAGGGACTGTCACGCTAACACTGATTTTTTAAATGTAATTTTATGTTTTTACTTGAAAAAGAAAAATGAAGAAAATTTCCTCTAGTGTGACACATTTTATGTTTCTGAGGAAGTCTTACTTGTTTCTAGAATATTTGAAACCAAAAGTATTGGTCAAAAACCTCACAGGTATCTATAAAATCAAATCTTGATCAACGAGTGTATGTATTGGAGAAAAGACCGTCTTTCTGTTGTTTTGAGATTTTTTTATTTGTTTAAGACATGTAATGCTTTTATAGTTTATAAATGACGGTTTAGGTCGACAAAGCAAGTGACAAGTGGCAGCTGGTCACAGAGAGAAACATTTCAGTATTGTATGACGTAAACTCTCACTGCATATCAAATAAATGCACAATTGGTCTGTGTGCATGTGCAACCACACACACAAGCACACACACACACACACATACACAAGCACACACACACACACACACACGCACACACACACACACACACACACACACACACACACACGCACACGCACACACACGCACACACACAGTGCTGCTGCTGGCTGTTGTTTGAGAGGAGAGATGAAAAGGCCTTTTGTGGCTGGGAGGTCAGGGCTATTGACCAGTAGATGTGTGAGTAGAGTCCAAGCTTGGTTTTCCCACAGTCTCTCTGTCCACTCACGGCTTAATACCCTCGGTCAACAATAGAAGTGTGCCATGGGTGAACAAGCAGGAGTTTTATTGTCAGCACACCAAGGACCAAAGCAATGTCCTGTGGGGAAGATCTCAGGAATTCATTTGACAAGCTTCTCGATCCATTTCATTTTGGAAAATGAATAGTCATCATCACACAATATTCAAAACATGTTTTTCATCTGGAGATCAAAAGCTTGAACCATCTTTCAGACTTTCGGTATGTTCGTCTGAGCGATACAGTGATCAGAATTTTCTACAACAGAATTGACTACAACAGGACACCAAAGATGTCCCACGATACAAACAAACACCGTGAACAACAAATCACAGCCTACAAGACAACATGCTAGATGCCGTTACAGTGAATCTGCAGGCGCAGAATTTGTTGTTTGATTCAGTAATATTGCATTTATCATTAAAGTCCTCACATCATTATTAGTTTGTGTAAAATGGCCTCATGTAGACTGAAATTTAGTGTATAAAGATGAGGTTTTTTAGACTTATTGCAATTGCAAAAATTCTAAAAATCAAAATGAGTGGAATAAATTGAAGAAATGTCTTAGTTTCTAGCAATCCAATCAATTATAACATGCCTACTTTCAATACCTTTTCCCTGGATGCCACGAATGCATTAAATCCTGTTTAATTATTCCCTGGGAGCACATGAGGAGATGCTGCCTGTGTTCCCCTGTGTGACTGGAGCGTGAGATAAGCAACAGCTCCTGATCAGAGACTGACAGCACATCATTCTCAGTCTGATATACATCTTGGGAATGGTTTTATCTCTACTGTTCAGCCTGTGATTGCTACACCTCCGAGTTATTGATGTGTGTCCCATTGTTACAAATCCCAGCCCTCCATGGCTTTGTTATGCTAATAACTCGCTATAAAATGAAGAGTGGCTCCTCCGGAGAGGTCAACGCTTTCAGTTTCAGCCTGAAGAAGCTGCTTAATTCACCTGCACGGACATGGCTCCCTGCTCCTCCAACTGCTCCTCTATTCACCTCAATAGGATCTCTGAGAAAGACCACATCAAAGTGAGTACTGGATTTTAAGGGCTTTGCATCAGCTTGTGCAGTACAAATGTCTGATTGGTAATTGCTGATTTGAATCATGAGCCAACCGACCTGTCTCCTCTTCCACAGTTAAGAAAACCTTTTGTGGAGAAAGTGCGCAGAGATCGCATCAACAGCTGCATCAAGCAACTCAAGATCATCCTGGAGAAGGAGTTCCACAAGCAGGAGCCCAACTCTAAGCTGGAGAAAGCCGACATCCTGGAGATGACCGTGAACTTCCTGAGTCAGCAGCTGCAGTCGGGCCTCTGTAAGAGCGACAACAAGCGAGGTTACTCTGTGACTCCTCTGCAGGGCCTCCAGCAGCAGAAGCAGCAGCTCCATCAGGCCCAGAGAGTCAGCAGCTCCTCCCCGGTCTGCTCCACCCTCAGGCCCACCACGCTGCAGGACAGCAGCAGAGGCACCGTGTGGAGGCCTTGGTAGAGACTCTCTGTGCATTCCAATACCTATACTGAATGTCTAATGCAGTATGCCAAATACACCAAGATGTCTTACTTGGTGTATTTGCGCTTACTAATCCATTCACATTTTGTGTACTAAAAGTAAAAATAAAAAGTATGCAATGTGGAACGCAACGTCACACTCAGACCTGAGGGGACTGTCCCTCACTATGTAGGAAAAAACATTTCCAGCCTGTTCACTCGTGATGTCACTGAGTGTTTTTAAGTGTTTCATCATATTGATGAAAGATACGTAAGAGGGATTCTATCCTCCTAATCCCGTGAGATCATTCACGACACATGAGCAACACCGCTTCTTTATCACAGCATCCTCGTGCCTCACACTGAGGTTGTTATTACTGTTCCTTTATGTAACTGAAAATAATGTGCATGAACTTGTTGTGAAGTTTAAAATGTATGTCACATTATAAGAGTGGTTTACTGAACTTGTCTGTTGTGACTTATTTGCCTTTAATAAAGGAAGAATGTATTTGACTAAATGCAGGTCGTTTGTGTATGATGTGAGTTATTTTGTAATGCAGTATTGTGAATACATGCTGTGTGTTGGCAATAGGATCATCGTGAAACGCATGTTAGTTTTTACCAAAACTTGAAATTTCAGTAAGTAGAATTGGAGAAACCAGCAAGAGTAAACTAGATTATGAGTATCCAATTTGAAAAAACCAAGCCCTGTGTTGCCAACTCTTTTCCAATGGAAGTATGCTTGCAGCACTAGCTACAAAAGTTGCTCAATCTAGCAAGAAAGTCTCCAAGTCTACAACACTGACTCCCCTTCAGGCCTCCCTCCAATCCACTGCCCCAAAATCATTGTGAACGTGAACAAGAACATGGCTATTGTTAGTACTCACAGCCGTTAAACCAGCAGCTTGTGGTAGACTCCGATCACGAGAAATTAGTGCACGGGTAGAGTGCACGCAGGTAAGCAGGCAGACAGACAGACAGACAGACGGGTAAGGTTCGGACATGTTTATTACCTGCAACAGCCACAGATACTGATTCCCCCCGTTTTGTTGTCAGAGCATTTGATGCATTGGTTGCTGTCAGGATTTCAACAAATGTAACAAAACATTTTTCTAAAATACCGTACCTAACTAAACTTTAAATTTAGATTTTGATCAAATACATTTTGTGTAGATCTATTAATTGTGAATATCCTAGAGTATGTAGGCTTTGCTTTTGAAAACAATATGATTTAGTGTTTTATGTGTGTAATTGTGTGTTTTCTTATGGCTGGTTATGTTTTTAAAAATAATTAAATTTTTCATTTGATTTATTAATTTGATTCATTTGTGATGCCTTTCACAAGAAGTGACAGTTCTTTAGTCAATGCAAAAAAAACAACATATATATATATATATGCCATATGTAAATCTATAAATTCCAACTGATGCGTTCTATGCTTTTAGTCAAAGATATTATTTTGTATGCAAGGCCATTCAACACTTTGCTTGTGTCTTAATAATATGTGTACATGTTTTCTTTATTCTTGGAATGAGTTCTGGATTTGCAATTCAAAGAATTGCTGTCATGTGTCCTATTGTAAGGAAAGGAGGACATTTTCTATACTAGTAGTCTAAGCAAGACTTTTAACTTGAGTATCATGTATGTTTAAAAACATTTGTGATATCTGTTGATACCTGACCAAACATCACATGACCTTCTCCAAAATTAAGACAAGCTTAGGACAGTTTTATGTAGAAGTTTATCATGAAAATTAGCAAAAATGGTATGAACATTTTATTTATTTAAAAAAAAGGTAAGTTATCATCATAAAGAGACATTATTTTAGATTTTTCGAATAACAATATGAATACTTTCGTAAAAGAATCTGGAATCAGTTTTTTTTTATTGATTGTATCTTTTTATTTTTAATTGTCATACAAATGTTAGAAACACGTTTTAAGAGCCTAAATGTGAGAGCAAAACAGCAATATCAACAAAAATATGAATATGAAAATCCATTTACAATATACACACCATTATTATCATCCTCATACATACAATTTGGCACAGATAATAATAGAGAAATATTCTCAACAGCAACTGTCAGTATAACAGATACCGTTAACATCAAGCAGTCCAAAGATAAACTCCACTGGAGTAAACAGTCATTTCACAAGATTCGACAAAACCATCATCACTTAAAATCAACCTCCAGCTTTAAACACAAAGGAAAACATCAAATATGAAACAAATTAAAACAAGACAACCTTCAAATAACTGAGAGACTTCATGTTTACTACTTGTCCATCAATGTGATGAGACAATAAGGAAACCCGTCATGAATGAACAGGCTGGAAAGATATTTCCTACGTATTTGAGGGAGAGTCCCCTCAGGTCTCGGAGTGTCTGTGTGTCAAAGTCTCTACCAAGGCCTCCACACAGGGCCTCTGCTGCTGCTGCTGCTGCTGCTGCTGCTGTCCTGCAGCGTGGTGGGCCTGAGGGTGGAGCAGACCGGGGAGGAGCTGCTGGCTCTCTGGGCCTGATGGAGCTGCTGCTTCTGCTCCTGGAGGCCCTGCAGAGGAGTCACAGAGGTCTCTGTGTTGGGTCCAGCAGACAGGAAGTGCACAGAGTCCCTCCAGCAGTTAGAGTAGCCTTGGGTGTAGTCGCTCTTACAGAGGCCCGGCTGCAGCTGCTGCCTCAAGAAGCTCACGGTCATCTCCAGGATGTCGGCTTTCTCCAGCTTAGAGTTGGGCTCGTGCTTGTGGAACTCCTTCTCCAGGATCATCTTGAGTTCCTCGATGCAGGTGTTGATGCGATCTCTGCGCATTTTCTCCACAATAGGTTTTCTCAACTGTGGAAGAGGAGACAGATAGGTAAGCTCATGATTGAAATCAGCAATAAACAATGTGTACATTTGTACCATACAAGCTGATGCAAAGCCCTTAAACTCCTCTGCAGTACTTACTTTGATGTTGTCTTTCTCAGAGATCCTGATGTGGTGAAAAGAGGAGTAGTTGGATGAGCAAGGAGCCATGTCTGTGCAGGTGAAGTTAGCATGGACTGCAGTGTTTAGCTCTGATGCCCCCGGAGGGGCTGCTCCTCATTTTATACTGAGAGATTAGCATAACAAAGCCATGTGGCTCAGGCAGGGCTGGGGTTCCCACACTCTGACCAGTGGGACTCCCAGCACAACAATGGAAGACATGTCAATAACTCAGAGAGCATGTAGCTGTGCGAGGCATGTTTCCCAAGATAAGCAACAGGTAATTAACATGTTATCAAGCGGTCATCTGAGAATTAATCATGGACTGAAGGTCTAAATTCAATTTTTTAGACGTATAATGGAAGGTGAGGCACACAAAAGTGGGTATCTTCAAAGGGGGATAACTGCAATTAAGGACCAAATGCTTCACTGCAATAAAACAATATAAGCTGAAGGCTTTCATTTTCTCTGCAAACAAAGCGTCTCTTCCTCCAGAAAGCATTTTAGTAGCAGACGGGAGCATTTGGACGCAGGAAAAAAAAATTTCAGACGAACAGAAAAAGAACAGTTTTTTTGTTCACAGGTTGACCACAGTTAGGCTACACAATGTTTAAGCTGGCGAAGATAAACTGCAAGAGAAAAGAAGGAGCAGGAAGGGAGGTCGTCAACATTAAAGAGTGTGACATCAACTGGCTGCAGGGGAATCATTTCATTTTGCACCTGTTGCTTTTCCAACTACGTGTTGCTTTATGTTACAGTTCACTGTCAAAAACGCCCGAGTTTGCCACAGGACTGATGTGTGAAGAAAGACTGCAAACATCTGGAGAGAGACACTGATCAAATGCAGTTAATGATAACAAGTCATGGATATGAATAATATGCCATTATATTACTTTACAAAAATATACTCGGCTCAAGCACAGGTGCCAGTGTTCAAAAAAACATTAGAAGTGCATCCCTCATATCGCAAAACGATCAGTCTATCAATGTTTTCGAAGGAGCTGTCTGTTATTCTGGTATTTGAACATTACAGAAAACGTTTCACAAATGAATATTTAATTCATACATTTTCCATGTTTTGTCAGGATTTTTTTTTTCAGTCACTGTTCTGCATGTTGAATTACATGTGGTGACACAAATCACATTTGGATTGTCGTAGTTTTTTTGTCACGTTAGTCACTTAGTTCGGCTGAAAAATGTAGGCAATCTTTCATCATACGCTCTTGTCTAACTTCCCCTAAAAGTCTGCAGACCCTGTTGTCAATGAACTGTGTCCAATTAGAGTCAAGTCAATGGCACTATGAGCGGGCTGGCAGTGTGCCTCTGAGAGGCCTCCGTCACTGGCTGGCCCCAGATGTGAAGCCGGCCTTGTGGGTGCAGTGTGAGTAGTCCCGTCTCCCCAGTTTCCCACCAGTCCCCAACATCAGGGTAAATGAGCTACAAAAGCCATGCCGCTCCTCAATGCTCCGCTGGGAATGTTAATTGATCTTTTGTTGCAGGACAAACAGAAACTCTGTGTCTCGGTCCATCTGGGAAAAATCAAGTCAACTGGCCTCGCTGCCTGGCACAGGGCAGCCTGTCTGCCTTTGGTCTGTGTTGACTCTTTTAATTTAAGGTTTCAGACATCCATCTACAATGCTGAAAGAAGCATTCAATGTTTTCATTTAGTCAGAGTAGAAATGCCACAACAGAAATACTAGCCCATTCAAATATGTTACCTAGAAACCTGTAGCTGTGAAATAAATGAAATGGAGGTTATCAAAAGATTTAAAACGGTGAGTAAAAGACAAGGAACAATCTAACCTGAAGTAGAATGACAAATAATATAATTACAAATACACTTCAGCAAATGTAGTTACTTTCATATGCATTTAATTTCCAGTACTTGTTTTCTCTACATTTTCATATTTAGGTATATGTAAGTAAACATCTCTCTCAGCCCTCTTGTCACCATCGCAGCATTTGAAAGCACAGAAACTACCAAACCGTCAAGTCACGTCCATGTTTGGCTTTATTATCTGTCCCCTCCATTTGGTTTCATTGTGCACATGTTTGTGTGAATATGTGCCTCCTCTGAAAGTTAGTGTGCACTGCACGGCTGCTGGGGGTCTTTGTCTACAAGTGTGTGTGAAGACCAGTTCCCCTCCCACCAGCAGCCCGAGAGCTCTGAATTCCTGCCATAAAGTCTCGGCCATCGCTCAGACCCGCGGCGGCGCAGAGCGGCTTCCCGTCAGCCATCTCTCTGTGAGTGTGATATCTCCCGTTTCCCACACTCTGTGCCTATTCACTGGCCCCGAGACGGGAACAATAGAAGTGTGTCTTGTTACACATCACATTAGCTACGGTGTTTGATCTCCTGTTGAAGGGGGAGGCAGCTTCAGCCAGGACCATCTGGCCTGGACAACTAGACCCTGAGAAAGTCTCATGCATGCCACATTCTCCACAACTTTTTGCACACACAAATAGTTGTGAAAGACTTTTGTGGCACTTGAGACATAATTCAAGCACGAGACAGCATGTCACCACCACCACAACAGAAGTGGGTCATGTGTGCGGGGTGTCACCCCAGTTTTTCAATTTTTTTGGAACACCTGTGCACCAGAGAGGTCAGATGAGATGAAACTTTAATGATCCCTGTGGGAAATACTGGGGCAACGATTAAGATCAAAGTTAGTGAAGTCAAATCTTTCCCTGGGTATCATTCGTTCTATTTCTGAACATACAGGTGTTTTAATCTCATTGGTTGAAGTGCAATCAGGTCATTCAGATAGATCGTACTAAAAATGAAAATCAGTGTCCATCAAAACACACATTTACATCCAATTAACTATATTAATATAGTAGGACTATACTTTGTGCAGCACCACTGTTCAGCTCCTGAGCCTCTCAAGACCTGTACATGTAGATGTTATTATATTGCCTTTGCTTTGGTAACAGAATACACATTATTTTGTGTACTGAAGAATTTGGGCAAAGTGTGTCCACTGTTAAGATATGAATACACTGACCTATGGGGCCTCAATGGCAGCTATGATTACCTGACGAAGTACCACATGTTACATATTTCTATGGTGTTGTTCCCTTGAGCAAGGCACAATAGTTGAGTTGCTGTTAGTTAGAGTGCTGTGCTGATAAGCTCTCTGGTGTGACTGGATATATGTCTGTTTCCAAACCCTGACTAGAACACAAACTCTACCTGCTCTCATATTCATTGATCATCCATTCAATCATTCAAGACGTGATGTCAGCACTGAAACACAAACGACAGTTTTTATGTCTGACTTTATATGTACATTGTCCTCTTAACACTCTGTTTTATGAGAAAATAAAGACGCTGCTATTGTTTATGTTTGCAAAACTTCATGTGAGGTTTCCAATTTATTTTTCAAGTTCAAAGGCAAACTTCTCAAGGAAGCAATTCAACAGATTCTTTTAGTAAAGATTGATGACAACATAACATGCCTTTATAAAAGGTATTCACTTGAAGATGAAAAAACATCTATTATGAACATTACAACTAAACAGTTAACAGGTACAACACTCATAGACCAAATAATGGTTACATATAGTCATAATTAAGTATAATCATAAAAGATTTACAGTAAAAGTGAATCCATGGGATCCAATTAAGGGATGTTGTTGATTCACCAGCACCAAGCTGATGAAATGTATCAGTCAGTGATACTTAGTACCAGAGATAGACAGTAGTTTAAACACATAAACCAAACAGTGTCTCAGACCCCATGAGGGTGTTACAACAAGACAATTCAGTGACGTTTGCAAAACAAACAAACAAACAAAAGTATTTTTCCCCACAGGAACAAGAGTAAGCACTTTAAATTGTAAAGCGTATAATGTGTATACACACGGTGTACATGTTCAGTAAAACCTGATCATTTCAATACTTCCAAAGGAATACTGGCACATTGTGCCCTTTTCGCTACACTTAGTAAAATACTCAACAATATTCAATCTCCTGCCAAAGCAAAAGGAAACCGACTTCAATAAGTCTTCAACTTTCTGTCCATGACGTTCACAGACTTAGTTCTCTTTCTCTCTGTGAGGAGGTGCTGCTGCCTCCATCACTACCAGGGCCTCCACAGAGCACTGCTGGCCTGGCTCACACCCTTGCTGGAGCTGATCTGATGGAGCGGAGAGCCAGGAGGAGAGAGGGCGCAGGGAGTGTGGCTGGACGCCTGCAGGCCCTGGAAGTGGCTGAGCAGCCGTCGGTGGGCCTGAGTCTGGACCTCGCAGTGTGACAGGAAGCTGACGGCCTCCTGCACGCAGCGAGAGTAGCCGTCGCCGCCCGCCACACGGCCAGAGGCCGCGCCGGCCTTCTGCTGCTGCTTCTGATGCTGCCAGCCTCTCAGATAGCACACGGCCATCTCCAAGATGTCAGCCTTCTCTTGCTTAGAGTCGGGCTGCTGCCTGATGAACTCAGGACCCAGCAGGGATTTCAGCTGCTCGATGCAGGTGTTGATGCGGTCTCTGCGCAGTTTCTCCACCAGTGGCTTTCTCAGCTGAAGAAAAGAAAAAGAAATAGAATTTAGAATACAAAATTCACGCTTTTTCATACCATATGAACACTATTTAACAAGGGAGTTATGTGACTTTATAGAAATCCAATTTACCTTATGAGCAGGAGCCAGGTGCTCCTTAGGATAGCTTGCTTGTCCAAAAACAGTGGGTGCCATAGCTGTAGAGTCAGAGCGTTCCTGCTCGGTTCGAAGAGGCCAGTTGAATGTGAGCTGCCTTCTCCTCTGCCTCTGCCCTGTATTTATACACCCAAATCTCCATATGAATGTGTGGGTCTTGGGCTTGTTGGAGTTTCTCACAGTCCCCCGGCCAATGGGAGCGCTGGGAAGGGCTTTGAGGGACGCAGGGCTGCCACATGCTCAATGAAGTGTTTATAGCCGTGGGGACAATGAGTGTGTCTCCGGGGAGCAGGTGGAGGAATAGACTGCGAGAGAAAGAGTGCGGTGGGGGGCGGGGGGGGGGGGGGGGATGTAGCTGGGAGACTGACCCAGTGCTTGTGTTGATATGGGAAAGTGGTGACCCCAGAGGGAAGCACGCCGCTGTCTCATGTCATCTCAACCGCCACATAATTGAGCACAAAGTGCCTCCGCCACCGGGCACACGTGGGTGATACAGAGGGCCAACCATTAGAGGAGGCCAACATGCAGCCACTTCCACCAGTTTGACACGGCAGACTTTCCTCGTGGAGCCCGTGCAACAGTTGAGACGTCTCAAAGATGAATAGAAAAAGAGGCTTCTCAGTGAGTTTTGAGACTCAAATAAAAATCTACTTGATGAAGAAAAGAGAATGTGTGTTTGGCCCACACAGTTTTAATAGGATAATGTTTTTTCTTTTTACATGATAAGTTCCTGCATTTTGGTTTCGTCTGTTCTCTTCTCAGTGGTTTGGAGAGGGCAAGATGAACTTTAGAGATCAGAATTATTCAAACTGTCAAATGTGAACATCCATCACAGTTTATAGACCGACTTCCGTGGTTCAACTTCGTCCTATCCTTTTTCCTTTTCTGGTGTTAAAAGGCATTATTACTGACATTACAGATGCTCTCATTCCACTGAAAAATCAATACTGACACTTGATATTTTGCTGCTTTAAAGGACTCAGGGGTCATGCTTTTGAAGTTCAGTCTGTCCACTTTAAGTTAACAGAAGGCGAACATGATTTAAACTGTAAGACAAGAAAACTGCCTCAACTGTTAACATCTTAACAGTCTCCACACTCCCAGCACATGTTCACACATCAGGCAACCCCCCCCCCCCCCCCCCCCCCGCATACTCATGCAGACAGCCACACTCTCATTCACTTTCCCTCTCCCCACACACACACACACACACACACACACAGCTGGCTGACCTGCCTGCCGCTGGCCACGTCTCAGTCACACGCTCCCTTCCTGCCTGTGTGGAACGTGGGAGCCGCTGTGGTCCCAGGCTTCCCACACTTCAGTGTTAATGACACTGAGGCCGGCTGCACAAAGGAAGTGTGCCCCATCGAACAAAGATTGAGTGACCAACCCCCCTCCAAATACACGCGCGCGCACGCACGCGCACGCGCACGCACGCACGCACGGCTTCCAGGCACACCATCTGGACGGATAGTACGCTATTGTCAGCCAATCAAGCATGGGAGACGCTCACCGTGAGAATTGGAGAGGCTGAAATAGAGACAGAAAGTTAAATAAGAGAATGGGCAGTGTGTGTGTGTGGAGGGTGGGATACCTTGTGGATAGTTTGCTAGAATTTGTTTTCACAGTTTGGGCGTAAAAATGATAGATGCACGAGATCAAAAGTTGTAAAAAGTGGATTCAGGAAAAACACACACATTAGGGACTCAAATATAACAAGTTATGGTAACCTAAGAAACTATAATACCATAAAACTCTGAGTTGTGATAACGTCTGTGATGATTTAACATATTGCTGATCTTTAAAAGGCAACTTTATCTACATTTTCACATAACAAGTGGAAGTGCAGGTCTAATGCCATTCAGCTTTAGATGAACATCCATGTCCACCATGTTGTTGAATGGACATAGCCTACTTCTCCATGTAGGACGTCCATTTTTCCTCCATGTTCCCACCACATATCACTGCCAGGCGATACAATAACGAGGATATCTCCCTTGTTGCGGCGCTGAGCGACAAGTTCAACGAAGGGCCCCTCCCACCTGTTTGTTTGGATTGGGGCCATTGTGCCCCATGAATTCCACTAATTCATTCACATCCTATTGTCATAAGACTGCTTTGTGATTGGCCAAACACTGTGAGAACCAGCATCACATTAAATCGATGGGATAGTTGGTATAAGTATATAAAGGAGGGAGGTCGCGGTGGGTAAAATCATAACTCCGACACAGGCCTGGACTGACTGGACACCAACTGACTCACCATGAGGGACCAGCACACAACGTAAGCTCCAATGGAGAAATGTAGAAGTAGTTCATTTGACTATTTCTTTTAAACTTCTGTCTCATTCAAGGTCATAGCGATAATTTGATTGGTTTTGTAACTTTATCTGGACCATGATTCTTGATTCAGGAATTTGACTGTTGGGGTCAGTTCACCCAAAATACCTCTATTGCAAATTTGGTTTTATTTGCCAGTTTTGGAGATTTCTGTCACTCAGAATTCTGCCTGAACCCCAAGACAATGGAGGTGGATTTCTGGTGAGAAACCACACCAACAACCTGTTTTCTGGGGAGTGTTTCCAATTAATGGAGGGTTTGTGGACTATCCAAACTAACAGGAACACTAATTCTGGGAAGACAGTTGCTGTTTGACAATCAATGATGGGAGCATCCCGAATGAGACTCCATTCACCTCCTTCGTGTGAGGGCAGCAGCAGAAGCAAGCCTTTAAATTGCTCTTACAGTTGAGGATTTCTGTTAACAGCTACATTTAAATCTGGTGTCTTTTCTGTGTATTCAGCATTAGTCTGATGTCCTCTCCCCTTTTTCTCCTCAGCATGTGTAAGATGATGTTTTTGGAGAGGAAGTGCACAGACAGAGCAGTGAGGCTCCGCTCAGCAGTGGAGAGCCAACTCATCACTGGGGTGTCCAGCTCCGACGTGTGGGACAAGACGGTCTCCTTCTTCACAGTGAAAAAGGCCTTGATTTTCCACAACGGCTACACCAAATCCTCCAGAGAGGCCATGCGGCTGTTCCCCTCACCTGCTGAGGACGTGGCACCGCTGTGCTGCCAGTAACAAGTGGACACACACACGACAACAACATGAGATGGGATGTGCGGGACTGTGTGTGTGTGTGTGTGTCTACAAGCTTTGTAGTAATGAACATTGTGAAGGAGAAGCTCCAAATGGAAAACATTCTTCAGATGGAAAAGGACTTTAAATCTTGTTTTGTTGGGTGCTTTCACTCCACAGAAAGTGGTAAAGATGGGAGATGTATACCATATACACTGTGATCTTATTGGTCCACAAATTGGCCTTAAAATGTGCATTTTATCCCTTAAAGCCTTAAAACTCCTTGAAACTGGTCACCTAAAGACCACGTTGCCAGGTGTTTCTAAACTAAAGCCATATTCCTTTTTATAAAGGGAGAATGTGTATGCCAATGCATACTTTGTTTTGTAAATGTTTCTACATTGTGTTGAGTGATGTCATGTTAGTCGTCATAACTGAGATGTGCAATATGTGCTTCATATGCAAGTTAAGAATAAAGAAATAATGTTTTCCTAACATTTGCAGTTTGTGGTGAAAATGATTTCCTAAAACTAATAACGGATTATTTCGACTAAACATTTTCAAATGTAAATCAAAAAACGAATTTGTTCAGTTCGGTTGATATAAGAGTTTCTATTTGGTTTACAGGGAGTAAGAAACAGGTGGTTACAGTCGTCATCTCTCACATCATCAGTGTCTTAATGAAAATCGCCCTCTAGTGGCCGTTATACAACTGTACCGCAACAGCTTTTTCTCTCTGGTCTCAACACCTCAGAGGTAGTCTACAGGTTGACGTTTCTATTATAATAGTTGAGCCAAAAGTCCTACAGGTTTTGATAATTTTTTTTCTTCTTGAGCTGGTGTGAAAGAGCAGAGCCACAGTAGGATGTTAGGATATTGGGTTTTTGGATCAATGTGATCAGACCGTGTGTGAACACACCTAAAGTAATCTCAAAGATTTTCATTTAAATAAATGTCCGATCCTCTGAGGATCCAAAAACACATCTGCACTCACCGCTTATCTCCATAGGTGCTGCCAAAGAGAAGGAAACGGAAATCTTCGAGATTGTAACTTTAAAATCTGCATTTTAAACACGTCTATTGTGCCTCTTGACTGGCTCTTTTACCCAGCAGACGTTTTGACTCGTCACAGTAAAAAGCACAGCTGTTACTAATAATTAACAACAGCTCCGTTCTATTCAATTGTTCCAGTCAGTCAGGACAGCGAGCTAGCATTCACCAGAGCGGCTAAGTAGAATTCAGCCATCATTCATTTTCCAATAACTCTTTCTCTACTGCGACTCCGGCCTTCTCCCAGTTGAAAACAAAACGTGCTGTTTTGGTGGAGAACAGCACATTTGTGTGACCAGCGGCTGGAACAGAAGAGGTTCACCCTGAATGAGATTTGGAATTATAACGGCTTTTATTAATCATCGGCTAAATTCAAAAAGCAGACATTCAGCAACAGTTGAACATTGTAGCAGCGGGATTAGGAGTATTAACACTAGGTGAACTCCACACCATGCATTCAGCTCTGGAGCACAGGGACGCCTTCTGAGCGGTCCGTACGTTTAAAGTCAATCGCTGAGGATGAAACTCAGCGGCACTTTGCTTTCCAGAAATCTGTTCTGGGGATCGACACAAGAGTGTCGGCCCGAGAAATAAAGAAACAGCCAGGGAGGAAAACAGTCAAAGAAAAAAGTGTTTTAAGGATATAATGTAGGTCTGTTTTATTATGAATTTAGACAGGTCTGATATTTCGTTGCAACAGATGGGATCTTTCACAAGTCCAAAGTTCACTTTGTCACAAAGGCATAGCTTTTAGTCAGTGTTCTTTTCAACATTTTTGCTTCAGAGGATGATAAAAGAAACCCGACACATACACGCAAAATCAAAAAACTCTTCTTTTTCTGTCCATCACTCAAATTCCAGTTAGAAACTACAGACCAAACAGCAAGCTTAGCCGGCAACCATGTGACACTGAAACCGTGTTATTTTAAAAAGCCGAACCAAAAACAAACTTAAATCAAACAAACAATAATGAAAACAAGATAAAATCAAATGCCACTCTAAACATTTTGAGTTACCTTAACATCGCAGCCCAATATTAGGGGGGGGGGCAAAACAGTTTCCAAGCTAAAACAGAATTCCCTTGTTATTCCCATCAACCAAACAACTTATTTATTTTATTCTCAGCCCGCCATTCTGTGACAATCTGTGATGTCCTTAAAAGACAGAACAATGGTGAAGCTTCATGTTTGTTGGCGATAACAGCCGTGAACCAGAAAATAAACTAAATGTCTCTGGATTCAATCATCAGTCACCGACTCTGGACTGAAGCGTGTCAATTCTGTTTTAGTGCAGTTTAACAACAGCATTGTGTTTTTGTGTTACACGTTAAGAGATGTTGCCAAAAGTGGATGATTTTATTTTTTTAGACTACACATAGTTTCAGCTTAAAGTGAATTTGAAGATGTCATAGGGAGGTGAGTAAGAGGCAATGTGTATACTCTGTGTGTGTGTGTGTGTGTGTGTGTGTGTGTGTGTGTGTGTGTGTGTAAAAAGAGAAAATCTTTTCCTTCTTTCAGTTGGTAGGTGTCCCAACTGTATCTGCAGGGCTGTTGTGTGTTGGAGGGGTGAGGGTTGAGGTTGGCCATCAGGGCAAAGAGTTCAACAAATCCTGCAGGAAGAGGTCTGGGTCTGCGATTTCAGAGAGAAGACCTGGAAGAGAAACGTGAAGTCAAGTATCTTCATAACATTCACATCACAGTTCAGAACTTACACCAGGCAGGAACCTCAATGTCAGGAGTCAACAAGAGTAGAGCTGCACCAGAGACCATCCCGGTTCAACCAGCTCACTGCAGATTTGTCCCAATTCAGATTTTGATAATAATTGTTCATGAGGAATGTAGGTATGTTTACTGACCTACAACATCACAGAACTCTGACAAGGACTCAGCTGGCATGAGTTCATCCTGGAAGGCCCTGAGCACGCGCTCTGAGGCCTCGTAGATGGGCATGTCGTTGTGACGCACGTATTCTGCTAGCGAGAAGGACCACCCCCCCTCTGTGTTGCTGGTGGGCACTTTCTGTACGGCCAAAGAGAAGAAGAAGAGAAGTGAAGACAACATTCAGCTCCGTTTCTGCTGTCACGGTCAACATTGATTCATTGGTAAACACAACTTTACCGAGGTAACAAAGAAATGACCAGCACTGATCAGTGCCCAGTCGTTCATAGCATCCAAACACAAACCAGAATATCATCCGAGTTATGTTTGTGGCATCAACATGCGCAGGAGCTCAGAAAGTGTAACACATTTACCCTGTACATGTCGTAGACAAGATCCACCAGAGCCCAGAAGAGAAGAGGTGAGCGATAGACTGCGTACTCCTTTGGTGCTTTATCTGTGAGTCTGATGATGAAAGTGAAAAAGAGGATGAAGTTAGAGATAAGTTGTATTTTCAATTTCATATTAAAATCCTAAATACAGAGCAGAGCATTAGGGCCGTTACTCTTTAAGTGTGTCACACTTTGATTCAAAATAGATTCTCGATTCATTACGTAGGGAGGCTCATTTCAGGATGTACTCCAGTTCAAACTACAGCATGAAAGCAGAGTAAAGTGTGAATAAGATTAGTTCTTATACTTTAAAAAGATATTTCAATTGATTGCAATAATGTAATCACAAAAAGACAAAAGAATAAAAATGTATTCATGCAGAAATAAATACTTTCTTTAGTTTTTCTCAGTGACTTTAAGAAGTTAAACAAAAAATAAAGAAATGCTGCATGTTACAGAAACTGATTATTTGATGTTTCCAATTTCCAACTTGATCCAAACTGAAGGGATTTAACTAACACGGTAGTAGCAAAACGAAGAGGAAAATAAAAAATGAATAAAAGAAGTTTAGTGTCATACTTGTTGGTGCAGACTGCCGAGACCTTGCGTGCGTGTGCGTTGACCAGGAGCCTTCGTAGGAAGTATAAACGTGAACTCCTCCAGCGCTCAGGCGCCATGATGTGCATGGCCAAGATGGTGAAATAGTGCGGCCCTTCAACCTCGTACGAGCTCTCCACCCACTTTTCACACGGTTGCTCCTGGAAACTCTGCAGGTTCTTCTCCTCCCGGGATGTAGCCCTTGTACTGCGGTGACAAAGTGAGATGAGGAGGAAAATACATGAACTATACCAGCTGGATGTTGATCAAATACGCTGACTTATGGTTTGTGTGTTATCTAGCAGCTGGGCATTGGTACAGATGATTTAATGTGATCTATTTGACATCAAAGCGGTACTTACGTGTTGAGGACGTAGAGCACAGTGTGGATGATGTAGGGGATGAGGTGGATGTTGCTCTCTCGTCCTCCTCCTCCGGTGTCCACGCTGAACGATTGTTCGGTAGCAAAGCGGAGGAACAGCAGTTTGGTGTCATGGATGTTGAGTTGGTACGTTGGCTCCCGCTGGCCCGTGCACTCCTGCAGATATGTGTTGTGCCTGTGCGCGCCAGAGAGACATCCAGGTGGGAATGATTTACTGTGAGCCACACAAAGCAACGTTTTTTTCTGCGTTTGTGCCGACGTGCCGACGTGGGCTAGTTCAAAGTTTGCTGGCCCTCTCCTCCTAAACGGCGGCGTTTTGAGGCTGCCGTCTCTGCGCATTACACAGAGTCTTTCTGACACCACCTGTGGTTCTCACCTCGGCAGCCCAAACACACTACAACATAGTTCTCGTTATTTATCAATACATGTTGATCATATTTAATGTTCATCATAAGCCGCCGGCTTCAAACCACACATGAACGATTGGTCTACAACAATGCACAGTGTCGGCTCGTGGTTTTGATAGTTGACTATACTGTGAAACCCCTCGAGTGTGCTGATGTGTGAGCCTACCTTGCTAAGCATGTAGCAAAGGCTGATTCTGGCACATGTGGCCCCCACACAGGAAGCAGCCCGTTGCATTTGGTGTTGGCGTTCTGGAGAGCAGCACTCTCCCACTCCTCTCGCCCACGAGCCAGCCTGCCCCGGGGGAAAAGGAGAAACAGAAACATCAGATTAGAATAAATGAACATTATTAAATGGCATGCTAAACATCAGCAGGAGCATGATGGTGTTGGTGCTACCTGACAGCTGCCAGATGGCAGTCATAGTGGACTATGTTAAAGTGCGACACAGTGCTGTAGCCCTGCTGCTTCCTCGGCTTGTTTTCAAAGTCCTCCAAGGCCACACGCTTCGTGAAAGTGTAAATACCCAAAACTTTGGTTGGCTGGGACAAAGGAGACAAAGACCGAACTGTTAATTCAAAACACCACAATTCCTTATATTAGAAGATTGTCTTGCTTAGTACTCAGGGATTCATTTTGTCTGCCGACAGTGGCAGCTGAAACATAAAATAATTGAATCCTATCTAAAGAAATGTTTCCATAATCATGAATGTGTACCTGGAACTTGTAACCTTCTCTACAGATACAGCAGGTCAAGCCCGGCTCCTCTATCAGCTCCTCCATTTGCTTCAACAGCGAGGTCTTGGTCACCACCTGACCCTTCTCATTGGTCTGAAAGGTAAACACCCACCGACATTAGAACACTGGGCTGTGTTAATGAAGCAGAGTGACAACGGTAGAGATACAAATGAACACCAAACTAAATGGAGAAAAAGGAAAGGTTTGATAAAAGAGGAGTAGAGTACCGTCATGCCCAGTGTTCCCAGGGCCTTCTGTCTCATGGCCATAGCCATGCGCTTCTTCTCAGATCTGGTCTCCCTGCGGGCCGCGTCAATCTTCAGGTTGACCTCACTGTGCTCCCTCAGCGCCTCCAGAAGGTTTTCCGCCAGCGTGCCGATGCCTTCATCGCTGGATACCTGCTCCAGCTTATGCAAGTTGGTTATTGAATCTGTGCCTATCAGCACCTGAACAGAAGACAAGAAGACAGCCAGTCACGTTAAGCTGTGTCTAACGGGTTTAAATGGCTTTCTCATGCTCCCTCCTCCATACATGGCAACATTAACATATATAATGTTTAGTACCTGTGTGGGGGGATGCTGGGTTGCCAAACCACGAAGCAATCTGAGAATGAAGGGTAGAGCTGGTCTGGAGAGGAACTTCTTCCAGACATCTGCATCCAGACTGATGCGAGAGAGTGCAGAACCAGAAAAGAATGGCTTAGTCAATAAAGCACCTCTATATATTGAATTATATCAAAGGTATTGATAGACTATCTCTGGGAGCTTATGAGATGCAAGAAGACCTACTTTTTGGCATTGGGGATATGTTTCTTCATGTAGTCGAGTGCACTCTGCGTGATTCCTTTCTGGAGAATGAGATCTTTCAGCTGATGGCCGTTGTTGTTATTTTTGATCCCAGCAGCGATTTTACAGAAGCAATCCAAAAACACTTTGTCGTCTGCACTATGCTCCTCGTCGTACCTGAGGAAACAAAGCCAGCGGTCAATTCTCCTTCGTCGTAAACACTCTCGGAAGAGGTGTGGTTCTCAGAGTGGCACAAATGCATCTGAAATGATCAGCCGGGTTTCATAATGCAACTCTTTGAGCTGTTAAAGTTTCTATCCATCCAACATTTAAAAAAAATGTGTTTATATTTGTACGTAGAAGCCGAGTGACGCTCACTTGTCAAAGCTGCAACATGGTTTGAAACGTTCCACCAGGATCCTCATCTTCTCCAGTTCACCAAAGGACAGGTACGGGATGATGCGCAGCAGACCCTGCAGCACGCTGGGGTTGGAGCGCACGAACGGAGTGTTGATCTGGTCCAACAACATGACCAGCTGATCTTTGTCTCCCGTCAGCAGCAGGTTACCCTGCAACAGACAAACCAGTGTCCATTTGATTTACAGTGACAAGAAAGAATATTTACAGGTTTTGATTCTCTTCCGATGATGTCAAACATTTGTCCGTTTGTTCTTTCGTCAGAAGGCTGAACCTGGTCTAGATGCTTACCTTGTCCTCTGAAATCTCGGCATTGGCTTCGTCCAGAATGATCTCCATGATGCTCAGAACCTGCTCCGCTATGGAGGCTCCACCACTGTCCTTACTCTCCTGTTCTGCCACTAAAGCCTGAGGGGGAAATGGACATTAAAATGTTTCTTATAACACTGGAAGTAACTGATACACTGTATTATGAAAGCCTCGCATTGCACTGCAATTTGAATTTGATTAACAAAATTGCACCAGACAATGCAACACTCACCAGGTTCAGAGTTCCCAGCATGACGTTGAGTGTGTTCATTTCCGGTTTGACCAGCTGCTGCCTGTTGATCTTCACCTTTACACAATAACTGAACAACTTCAGCAAAACCTGGAAGTGAGACAGACGAACACGCGTTTAATGGGATTGCTGCGTTTCTCCTGCGGTCGGAAAAGACTTCCCAAAGTAAAACAAATTATATTCATACTTTATATTCGACAGTTGAAATTAAAAAACATATTTCAATATGCTTTAAAGGTCAGAAAACAAACAAAGATGAATCTTTTATTGTAAAGGACTTACAGTGAGAAGATGTCTTCCTTGTTTAAAATCTTTGATTCCAGAGAGGCGGCTGAGCATACACTCCAGTCCTCCACACTGTGCCATGACTCCTGCCATCTTGTACACCTCCTCATCATCCTCCTCTTCATCTGTGATATGGTGAGATGAGACATTGAGCAGGTCCTTGAGGCTACTGGCTTACACACTGTTTAAACAGCATTAATATACACGATATCTAGGACAACAATACATTCATTGTAAATCTAACCTGTGGTCGAGTCCAGAGACTCTATGAACTCCTCAGTGGCATCTCCCAGCAGACCTCTCATTCGATAGATGATTCTCATTGGTTCACCCTTGGAGAAAAAAAGACATTCTTAACTTCAGTTTCACTGGAACTGACAATCTGCACAATTCAAAAAGCTCTTCATCAAACATTCACAGTCACGAGGACTCTTACCTCATTTGTAGGGCACCAGACCTTCTTGTAGACCTCGCCCACCGACAGATCCAAGCTAATGATTTTGTTGTTAACCAGAAGCTGAGGAAAACAGAGAGGCATCAAAGAAATGTCCTGCAACTAGTCAGCTTTTAGATTCCAATGAGAAACCATTGAGAATTGTATGAAAACAGGTATCACAACAATAAACATGTAGTGGATGGAGGTTTAATAAAATGTTAGATATAATATTTTCAAAGTGGTTAAAATGCACATTCTACCTCCATGCCACTGTCGTCTTCGAGAAGCGCCACCAGGTCGCAGTCTTGGCAGATTTTGTTCTTGATGTCCCTCATTAGGGGGCCGATGCCGGGCTCGTTGCTGCTGTAAGGGTTCCCTGGCATGCGGCCCTGCAGGAAGTCCTCCTGCTGAGGATCCTTTTCCAAGGTGACAAAGAACTCCGTCACCTCGTTCTCCTCCTAAACACAGAGGATGAAACAAAAGCGCCAGATGAAGACACATTCACGGGCGACGCTGCATTTCAGAGCATTATTGTGAAGGACTTTTCTAACTGAAAGGCAGCGGGGTAAAGGGAACTCACCGGGTAGATGATGCTGCACAGTCTCTCAAAGATGAACACAGGTGTCCTGTAGTCATCCAGGTTGTACCGTTTTGCAGTCTCTATGCACACTGCCATGAAGGCTTTGGTTTCAGACTCAGTACCTACGAACAGCACAACAAGATTTACAATTTCTTCCCGACTGTGATTGGAGCAGTGGAACCACAAGTTGTGACACGATGTTAGCTAATCACGTCTGTTGAACTTGAATCGGTACAGACCTGTCGTCATGTCCTCCAGCATCTCCAGCAGCATGTCCTGAGTCTCATCGATGAGCTTGGTGCGCTGCACCACCAGTTTCCTCAGACACAAGTAGCCGTTCAGCACTGTGCCAACCAACCTACTTTTGAAATGCCGCTTAATGGACTCCACCTCCACGAAAGAAGAGAGCAATCCTGCAGTGGAACCCGAACACAGACAAATCATTTAAATATTCAAGAAAAGGCAAAAACATTCCAAAACTAATCAGCGTGAAGTTAACTTGTGGTATAAAAATCATCTATAATTTATTCTAATGGCGTTGAAAGTCTCGTCTAAACCCTGCAGTACTTTCATGTTCAGACAAACTGAAACTGACCAGTTAAGCTCTTGAGGGCGTAGCCTTGCTGTAAGTCTGTGCTCAGTGTCGCCTCCTCCAGAGACAGCAGGTTGGCGATTTCCTGAACAGAGAATTGAAATTTCAATTGAAAAATGTAAAGATACAGTTTTATTTGCATCAAGTATGATTCAGACATATGGATACCTCGACTCTCATATATGATGACAGTATAGACATCAAACAGTTCATTTATGTAATGAAAAGCACAAAAAGCACAATATAATTAAAGAAGTTTATTTCACTGCATGTCACTTCTTATATATTTAAGGAAACCAGTGGAACATACAGATATTACCACGTTTGATGTTATTATAAATGAACATTGTTTTGAACTTTCGGGCCATTACCTTAGTGATCAGGTTACCGATGTAGGGCAGGACTCCACGGGCCGCCAGGTAAACCTTCCAGTGTGTCGGCTTGATCAACTTCTGGTACAGACCCAGGTACTCCACCGCACACTCTCCAGCTACGCTCAGCTCATCCAGATAACTGACACACACACACACACACACACACACACACACACACACACACACACACACACACACACACACACACACACACACACACACACACACACACACACACACACACACACACACACACACACACACACACACACACACACACACACACACACACACACACACACACACACACACACACACACACACAGTAAGTCATTTTACACCAAAGTGCTCAAACCTACTTTGAGTTTCCACAGCACAATTGTCTTTTCTTGATATTAGTTGAATATTTTAACAGTTTTTCTGTTGGAGGCTCGTACCTGGTGAGCAGATCCAGGACCTGTTGCTTGCGGCTGGGGATTGTGGTTAGGGCCTCCACAATAGTGCAAGCTGCCTGTCTGGCTGCCTGAGTGGCTGGTGTGAAGAGGACCTGCAACAAATACAACTTCAGTCAAAAATATGAATTTAACAAGTTTGTAAAATAACAAGCTATAAGACAATTATAAAATGATTACCGACTCCTGATTGATATATGCACTTCTGACACTAATAACAACACGCAGAACACTAATTGTACTTTCAACAAAACAGTATTTAAAAAAAAAAAGATTTTACCTGCCGCAGCCAGTTGTTGTGGCTCAGTTTGAGCAAGCGAGGGAAGAGGCCGTCACCTTTCCTGGACCTCATGAACTGCTTCCACTTCCAAACATACTTCTCCAACAGGTACTGCCTTCGCAACTCAGTTTTCCCCTGAGGCTTTGACAAACTTTCCTGACCTGTGGTTAGCAGACAAACGTAACAGTGAAAAGCTTATCATCACCACATTACATTATTTCACTGAAATACAATAGGAGAACCATCTCTAGAATGTGTATTTGTTAAGACTCAGTGCTCACATCTGGCTGGGAGACACTTTTTCCAGGCCTCATAAGATGCTTTGGGGTCCTTCTTGAGCCAGAGTTGGGCCTGGGCATGGATTTCATTACTGTAGGGCCTGACTGTGGTCAGGGACTCAAGAGCAGCATCCTATAACCAAAAGCAAACGTATACTGTTGTGTTAGGGAACGCGATACAAGCAAGTGGTAACTGACAGACACTGCATTTATAATATTATAATATTGTCATATTTACCTTGTTCTTCTTGCTAGTGGCAGCCGGGGGCTTGATCAGCTTTTGCAGGATTCTCAGGCACATGAGAGTGATGTTCTCCACCACGACAGGCGTCTTTATATTGACCGACATGAGGAACAGACTGAGGGCTAGCAGGAGAAAAATACAATGCCATTAGACAAAAAACTAACTATGACCAGTCATAACATAATTAAGGCTCCGATAGCTAAATGAATGTACAGGATGTATTGTGATGCACCATATTATTTGTTAACTAGATCAATGTCATACACAGAACTGCAACAATATACACAAGAAAGGGACTTAAGGCCAAAGACAGGAATCTGAAAAATGCATAACAAACTCTCCATGCAACTAGTCCCCCACAGGCTGATACTCAATGTTGGAGTGGATGAGTTTAGGAAATCAGGCTTACCACAACGCAATCGTAACTCCCAGCATCCTCCCTCTTTTGAAATGGAGTCTGTCAGCAGCAGCATTTCATACTGCAGATTACTAACCTGTTGAAAACACAAAGACACCTTCATATCAAAATGTGAAATTCTTCAACAAAGTTAAACCAAGTAAATCCACGAGCTCTGCTGTTTAAATAAAAATGTGATTTTTTTTGACAGAATCCCAATGCTTCCGTCACAATTTCTTGTGATCCCAGTAGGACGTGTAAGAGGACGTGTAAGAGGACGTGTAAGAGGACGTGTAAGAGGACGTGTAAGAGGACGTGTAAGAGGACGTGTAAGAAGACGTGTAAGAGGACGTACCAGGTCAGGATTGGCCCAGTGGCCTTTGAGGGCAGCTGACACCTTGGCAATAATGAGGTCGTTCATCTGTTGGGTGGCCTCAGGATGATCTCTGAAGCAAGACAATATGGGAGGAAACAAGAGAGAGTGATATTTAATTACCGCTGCAATACACTGTACACACACACACAGTTAAATGTAAAAAGGAAAGAATTAATGTACAGTGTATGCTATCATTCAGACACCCTACTGAGCATTAGAACCTGAAGTCATGCTTATAACAAATGCTCCTTGAGGGAGGGAAACGTCTGTCAAGGACACTGATGAAGAGACTTCCCTGGAGGCTACAAACGACCCTGTAGTTGCGTGCTACGCTTTAGCCACTTAGTTCAAGTTTTGGAAATGTATCAGCTTTTACTTAACTCTTCTACTTAACCACAAGATGGGAAGGGACAAACCTGGTGAGGAGACAGACCACTTGGCGCACCTCCTCCCTCATGGCCGCTGTACCGCGCCGCAGGTTATACTCAAACAGTTCACGGATGAGACCCTGGAGGACCAGGATCTGCCGGAGAGCTGGGTTAGTGGCCAGCGCGCGAAGCAGTGTGATACAGTGACCCGTGACAGCTGAGGCACAGCCGTAGCACTTGTTTGAGGAGGTGTGTCCGCAGCCCAGCACGGAGAGAGCGCGGTACTGACTGGCGGTGAAGGTGGGCTGGCTGCTGCTGCTGCTGCGGGATGACTTGGTGGCAGCTTCTCTCTGCTGCAGATCATACTCCAGGAGCTCTTTTCGTGATGCAAGCACTTTCTGTAACAACAAGAGAGAGACCAGTGTTATGTGTGAGCAGGGAACAAATGCAGTTACGAGGAGAATCAACTACTTTTCCCTCTCTAACCTGTATAATCTTGGACAGTTCATCAAATGACGTCTTGCAGTCTCCGCTGTATTCTTGAGCCAGCTGCTGAATGTATCTGTTCACATTAGCAGAGGACGCACCAAGTCCTGCACCCGCTCCACTGTCATCCTGAGGGCAACGCAGGAAAAGAGAACATTATAGCACAAAAAACAGGCTTCAATCAACATTTCCTAAGTACACAAGTCTACGAAAATACTGTTACTACGATGACCTGAGGTTCTGCTAAAGGGATTAATGAAAAGGACATGACGTATTACTGCCAGCCCAATACTGTTGGTCAGCTGCAATCAAAGTCTTTCAGTAGAAACTGTGCACCGCATACATTTCAGTTAACAGCAAATATGATCAGAGAGACCTCCTTCACATTACTCATGCCTTAATTTCGACTCATAAAACGACTGTTCAGGCCGCTCTTGTGTCTGACCTGTGGTTTCTCTGGTGCGGCCTCGTTGACTTTAGACAGGAGGCTCTCCAACTGGGGCCGGTGGCCCATCAGCTGGTGGTAGACCCGGTCCGCTTTGTCCAGCAGGGTGTTGATATTGGTTACAGCCTGCAGGAAAATAATAAATCAAAGATTAAGAGATGCAGAAGTGAAGAATAGCTCATAGTGATGCAGATCTACTTCCTCAGTGAAAAATAAGGACAAAAACTTAAGATTTGCTATGCAAGCTGATTTTTTTTTTTTTTTTTTTAAATGGCAACCTTCTTCCTATTCACACGAGAGTGTCTGCTTACCTTTTTCCTGTCCTCCTCATTCTCAATGGGATCCACAGCACAGCAAGGTTTGGCATATAGCATGAAGTCAAATCTGGCATATTTGCAGAAGCCACAGGCATTGCACAGGAAGGGGTCTTTTTCATCGTAGTTGATAGACCTAATAGACGACAACAACCAATTACAAATACAATCAACTTCAAAGTCTCCAATCATTTCCACACTTTCCTCGATTTTTTACGACCTGCAGAGGGAAACGTGTTGCTCACCTGCACTTGTGGCACTGATACACGTTCTCACCGCAGTTGCCACACACCCCGGGGTTGGCCGGCACAGAGGCACTGCAGCGTGGGCACTGCAGCGTCTCAGTGGAGGCCTGGTAGTTCTCGTAAAAATCGGAGAACTCGATCATCAGGTTGGAGGCGACGATGGGTAAAGGAAGGTCGATCTTCACCTCGGTTTGTCCCGGGGTCAGCTGAACTTTCTTAGCTTTGTGCCAACGAGCAGGCCTAGAAACAGAGTTAGGTTGAAAGCTTTTACTTCATGCGGTCAAGTGAGAGTGAAACTGTGGCAAAGCGGCTGCTCACTAAACTTCGAACGTACTTGTTCTTCAGCTCCACAATAGCCTGTACGGTCCTGTTGTTGTAGAAGAGGTTGATGGTGCGGACCATTTTTGTGCGTTTGAGGTCACCGATCTTCACTGTGACTTTGCTGATGGTGTGGCTGCCAATGAGCTTGACGACCTGCTGTGTTGTGGTGTAACGGGTGTCCACTTTGATCGATGAAAGCTTGATGTTCTGGAGGACAAACACAAGGCAGTGTTTGAAACAATAGTAGACTGTGACAAAGCACGGTCTTATGGCGAGTATTCTCGTGACTTGTCCTTGTTCGGTCTGCAAATTTGTAGCTCGCCATGGTTTGTTTATAAATAATAGTTGTATAGATGTACATGTAAGCATCTTAAGCCTGTCACACCGTGTATTAGCTGTTGAATTACAAATCCAAAACAAACCATAGTTAAACTGATTGTAACCAATGCAACCTTACAAATGTGTAAAACTCGCGCTGGAAATGTATCGGCTAAACATCTTGTGTACTTCATGGCTGGAGGTTGTGTCTATTTAGTGAAGTTGTGTTGCACATACTGATAAGGGAACTTCTGGATTGTTGCACACCAAGCAGGGGTCACTCTCCAGGAAAAATCCATCAAACTCCACTAAACCAGACAGAGTGCTGCAGGAGAAAACATCAAATCATTACATTTGGATGCAAGTGATGTCCACTACTTGAAATTGCATTCTCCTTGCGACGAGATCGCGTGTTTGTGTTGACCTACTTGTAGATGTTGGAGTTGGGGTGATTGGTCAGGATATGGTTCTGTGCCCTCAGGATCTCCACAGCTTTCTGGGAATACTCCTTCAGCTGGAAGAAAAAAACAGAAACATTTCAAACAATTTTACACACTTGGCAGCATTCTCATTGCCATATCTATGTTTTGCTGAATGATAAATAGGCTTAGGTATCGAGGATAAGAACTCTGAGCGATACATAATGGACCGACTCTTAACCCAAAGATTCATTAAATCATGAAAAGTCTCGGCATTCCTGTGTCAAATTATTGTATTTTAAGCAGATACAATAAAACATTCCCAAACAATGTTCTGTCAAATGCATAAAACAATTATTGGGACAAATATGAAGAGACTACACAGCCATGCAAGGACTCAAATCCCGCATACGGCTCACAAATCTCATTGTCGGGCAAAATTACAAACACCAAGAGATATAGTTCTAAAGTCAGAGTTTATGATCTGAATTCATGACATTAACTTTATGAAAAATGAGTACAGCCATAACTTGTGAGGGCTTCAAACAGACCTTTTTCTCTGTCTGAGGGGTTTTGAGTGAGAAGTATCCAAGAAGGTCGACAAACTGGGCAGCTTTGCGGCCGTACGCAGGCAGCTCGGGCCAGATGGCCCAAGTCAGCTCCAGCAGCAGCTCCTGCTGAGATTTACTGGAGTTCCTACAGAGAGATTCACACGTCAATTTCACCATTAAGTAATGTATTTATGGTTTCCTTCATGGGTGCTATAACTCAATGTTCAGTCACATGTAAACTAGGCTCGCTTTGGGTTTGAGTTTGGCACTACATTTTCTATCTATGTCTCAATGTGTTAGGTATCTTTAGTACCTGTAGATATGAAGTGCCAAGCAGTGGGCTTGCCAGCGCACAGCAGATGAGTTTGACTCCAGCAGGAAGCAACGCAAGAACTGGATCAGTGTCTCCTTGTCTGCAAACTTGTTAAGCTGACTGACCAAAGCCATACACAGCTGATCCTCCTGGCTGCCAACTCCATCACCTGTGGTCAGTCCGAAAAGAAACAACACAGTTAAGAATCTAGCACTTACTATCCAGGATATCCAAATATACTGTGCAGGTTCATTGGGTGGTGAAGCATATTCCAGCATTTAATGTGTGTTAGACAAGAAGAACTAGAATGAAGTTTGAGTTAGTGTGTCGTTGCCTCACCCTCTTTGTCTTTCTCTTTGTCCTCTTTTTTGCTCTTTTTACTGGAGGACTTGCTCTGAGACGACTGAGAGGCTCCTGCCTGTCCAGCACTACTGGAGCCTCCTCCCGAGAATGAGGAAGAGGAGGAGGAAGAGCTGGCCAGCACCTTACTGCCACACAGGGCACAGGAGAGCAGTTGCAAAAGTACTGGGGAAACTCCCTCATCCACCAGGAAGCTGACCTGGAGCAGGAAGTACAACACAGCTGGACAGAGAAGAGAAACAGATAAATAAGAGGGAAAAGAGACACAAACTAGTTAAAACCTACGACTAAACCTTAAAGGTTTCTTTCCAGTCAAAAGATGATCTGAAACAACTTACAGTCATCCTTCATGCAGAACTTCTGCCAGTTGATCGTCCTCTGAGTGGCAATCTCAGCACAAGCTTTCAGATGCTCCATCTGCACCAAGAGAAGCAAGTTACACTTAAGCACAACGTTAAAAAACAAATCTCCATCCTCTGTATGAGTAGTCGTAATGACGTTGATGTTCAGAGGACACTCACCAGATTGATGAGTGTGTCATACTGTAGAGCTGAGCCAGATGTGGCAGTGACCACACCAGCTCGGAGGAAGATGCCCTGCTCCTCCAGGAGCTTCTTGATGCTGCGCACGTGGGAGTCAAGAGTGTGCAGATCCCGCAGCTGACGATATTTTTCCTTTGAGCCGCAGATGAACAACAGCAGCTTTCTGACCTGTCTCCTGACAAACGGCGTCTGCTGAATCATCAGATACTGAGGAGAAAAGGGAGACAGAATTAAGGGGTATGTATCCCTGTCGTTTGTGTAGACAGAGGTAGAAAAGGAAAATCAAGTAAATAATACACTCAATTCATGAACCCTTACCTCAGACAGATAGTAGAACCAGGAATGGTCAAAGACAGGAGGTGGGATACGTGGGTTGGTGTCGGCAATCTTCTTGATCTGATACGGCAGCCGGAGCACCATTTCAGTCAATAGCTGGGAGTAGGCTTCAAACACATCCGCAGCGTGTCCCTAATGGCGGGAGCAACAGAGTCAGCTCACAGTAATACTCCTTTTGCAAAAAATAACTTTCTCAAGTTGTACAGATAAAGATCCGTTACCTTGACATACTGGCGCAGGAAGAACGGGCTCATGTCTGGAGGAGAGGAGGCTGTGTGTGGGCGGAGGAGCTGGCTGGTGGTCGCAGGCTCTTCTTCGCCCTGTTGGCTCTTCCAGAACTCCAGGAGCGATTTGAGCACGTGGAGGCAGTAGTCGATAGCACCGAGGCTGAGCAAGGCAGTCGCTGTGGCGTTGGAAATGAGCGAGGAAGACTGGAAGAGAGAAAGAGGGTGCACCTACCATGTAGTACAATATACACGCAACTTAGTTTTGAAGTAAAAAGCTGTCCATTTAGAAATTCAGTCACATAGAAAATGAGAAGTGAGCTATAGAAGTACCGTCTCTGGGTACTGTGAGGTGGCTTTGAACTAACTTTGGTGTTCTACTTGTTTTAACACATTTGAATAAGGTGCCTATTACTGTATTCAAATAGACATTTAACTGATAGCCTTTAGTGAAATCAGTGAGAACTGCATTAAGAAAAGAAAGAGCGAGTACCTCAGAGGAGGATTTGGAGCCAGACTTGGTCCGAGACATGAAGACGCTGAGCAGTCTCATGATGACCAGGTGAACTTCATTGATGGCGCTACGCTCATTCTTCTTAGAAACGTCCTGCAGAGGAATGACATGGATTAAGTAAAACAAAGACACACTGAGTCAGAGTCATCACAAGGAGACTGTGGTTACCTTCTTGTGCATGCAAAGCTCAGCAATGAGCTGTGACAGGAGGTCATCCAAGGCCCCCTTATCCTTTTCATCCTCGCCATCGAGGTCAGAGGTCAACATGAGGATAACCTGCATGTAAGGGATGGCTTGGACTCCACCGACATTATGGAGCTGGGAGAGGTGCTGAAGCAAGCGCTCCAGGAGCATTAGACGAACCATGTGGAGCCTAAAAGAAAAGAAAAAACATTTTTAACACAATATGGTATTTTTTTATGGTGAAAAACTGCTCCCCTAAAGAAAAAGTATTCCCAATTCTCTTTCCTCCCCATGGTGGTGGCCATGGATGGAAGAGAGCTGGGGTCTTAACAGGCAGATGTTTGTTGTCAGCAGAGTGGACTTGATATAAACTCATACTTGGCATTCGGGATGTCTGACCTGTTGCTTGTGTGGATGTCTCCCTCGGTCTCTCCCTCTCCCTCTGAGCCCTCGCCTTCCTGCTGGGCTGTGGTGGTGCTGATGGCTCCGGTGCTGGAGCTCACACTGCCTGGACCCGCAGGGTGGCCCTCCACTGTTGTGTCCCCATATGCACTACTGCGTCCTGACACTGTACACACACACACACACACACACATTCATGAACTGCAACTAAGCAAACTGGAAATATGGTAATGTATACAATAAGTGTTACGCTTTTTGTTTTGAAATGAAAAAGCAATATGTGCTTCTTAAAATGACACCTCAAAATGATAAATGCAGGTTAATGAGTAGCATCATAGGTTATAACCCTATAGCATGCATTACATTCTTAATATCAAAATGGCACACAAAAAATTGTATATCACATTTGATTGCGTTCAGAAATCACCCACCACTGTGCTCCCCCGCTACAGAGTCGATTGCAGAGCCTCCACTCTCTGAGCCCACACTGCCGCCATGCTCCGCTGGAGAGGTCCGCAGCGTGGAGCCGTCAGTGGCAGCCGTGCTGCCCTCATCGTCTGATGCCGGGGCTGAAATCATAGCAATAAATGTAACAGTCAATATACCGCAGTCATCTGGACGAGATAGATGATTATAGTTTGACTTGTGCACCAACAATGTGTAAAGCATGCAGTTCATTCAATGCACATCAAACTGCCATTAATGTTTTTTTCTCACGTTTAACCTATTGGGGGCGTTAACTATATATAAATACTACCTACTAGAGCGAACGAGTCATAGCGTGAGGATAAACAACTGTTTGAATTCTAAAATAGTGAACTAAGACCACAACATGTGCCACACATTAGATCATCAGTCTCAAGATGGAATATTAATAATGGTCACAAAACACACATTGTACGATTTTGGAAAATGTTATGAAAAAAAAAGATTTTGAAATTGACTAGCCACTGTGACCTTGCAGATATAAAAACCTAGCTTCCTGCTGATCACACACTTTTTTTACCTGATGCGGTGGTGTCTGAAAGGGTGCCAGCATCCAGTGAAGAGGAGCTTGGGGCCTGGCCAGACAGGCCAAGGCTCTGAAGGCCAAGGGCACTGCTGCTACTGCCTACAAATGTGAAAAGATATGTACTACGTTATATACTAGCAGCGCAAAGATATTCATCTCCTAGAGTGATGCTTCACCTGATAAAGATTTGGTCAACCATTTGAGGTAAACAATGACCTAATGTCAAAATTGGTTGATTTATAAGGGTGAAACACTACACTTTGCAGAGTAGAAAATTCGGGTAGTTCATGTTCATGACAATAAGGTGGACTATTGTGTTTTTTATTCAGTTATAGGAGCGTTTCAATACCTGCAAGTTTCACTTTTGTGACAAGTGTTAGAGCTATAGTAATGGTTATTTATTTGCTAAAATGTGTTAATTGTGTTGGTGGTATGAACTCACACAATCTCTATTAACTGCTCAGTGCTTCCCTGTTGTCCTTTAGCCAGATTTTTAGGTTCAAACAACTCGTTTCTGGACAGTTGAGAAGTCTTTCATCACCGACAGGGCGAGTGTCTAAATGTCGAGTGGGACCTCCCAGGCTCGGTTACCACAGAATGATTGCTTCATTTCTTTTCTGGCAACTTACCTTGTTGATCCTGCTGAAGGCTGAGGGCAATGGCCAGCTCTACCATAGTTTCATCGTCTGCATCGGGAGGGATGTCCAGCATGGGGGGGAAACCTTCGGCTCCAGCCAGCAGAGCCTCCAGAGGAGATGGATTTCCATTGTTGACACTCTCTGCTGTCTCGAGGACCATGGACTCGGACTGAAGAGACAGAAAAACAAAAAGCGTTTTTTTATTTCTTTAACACGCATTTCTATCACAATCAGTGGCTGTTCCATTTCTCTTTGGAGGCGAGTTCATCAGTGGTCTTTATGACGCGGAAACAATTCATGTTAGATATCATTGACAGCTGAACACAACTGTGATGTTACTATGTGACATACGGTCAGTCAATATTTACTGTATTATGGTTTGTGTTGTTGAGAAATCAAACATAACTAAACTATGTTTATTATCTGGTTCATCATTACTGACTAAAAACAGGATCATTCAGATCAGGTATATGATCTTATACATCAAATGATTAATTGTTTATGTGTGAGGGGTGCAGAGGATTGCTCGACCAGCAGCAGTTTCCTCTTACAATGTTAAAAATAAAGAAGTGATGTCAGATATAACCCACAGACCTAATTGGCTCGGTTTGCTTACCACCATCTCAAAGTCGCCATGGTCCACTTCATTCTGCTCCTGACTCTCCCGTCGGCCGTCTTCTCCTCCGGTCAGCACTGATGACTGCATTTTGTCATCTGCATCGTCGTCATCATCATCATCCTTGTCTCCTGATAAAGGAAATCAACCAACAAATTTAACAGAACGGAATCAACTTGTGGTCATCAGAGCCTCAACAGAGGTTTGAATTATTGGTTTAGACATTCAGTTTGTTTTACGCACACAAAGCATGCGTAGAATGCTGAAAACCTTTTGAAAGTGTAATTGTCCTCGTGCTTTGTAAGACAAACTCATAAGTTTTAATACCCAAGTATCATACAGTATACAGGGTCGGAAACTAACGCTAGTCCGCTAGCCCGAGGCGAGTGGATTTTTGGAGGGACTACCTAAATTGTCATTCTCACTAGTCCTCATGGCGAGTGAAATTTGAGAGGCTTTATTCGTTATTTATGTCCGGAAAAAGACTTTCCCGATAAGTAAATGTAACTGTTGTGAATTCTTCAACGGACAGAGACGATAAAGTTTATGCGCTTTTATTCTGAAACGGTATTTGACGTTGCGAACTGTTTCCGCTTCCGGTTGCGCTAACCGTAGATCCTCCGTAGGACCAACGGTACAGTCAGATCGAGTCATTGATGATGTAATTCATCAACTGTAACTTTGAGCCTATGGGGCGTAACTGTTCCGTTTGTAGTTGTACTTATGTTCTTAGGTGCATTCACTGCCAGTAAGTGTTTGTCTTGTAATTAGCAGTTCAAATAATAGCCCAAAGTTGAGCTAAGTGGCTAACCTGGTTAGCGAGCCTGTATTCCTGTGAATGTATGTGTGTTTGCTTTAGTTAAGGGTTTACTATTGCTAATGCTTCGGTTCTGTAATTCGTTTTCTGTGTTTATTCCAGAAACTCGGTCAACTTCGATAAACTCGTTCAACATCTGTAAAATCTGTCACCAAACTATAACACCGTATGCCAGACTGAATACAGTAACGTATGGAACAAACAGATGTCTGCGTGTTCTCTGACCGGAACCCTGTAGTGGTCAATAATCATCTTTACACCAGTCTCTCAGGGGTCGAATCCCCAACAGTAACATTCCACTATTCCCCAAATTGTTGAGGATATTAGACTATTTTGTTTCGATTATAATTTTTTGTTTCCGCAATGCGAAAGGCACTATATTCATGATCAGGCCGGGCCTCTCTTTCAGTTTCACCAGCGGCCCGCCAAGATTCGTCCGTGGAAGAAATATAGATGGTGAAGCTCTTATCACTGCAGCACATGAACTAACACCCAATATCTTTGTGTGATCTAACAAAAATACTTCATCTAAAATTAGAACAAATGCCTGCTTTATTCATAGACTGCGTATTGTTTTGGGCACCGAGCGTTCACTGCTTAAACTGCCGTGGTGACATGCTGTTACTCCCCACGGCGGAATATAGCTAAATTTTTAGCCGGTACGTTCCATAGCGGAATTCCTCAACTTGACATAAATGCTGAACTTGATGTACCCATGCTAGCTGAATGAACATTATAGCCTACCGGACCCTTGACGTTGTTCTTCTGCTTCCTGTGTAATTATAATATCATGATGTAACATGCATCAATCTTTGTACAGCCACAATGTTACAAACAATAAAACTCTTGATTAGTACCTTGCATCTCTGCGGTTTCACTGTTAGATAATTGCCTTGGGAGAGTCTTCCTCCACACACACATCCCTACACCCCGTGATTGGTACATTCCCCAAAGCTTCATGAAGGACTAGTAAAGATTGCTCAGGACTAGTAGTTTTATGAACCTACTAGTCCTTGGGACTAGTACTGATTTTGAGTTAGTTTCATACCCTGGTATACAAATAGAGGCTTTGTATGAAAATCGTGTGAAAACTTACCCATAGGCGTGTTGGAGCGCGGGGGAGATGGAAGGGTCACATGTCGCCGTTTGTTTCTTGGTCGAAGCACTCTGATCAGAGCCTGCTTACATGCAAAGCTCACAGCTGTGTCCTGAAATTAGATTAAATTCAGAACGGTTACCTAAAGACAGTCTCTGTCTGTTCTTAAATACAGTATTACATGTAACAGTTCCTATCCTAACTGCAAATTATAGGAAGTGATTTCCTGAATCCTGGTACATACAGGACATTTGAACTGCCTAGTGATCAATACAAGTACTATACTTACTGTGCACAGTAACATTTGCATGTAGATTTTGGAGGCTACATTGATGTAATCCAGTTCACATGTGCAGTATGCATGGATGATGTCCACCAAGGCATTGACTGTTGCTTCCACATGAGTTAGGCCTTAGTTAGAGGAACAGAAGAACAATCACACACTCAGAGCCTTGTTTTAAATCAGGTGGGCAGTACCAAAATCTAATCATCACTTATAGACCGTATACATTATGAATACAAAGGTAAATGTTCTACATAACATGAAAATGTAAGTGGACCACTTGTAATATTCAAGATCACATTAATTATTAAGATTATCTATATATATATATTTTATACTGAGTCATTATAAAATGTTGCGGTCACAAAGTTTGAACTTACCAGGCAGACAAGCTGGAGCAAGAAAGGCGTTCTTTGGTTTCAGGGAATGAAGCTTCCAGAAGTTATTCATCAGCTGGGTGATGAAATTACAGCTTTCACCATCCACATGTTTTTGTCCATCGTCGGTCATTTCTTGGTTAAGAAGAGAAGAATGTGAATGAGTTTTAATTGAAACCAGCTGTTCAGGAGAACATTGACACATTATCTGTTAATCATGAACTCATAACAGAAAGTGTAATTATGTAACCATATAAATACTTTACACAAATTGCTATTCCCTAGTCTTGGGCAACATTTGCCACCAGCAGAATAGCCTCTTACCAGAGTCATGGTGTAATGACTTAGTTTCTGTGAAATGCACCAGGTTGTTGGGTCTCATGATGGCAATGGAGCGGGCTGTGATCACGAGTCTCTGGAAGACATCGGGGTCGAGGTCCCTCCCCTCACGGCTGCTGCTGTTCAGACACTGTACTGCGTTACTCAGCAGGGACTGGTCCTGATGAGAGGGAGGCAGAGTGTTAGTATGTGTTGTATTCTTCACAAGTAACGTAGAAGATGAGCACAACATGTAACACCTAAAAGTACTTGAGCGCTTAGAATTCGGTTTCTAATATTATTCTGCACTTCTGAGGGCTCGGTTCCGAACAAACTGCTCTGAAATGTATACATTTAATAGAATAAATGTTGAGATTTTAGTCTAGTCTGACACATTGGATGATATTTTTTACCTTGTGGGTGTGGTAGGCGGTTCGACTGGTGTGCAGGCTGGCAAGAAGTCCCTTGGTCTGCTGCTGCACACCTGAAGGGGTCGGCATGGACAGGAGTAGAGTGGCTAACTCCAGCGCTGCAGCCTTATTCTTCTCCTACAGAGTTAAAGACATGCAGTCAACAGTGCTCCCTGAAGATGAGGATTTTTCATTCAAGCGGGTTTTTACTTTTAAAAGGCAACAAAGAAAAAGTATCTTCATCGGTTTACCTTTTCACTGGAGGAACCTACTGCAAAGCAGCTTTCCAAAGCCTCAAGGGAGCTGACTACCAACCTGGAATTAAGAAAGAAGATCAACACCGCTCCAACTGCAGATTTAGCCTTAAATCAGCCAATTAAACAGAAAAAAAGCAAATCTGAACCTGGTGCAGTCTGTGCTGATCTAAATGCCAAAACAATGCTGAGTGCAAGAATAAATGTTGTCAAGAAAAAAAAAAAAAAACACATTTAGTTGTTGTACAAGTGTGGAGATGGTGCATGGCATGTTCACAGTCTCAGGCATGGACACACAAAGTAGCACACGTGCACAAAACCATACAAACAAGCAGAGAAAAGGCAGTTACTAACCGGTCCAAGGTTGATAAGGACTCAGTTTCACAACTTTTTATTGTATTTTTGGGAGCAAAAGAAAAAAAGAACAAAAAAAAAAGTGTGAGGATCACAGAAAGAAACAAGTGAAATTAAATGATTCATTGAACAAAAGAGAAGCATGCAAGAAAAGATGACATCACGATAGCCATGCACTAAATCCTCTTCAGAGAACCCGACCCCCATTGTTAAAACTACACAGCTGGACACATGAAGGGTAACGATATGCTAGAAGTGGGCGATATGGATCAAATCTATCACATCTATCACAGTATTTAAACATGTATATTTACAACATCTATTAGTATTATGAAAGTTTCATGCAAAACCAATTGAGAAACTGTTTATAGATAAAAACAACCACAGGAATGATTTGGCTAATCTAACAAAATAATACCAGAACTTAGTACAATTAAACAAATCATATTAAATGAAATGTTATAATAAACAATACTGCTTATTGATTTGCCCACAGGTAATAAAAGGATAAACCTATTAACAGTATGGCAAAATCGATAGATAAAAGGTTTCACATATAATTGACATAAACTAGATCACTCAAAAGTCAAAGAAATGGTAACGCTGTCTCATCAGATCACGAGTGTGGCTAACTGGACTACACGCGATTGAGAAGTGGAAATGCCAACTTGTGTTTGACGTCATGAAACCCAAGTGGAAAGCTCATACCTCTCCAGCACGGTGCCGCTGGTGGTGGTCGGGGTGGCTATGTCTCCGTCAGCGGTGCCGTTGCCCTGGTTGAGGTTGGGACTGCAGACATTGTTCACCGACGCGGAGGAGAAGTCCTCCGGTGGATCCTCAGGCCAGCCAAACTGCTCCTTGGTTTTACCGTAGATCTTGATTGAATCAAGCATGGTGACTCCGGCCGGGTCAACAGATGCTCCAACTTTAAGAGCAGGAAGAGGAGACTGCATCAGAAAATGGTTTCTAAAACAGTCTGCAGCAAATTCAATGTGATCCAAGTTAAAGAAACTGCTCAGAGCTAAATAAATATCCTCACACCCACCATGTTTAACTGGAGGTTAGCTATTGTAATACATGCATGAGGCTCATTAATTATCTAGTTCTGCAAGTTCAGAGACAGAGATTGGTCCTTTTGGACCGACTCACAAAAGATATTGCGCTATTAATATTACAGCGCAAACACGCCCATAAAGTGCAATTTGCCCTTTTTTGCATCTGATTGGAATTATCCATGTGGCAAAGTATAAATGTTTACGCCAAGAGCAATAGCATCATTTTCAGACTGTGGGCTAAAGGCCCTGACCGACGAGGTGCAGAGGAATTCCTCAAAACCCGAGGCAAGGAATTTAAACCTGACAGAGACAATAACCTTATGAATGCACTTCAGCTACCACCAACTCTCTGAAGACGCTAATACTTTCACTATAACTGAGTGTGACTGCCCATCACTGCCCATTCTTGCTCTTACTAAAGATGGACAGCTTCTTGTCCGCCTGCAGGGCCTCCTCTCTGGTGAAGGGGAAGTCAAACCACCGGGCTCTCGTCAGGTTTATCTGCATGGTGCGGCCAAAGACCTCCACATAGGAAGGAGCCCTCTCGATGGCTTGGGTGCCCACCTGCACCCGCATGCCCGTCATCACCATTGAGCTGTTATTGTTGACCGCTTCCACAGTGAATCCCCCAGGCTAGGAGGAAACAACCAGAATCACAACATTTGTTGTGGTTTCCGCAATTTATCCAATAGTAAAACAGTATAACTACAGTATAAACAATATATATGGCCTCAGGCTGTTTTAGCAAAAAAAAAAAGCTTAATTTCGTCTGGATGCATAATAATGCTGAAGTACTCAGCGTCACAGCACGTTAAATTGCACAGCGGTGGGCAAAAGATACTAAAGCTTCAAAACAAGTGCTGGTATAAGACATGTATATTTACAGACACATGTATACACATATAGAGTACAAGTGAGTACTTTTGAACCTATACTAGAAGAATGATTTAAGTGACTCCATTAACACCAGTGCATAAACAAGTTGTTAAGACAGCACAGTGTGCAGAATGTTGGTACAACCCTTTTGACGACCAGCATCTATTTTTTGCTTTTACAGTAAAAAGCCATAAAACAAACATGCTTGCCTGACAGTATTCATTCATTACATAAGAAAAAAAAAGCCCAGCAGTCTCTTGCAGCTTTTCTAACAGAGAATAATTCTATTAAAATGTCCCTACCTTTGTGTTGGCCACATACATCCCAGTGGAGTTGAGCCTGTGTTTGATCTGCTGTCCATTGTAGACCTGCAGCAAGTCATTGCCACCAAACTCCACCTCTGTCAGCTGCTGGTTGTGTTCAAAGAAGTCCACTGGGAAAGTCATCTGACTGGAGGTCCGAGTGGCTGAAAGTAAAATCCTTGCATTACAATATGAACATTTTGCAAGGCACACCGCATATGCTGTGTAAGTAAGCATTTTCTGGCAAACACAATCCCTCACTTTTCTGTTTTTGAGTGAGAACAAGGTATTTTGGCAAAAGCAGCTATTGTCTAAGTGTGATGCTCAGAGTTCAGGCTGTTGTTATCATGCATGTTTGAATCCATTTGCTTCCTTTTTTCTGGAGAACAAAAAAAGAATTGCCCTTTACTCACTAGTGGCAGCGGCTTTGCGCTTGCGGACCGGCTTCATGATACTGATGCCACAGCTGGGCTGCAGTGAGGGCTGGAGCCAGTAAGACGTGTTGTCCACGTTGGCCATGTAGATCCGCAGGCTTCCGTCCTCACAGAGAAGAATCATGGTCGTACGCTGCTGCTCATTGCTGGCAGTGTGTCGGATAGCTACCATATCTTGAATCTGGGGAAAAGATTAAATTATTAATGTTAACCTTAAGAAATGGCGATAAAACCCAATGGGAGACACTTTTGATAAAACATATAAATGATTTAGCAATTACTGCTACAATTTCTAGCTTAATTATCATATTTTGTAAGTTTAACTAATTGCCTTCAATGTATGTTTTGGGATTAGATAGTATGTAGTATACGTTTAAGTCTTTATCATAATGAACTAAAGCTTTCTATATATGTCTGTTCATACTTGCGTACACAGACTTGCTCACTGATAGGGGATACATTGATTTGCGCACTACACTCTGCATATGCAGATGAGTTCTACATCTGTGCACTAGAAAACAAGACGGTGACCACTTTGGCGGCCGTCTTTGTTGTATTTGGCTGAATTACAAGAAAAGGTCAAAACGAACAAGAGATCAGCGCACTTGTAGTGAGTTCACGCTCCTTTTACCATTTTCTGTTTAACACCGGTCTTCCCTTTTATAGACCATTTCACAGTTGATACCGCATTTAAAATGTGTCCCAGTTTATTTCCTGTTGCAGTGTATGTGAATGACATCAGCTGACAGGAAGTAAACATGGACCCAAGCCAAGCAATGCAATACGTCGCTGTTTCTGATAGAAGAGGAGAGCTTGTGACTCTTCCACGTCAGTACAGTAAGGGGCCCTTACCTTAGCTTTTGCCGGCAGAGTTTTAATCTCTTGGATGAGGAAGGTGTCTGGCTTGATCATGATTACAAGCGGTATGCCAGTTGTCTGCTGCACGCAGCACACCAAGCCTGGGTGGTTCATGACCTCAGACCACTGGCACAGAGCAGGCGATACCTTACTGCTGCTGCCATTAGACCTAAAGACGGCGGGAGGACGAGCGAGATGGAGACATGGTTAGCTCGTCCAGGTACTCATTACATTTGCAAGACCCAGTGCAGTGGCAGGTGCAAGCGAAGAAAGCGTATATGGTGTGGAAGAAGCGTTACCCTTTGACATTGATGGTGAAGAGCCTCTGCACTTCGGTGGTGCTGCGGCTTACTGTGGCAGCGAAGGACTTTCCCTGGCTGTAGCTGAAGAAAAGCATCTGAAGCACATGGGAGTAGTACGCAGACACGCCACCGCCGGCTACCTGCCCGTTGCTATCCTGGAGTCACACAGAAAGAATTTGTGTTTACATGTAATCAATCAAATGTTCCAAAATATGAGAGCAGGAATGCACTGTCGGGCTTGCAATTGTGTAAATCTTTTTAAACAAATAATCATAAATTTTACGACATCGCACATTTTCGTGGGAATAATTCCACTGCATAATTATACATCCTGCTTACCTTTAAGTCTTCGTGGTTTATCTCCAATACATTGGTGACATAGAAAGGGCCATGTTGGGCACTGCTGGATTCGTCCATGAGCTGGGTGTACATGTAACCTGCTGATGACATGATGACGATGATGTTCTTCCCCTCTTCGTTGAACAGGAAGGTAGCATCGCGGATCTTGGAACTTGGGAGCAGGAAGTAGTACATGGGACTCAAAGCATCCACTGATAAGTCATAAATCTGTTTGGCAAGGGAGACAAATAAAAGAAGTATTATTAAGTGTTTTTTTACCCTGCAAAAAGCAGAATAATCAAAGTCACATGATTAGAGTGTCTTCCCAAATCAATGGATAATTTCAATCAGATCACCAGTAATAGTCAATACTCTAAAGTTACGTACAAAGTGTCTATTCTCTTAATACTTACTTTGACGAAGTCAGCAGTGATGATTGCAAGTTCAGTCTGCGAGCCTGGTAACCAAATAGCTTTGATGATGAAGTTGCCAGTCGCCAGTTGAGGGTGCAACACCAGATGGTCCGACACCGAGCCTGTGCTGCTGAAAGTCAGTACATGGCAGTCCTTGGGGGAAAAAATGAAAGAACGACAAAAATAACAGTCAACTACCAAATTCCTTAATAGCAGTAATTCATTAAAAAAGTACTTCTAAAGCTACTTAATATTAGCATGAACAGCTACTCTGAATTCCACCATGATTAGGATAACTTGCTTGTGGTCTCTATCTCAAAAGCAAAATGCAGACATTGTTATCTCTATGGGATCAGAAAACCCACAGAAAACAGAACAATCTTAAACTGAGAAGAAGATGGCTTTCTGACCTTGAGGCCGCACACAGCCAGGTAATCTTCATTACACGGGTTTCCTGTGAGACTGAGGACAGTGAACGGGACCGGAGCAGAGGCCAGACGGGTCAGTGTTAGCTTCCTCTTGCTCGAGTCGGCCTGTTTCAGGAGAGTGGACAACTGCAGAACTGTTATCTGTGAAGAGGAGAGAGAGAGAAATGGGTCATCTGGTGTTCAAACAAAAAAGGAAATGCAGACTGCTGATGACTGAGAAGGCAGTTACAACGTGGAAAAAAACAATAGAAAATAAGCTTTATGTTAAATGTATTATTTATATTCATATTCAAATCTATCCAATGACAATAATAGTATGTCGACAGCAACACAGTTTTTAATGTATGGACGATTAAAAGGTCAATGTCTGCCTTCAAGTATTTGCAACCGTCCGGCATTAGTGCAGCTTTGTTTGGTAGCGGTGCTCCGTTCACAGGTAACTCCACTCCGGTATAACAAAAAACCCACAAAATAAATTCAACTGTGGATTTCAAAGCAAGTTCTAAAGAAGATTGTCCACTCAAGCTTTGTTATTATTGTATAATAATATCATTATTACAGGATTCAGCTGACTGGTTTATGAAGCTTACTTTTCCCTTTTCATGGCTGACTGCAAGGTGCTGGCGGCGGCCATGGGGGGACGACAGGACACACATGGCAACACGACGCAAGACATGTGCACTTATGAGTTGGCGTATAGTTTGTCCCTGGTCACCACTGTAGTTCATCCTCACGTTCTCAAAAGCCCCTTCCTGAGAGCCCAGCGTGGGCACCTGAGGAAGAGCACAGGAATTAAATACACTTTACTACATACAATGTAGTTTATGATGGAGTTTACAGAAAGGATCCTAACAACTCCACATTAAACAGGTCTTCGTACCATTAATTGGTCAGTCATCTCCACAGCTTTGTCCTGAGTGTGCAGTTCATTGAGTGCTTGCTGAGCCCTGCTGCTGCTTCCCACTGCTGACGCCTGCTGGAAGTTGGTCTGGATGGCTTCCATGAGAAACATGAGCATCTCCAGTATGACTGCCGCAGTGGACGATCCCATCTGTAGTGGAGAAAGAGAACCAAAAGCTTGAAATCTAAAATAAATGGACAACAACTGCATTTCGTTACACAATTGAAGTCATTTGAGTCTTGAGCAAACAATAAGACACGTGACGGACAGTCACACTGACTTGGGAGATGAATTATATTTTCTCTCACCACTTGTGTTACCAACTCTTCCTGGCAGCCCTCAATGCTCTTGCACACACTGCTCTTCTTCGGTCTGTCTTCGTCTCCAGGTTTGCCATCACAGATGGTGACCTTGCCCTTGTCCGAGGGCGAGGCGTTCTGGTGGCGGATAGCACTGTCGGGCATACGCAGCTCACTCTGGAACGCAGACGACTCTTTCAGGGTGGAGCCCATGCCGCTGCTGGGGCTGCGTTTCACCAAGGCCTGTGGATGGCACAACACAAAGTGGAGCCGTGAGAATAGCAACATTGTTGATATGTGCATGCGTATACAACTGGCAGCACATCAAATGCAATAAGACACAATACATTGTTTTGTTTAGCTTCTCTACAGTTAGGATAATCTGCTTTTGTGTTCACTTTGCTAGCTCCTCCACATCGTGGAGTATATTCTTAGTCAAAAGGAAGGTCAGAGTGATCGTGCTGGTTGGAGGCTTACTGAACAGCCTTCAAAAGGTAAACAAAACCATGGATTCAAAAGGACTCCATGATATTCCTGAAGCAATTATTAACTGTATTCATATTTGGAATTTGCTGCATGGCGATTCCATATACCTTCACTTTGTTACCTCCTTGAACAAAACTACTTTTAGCCATTGTAATAACAAGATTGACACAAAGACAAACAAAACATTGCTAACTAACATTGCTCATCATCACATGCACATTCATTGTTTTAAGATTAACTAGGAAAGCTGGCCTTTTCATTAATAATATGATTTATCTATCTTTCTGGCCACAGGGGTGGGCTAGCTATGACACTGAACAAATGAAATGACTGGATGGAAGTCAATGGGGGAATGACTTGCAAGCCAAAGTTACCGCTGTTGTTCTCTTTCCATGATGACCTGAGGTATTCGGTCTCACCTGGCAGCTGCCATCCTCTTTGGCACCGCAGTCACAGAAGAAAGAGCCATATTTGGCATAGGAGATCTCATGGTCTTTGTGACAGACCTTGGCGCACACTGTGCACACACCTACCCCATCCACCATCTTACAGGTGTGGCAGTGGTACCTGCAGAATGAAAGGGACAAGACTCTTGATTTCTACATAAAGGCATTTTAAACTCACGACCATCTGCATCTAATTTATGCATGTGCATGACGGAAACAAACAAATAAAACAAAGTGTTAACAAATCACAACGAAGCAGTTTAATCAGTACCAAGTGAACTTCACTCGTTGGCTTCACTATAAGCAACCGGTTATTATACAACTTCTACAATTCAAGTAAATCTATTGTATGTAGGATCTTCAATAACCCTCTTTATTCTGGGTTATTAAAGGATTCATGTGCTACAAATCTGTTTTCAGGTGCGACAGCCTTGTAGTTTGTAGAGCGTCCCATGACCTGCTGAATCCCCTTTAACTTGATCAGGATGAAAAGAACCAACTCGTGGTCTGACTCAAGAATAAAACTAAAATCCCAGGGAACAATCAACTTTTCTTTACCAGTGCTGGTTCATGAACTCCTTCTGAGTAATGGTGAAGGTGCAGAGTTTGTTGCAAAGTGAGTCTTCATCCTGTAAAACAACAACAAACATGTTAAGATGTATTGTTCCATTTGGCCCAAGCAGAAGTCCTGGCATCTGGATAGAGACATTGTTTAACACTGCCTTTGGAAATGACTGAGAAGGTGAAACCCATTATATGTCCTTTTTGTTCTGCTGGACAGTGACTAAGAAGCATACTGTGCACCTCAACCTGCAGCAGGAAAACAACAACTAAAACATCTTTCTGGGGCAAGTGGTCAGCACCAGGTTTAAAGTACATTTAGATGTTTTATAGTCTATAGCCCAGAGATTGGTCAGATGGGGTAATTCTATTATCGTTTGTCTTTTCCATTTGTTAAAAACTGTACATTAGATTAATGTTAAGTACAATGCAGTAGTTTTCACAAGACATTTCAAAGCATTTCATGTTCGGGTCTGTATGCTGAGCATCTACAAAAGGAGACATAAGGGGATGAGATCTCACAGAGTCCTCTGCTTGGGAATCATCCTCCTCTACTGCAAGTTCCTCCACCCAGTCAGAGTCCACTTCCATGGCCTTCTCCTCTCCCTCCATCAGCATGGCTGAGGTGCCTTGGCCACTGCTTTGCCGCAAGGCATTCATCACATCAGCCAGATAGGAGATGATGTGGCACGAGCACTCCAGCATACTGGCGTGCTGAAATCAAGGAACAGGTGCAAGGATCAGTTACTTGACAGTTATTGGTAAAAAAAAAGAAATGCTTCTTTTGGAAATTAGGCCAGTGTTTTGAATGGAAGAAGTCCAAATAAGAAACTTCTATAAACGGGTGAAATATACTGATATGTTTATAAAAACGTACCTTTCCTTGGGATAAGTTTGTGCTCACTTTTTCCACAACATTCTTCTGTGTTAGATACTTTTTGCTGCAGAGAAATAAAATGGACTTTTAAGATGGCTGATTTGATTTATCGCTGCTTGATAATGGCTCAGGGATTAGGGCACCCCAATACAAAGTACATTTTCAATCCTTATTAATAAATATGAGACTCATTCTACCAAGCAGCTTTTCTGGTGATAACTGATCTGACAACAGCATGTCATTAAAATGCATTTCTTACCATCTGGTCAGCCAGTCGATGGCTGCCCTGTGCAGTTGCAGGTGACCGGCCCCCTGTCCAGCACTGGCCAGCGTGGCCATGATGACCATGAGCTCAGGGAAGCCTGTTCCATCCCCATTGGCCAGCATGTCTGTTGCCATGGGAATGAGTGTGCTGAGGAGGACAGTGCACACACCTTCGCCCACCTGGCTGTTGTCGCGCACAATATGCGTGGTGAGCACTTGCAGGAGCTGTCGGTTTTCTTGCACGACTTCCAGCTGCTCGGAGTCTTTGGGCGGGGTGGCCGTCATGCGCGTCAGCCACGACTGCAGACGAGAGGGCTCCACACAGGCCAGCTGGGCCAGAGTGCCACACAGACACAGCAGGCTGGGGTTTGGGCTCTTCTCCGCTGGAATGGACAACATCACCATTAGATTTAGGCAATCTAAAGCACTGCCACTTTACGAGAGGCTTGTCACTGTGCCTTGTGAAAAGCTTTCCTTTATTGAAATGAACGGTAGACTTACTGAGCTGGAAAAGCTTGGTGAAGAATTTCAGCACCCTGTTGCAAAACTTTGCCGATAGATTTTCATTGGCTGTCGCCATCATAATCTGGACAAGCTCACCGCTGGAAAAAAGGAGCACAGAATATGTGAGGTAGCGGTATAAATGTGTAATAATGCAGCCCGTGTCATCAGTTGAGCAAATACCTGAATGAAAAGAACTCTTCCATGGCCTTGCGGACTTGAACGCTCTCGAGCTGCCTTTCAAGGTACTGAAGGCATTCCTCAAGGACAGACTCATCCAAACCACTAAAACATGATCAAAGATTGATGAGAGCAGTGAGAATCAGGCAAACAATAAATGTGCTGCAAGTAAAGGAAGACAGTGTGCTAAAACAGGCTCAAAGCTCCACAGTGGGGTGTGGGTTAAGCAATACAAACAGCCGTTTCACACCACACAGTGGTTTCACGTGAATATCAAACATATTCTTAAGGCTGGTTTATTTCACTATCATACCTTTTTGGGTCTGAGTGATTGGCAATGATGTTGTAACACCCGGTCACCAAGCGCTCATAGATGCGGGCTAGGAAGGCGTCTGACTCCGACGGGCCGAGGATGCGCTCCAGCGAGGTGCTGCTAATCTCAGCCACACTCTCTGTGCTGCTCTCCAGGAGGAGGGGCAGCAGAGTGCGCACAACCTGCGAAGGATTCAGCTCCTCTGTGCTGAGGAGACAAACGCGCAGCAATATTTAATGATGTTTATTTTTTCAGAAATACGTTTTTGTAATATGTTAAATGACTCAGATTTGACAAGCACTTACACAATGAGGTCGCCAGTGAGGCGAACCAAAGAGAGTAAGATGTGTTTGAGAGAAGATGCCAGAGGCAAGGACTGACAACTCAGCGTGCCCAGGTGAGCTGCTTGGATGGCACTGATGTAGCTCTCTGATGGAATGGTATCATTGGCAAACGCATTTCGCTGAGAAAGAAAAAAACAAAAGGATATTAGTTTCATAATGGCTGGCATACCGAGTAGGGCAGGGCAATATCAGTAAGTCATAGCTTGATATTTTAATAGTTGTAATAAATAACTATTACAGGAGTGGGTGATCCAAAAAATATTAAATTTACAAATCATCCTTCAAGCTTAGTGCCAACCCACTGGTATAAGAAACGGATAAGGTGAGTAGATTGCCTACTCTCCTATATAAATTGCTTACAGTCACACTGAACCATAATCAACAACGAGACTCACGTACCCATGAGCCAATGTTTGGGAACTCATTGGTGTGGATGCCGTTCCAGGTCTCACATATTGTCTGTACAGCCGATGGTAAGTTCTGCATGATAGTATGACCTGTGGAGTTTCATTAGAAGTTGAGGTTAAAACAGTGAGTGGACAGAAAGGTTGTGAAAGCGAATGTACCGTTTTACACTTTAATTCTTTCACATACCCAGCTGGTTGGCCTTGCAGCGGGTGGAGCCAATGGACAGAACTGCAGCATAACCTTGGAGCTTGGCATCCGTCAGCTTGTTCTCCCCTTCCTCTGGGATGTTCATTAGTAGGTAAGACCTGGTCATGACAAGTTGGTTTTTGTATTAATTTTATTAGAACAGGGAAAACGTTTCATGTATTTATCTGCTTTATCCAGAAGATAAACAAACTCTGCAGTGACTTCAATCATATCCTCGTATTCCAGCTTGCTACACTTAATACGTGACCTAGATGAGCATGTCTGATGTTCACAGTTAAGCAAAGTGCAGAAGTTAAGAGCGATCGCTTTCTCACCTTGTGAAGGCCGTGTAAACATCAGTGAGCTGTAGTGTGGCAGGCAGTAGGTTCTTCGTGATCTCAGATGTCTTGTGGGCGTCTCCTTCAATGGCAACCTTGGACAAATGCTCATCTAGAGAAACCTGCACTTTTGAGATGACTGCGTCCAGCGTATAGATGGCTTGTAGAGACGGTAACTGATCAAGTGGAAGGATGGCGTTTGGGTCCACACCGGAGAAGGTAGAAATCTGCAATGGAACCAAGAGTGACAGTCATGCTCAAAACGTGGTTTGGAAAACAATCGACACAAAAATCAACAACGGTTGTGTTGTAATCATTACCTGTCTGGCAATGTACTCCTCTGCTAGCTCCACGTCATATTTAACGGTGCTGCACTTGGCAGCAGTCATCTCAACCAGAGAGGCTGCTTGCTCTGCTGTCATTCCCTGCTTCACCAAGTGCTCCTGTCCGTGATGACATGGGTATAGTCATACATTAAAATAAACCACAGTTTATAAAAGACTATAGATACTACATAACAGGATTATGGACACAGTACAGTATGAGAAGTCAATAATCAAAAATATCATTATATATTATATTTGACAGCTATGAAAAAAGTTGAATGTAATTATTTTTTTAAGTCATTCATTTGTTTTGTCATCTCCCATGCTCATTAGCATTCTTTAGGACCATCGGGTATCAACAGACCTTGATCCAGTTCACGTAGGTAGACACCCGGAGACGTGCGGACCATCGCAGTGTGTGCAGGATGTCACTCTCGCTGGGATCGCTGCAGCCAGTCTTCAGCTGCTCCATGTAGGCTTTTGACGGTGGTAAAACACCCAGAATCCTCCACAGTATCAGGAAGTAATACTGAAGGGAGCATGCCTCCTGTGCAGGTTGATACACAAACATACACATTACAGAAGAGCAGTCAATTTCAAATTGTATGTGAATGATAAAGAAAAAAAAAGGTGGAGCCACGAAGAGTAGCAGCAGTACTGGGATGGCCCCTGCATCATGGACTGGTTTACCCTGTTCATGCTTTGTTCATGTGGTGTGTTCTCACCGTAGGAGTGATTGGCTTGCTCTCCTGTCTTCTTGCTGTGTCAAACTGAGAGCCTGCAACCAGGAGTGAGACGAGCCACGCATACAGCTCATCATATTTAACTGCTCCATTGAACAGCTTTGGGAAGACCTACCAGGGGGGAAAAAAGAGTTATGTTTGAATACAATTTAAATTGTTTCCACACACACACACACACAGACCAGTGGTCAAAGTCTCACCTTGCTGTCCAGTCTGCTGATATCATCTTCAGATGCTTCCGGGGACAGAACGCAGTAGAATTTGGGCTGCACATTTGAATCTAAGAAAGGTTGAAAACAGAACAGATTATTTTTTTCATCTACTACCACCAAAGCCTCATCTTCTTCACAGATAACACACAAGAAGCCAGACTACATGAAATACATGTCGCCATCTTGGCTTTTTGCAACCAAACGCTGAATAAGACATTTTTAGGAGACCGAACAGGTCAACAATTAACTTTCATGAACTGGAAACACACTGTGAAAGAGTTTAAGTTGTAAGACGAAAACACAAACAACTCCAAGACCAGACAACGTTGTTGTAGAGACCTGTCAATCACAAGGCAGCCACACCCTAAAGCATACCCTGCTTTATGTCTATCTAATTTAAATGGGACCATAATTTACTAAATGAACATCATGGTGTATTGAAGAAGACTTGAAACTAACAATTGAGACCATAAAGTCAAATTTACCGAGTTAATAAATGAAGTAAGAAGTAGGGTCATTTTCTCATAGACTTCTATACAATCTGACTTCTTTTTGCCACAAGAGAAGTCGCCCCCTGCTGGCTCTTAGAAAGAATGCCAGTTGAAGGCACCGCAATGGCTTCGCTTTTCAGACCCAGAGGTTGCCGTCTTTCCGTTACCTTCCACAAACAACACTGTTCAGTCAACGATGACAGATACAGGAACACTAAGTGACCCAGTTAGTTCTACATAATGGCACAGGAACGAGCACATGTCTTCATACAATATGTCATGCTTTGGCCAGAGGGTTAAAAAAAAAAAAAAGCATTTCCGTCATTGGTCTTACCTGCTGAACAGTGTTTGGCCCAGTTCTCCTCCACCTCTTTGAATCCGTAGTAAAGTGGGACGCCGCTGCGTTTGCCCCCGTCCTGAACAGAACTCGGCCCAGTGGATGGTGGGGTCAGTAGGTTATACTGCACCTGTAAATAATGTTCATGAGAGAGAGAAGCTTAACTTCCAGTGCTACACACACAGTCACATGTATTTAAAGACTGAGCATTGGAATAAAGATGATTTATAATACCACTTTGTTTGAGGGGTAAATCAAATAACTCAAAACAATAATTTATCAAATCTGGAAACCATAAAAATAAGAATCTGTGGTATTATCAAGATGTGGAGCCAATAACTGCTCCAAAGGAATTCAATAGGAAAGCGACTGTGGGGATATTCTTATGTTATATTCAAGATGGGATCTTTAAGGTTGCTCTGGACTGGAGAAAGATTAAATTAATTAATTTGCTAAACAGTATTTTAGTATAAAATAAAGTAACAAATATATAAATCAAATAGATAGATCTACACTTAATCGACACTAATCTTCAGGACAAGACAAATTAAAATAAGCAGTTAACCTGTTCAAAAAGGTACAGCGGCGCCTTGGAGTAGTGGCGCAGCAGGTAGTCGAACACGAGACAGAGGCGGGCCAGGTTGAGCGGCACAGCCTTCAGCTGGGCGTCTTTGCTCTGAGCCACTTCAGTGATGGCTTGTGTGACCAGCGTCAGGACGGACCGCCGGCCGCGCTCTGACAGATTGTGGAAAAGGAGCAGTAGCAGCTGGAGGTGCTCTACATTAAGGTCGTCTTCTCCCGGCACAGAACTCTGGATGGTGTGCTGCTTCAATGTTCCCAAAAATCTATAAGAGCAGGAAAGGAGAGGCAGCAGAAAGGAGAAATAGGTAAAGAAAAGAAAAAGTAGAATAAACTATGTGCAATTATAAGCTAGTCTTTGTTTTAACAAGCACATTTCTATCTATTCCCACAGCACTGTAAAAGGTGTGTCCCCTTTGGTCACTAATATTGGTAGATACTGAAATACTGCCTAACTTAAAATGGCCTTTCCTTTCCACCCATCTTATATAACACGGATGACAAAGTGAAGGAGAGCATTTTCTGTCAGCACTCTCTAATGCGTGGTTGATGCTTTCCATAGAGAAGCCGGCACGAGGTAAATTACATAATCACAGCTCGAGCAAAGGCTCCGCTAGTTGTCGCAGTGCTTTTTGTATTTAAGTGCCCGCTGCTCACAGGGCTTTTCAGACACGACGGTCCCAAAAGAGTTTACTGATAAAAGCACTATTAACACGTCTGAGGATTTTTACAAAGACAGACAATGTGTATTTAAATGCTTTAGAAACAGGAGGTCTTACAAATCTACATCTTAGAGTTAGTCTACATGTTGCCAGGGACATTCAACCTTTGCTTCATTATAATGCTTTTAATACTTTACAGGGCTTGTATAAAGGCGATGAATGATGTCAACGAATAGGAGATACGAGTTTACAGTTCATTTAAATTATTCTTGCCTCGTCCAAGTATAAACACAGCTGGTGACACTATACTGAACATATGAACCAGAGGAGAACTGCAATGGCTGCCATACCGTTCCCAGACTTTCATACACTCGGGTACATCCGGCTCTCCTTGCAAGCTGGCTTTGTGCTGCCATATGAGGAGAAGTCTGGAGAGCACTGATAATGACTGAGGCTGAATGTACAGAGGCCAGGGACCCTCGGAAAAGGGTGCAACACCCAACTGCTGAAGAAGGGTGCTCTGGAAAATACGAGAGATACAATAATAAGTCTGACATTGAATAAACAATTCAGAAATAATAGGTTCATTCATGAGTTACTGCCAGGGTAGATACTGGCATAAAACAAATCCCTCTTACCTGCAGGGCTGGGGATGGAAGATCTGATGTTACCAGGGTGTGGTTGAAATGATACAGCGCTAAAGAAAACGCTTCATCTGAGGAGCCTGAGGAGAACAAACAGCATTAATCCTAGCAGCATGCTTTGCTTACTACAGCATTCATTAGCTACCAAGCCAACAAAAGGAAATTAGGGGTCAAATTTGAGATCATTTTCATGATGAGCAGTATTTTTTTTCTGGCGTACCTTTGACATCTTTGTCCACGTCTTTGATGATGCTGGCTAGTGTAGCCATGTGCTGCTCTGTAAGAGACACGCTCAGGTAGTTGCGGATGAAGTTGTTCCTGGACTTCAGCATTGAGGTGGTGATGAAGTTCAGAATGCTGGAAGCTAAACTGAGGAACTTTAGGAACAAAATAAAAAAACATGAGTTGCTGGCTTGTCACACGTAACAAACATTATAAAAAAAAAAGACATGTGCCGTTTAGACTGGACTTAATGCCGCAGCATTATTCTGTTTGTTGTCAGGTACACGCGTATCCGTCCTCACCAGTTCGGGGTCTTTACGTCCAGCTAAGATGTTGCCATTCTCACTGGGATTCTGCTTGCTGGGGCTCTTCAGTCTGGGAGAGGTCTCCAGAGGTGGGGGTGGGGGAGGGGGTGGGGGAGCGACTTTGTCTTTGGTGGGAGAAATGGTCTCTTCAAACCAAAGCCCCAAGATGGGTTCGCTGTCATCATCTGCAGACAAACAATTTATATGAATTTCTTTGAGTGAGAAACACAAATAGAACACAAATATTTGTGGAGTGGTAGTGGTGTGACCAAAAGACAAAATGTAAAAAGCTGTAACCTGGTGACACCTATGACACTGTGAAGGCGGTGGACACGAGCCAAAGACGGCGGTAAAGAGTGAACATATAGACATCCTGTTGGTGAATATCCACGTAAAGAAAACAGACTTTTTCTCAAGAAATTCACTTGCAATTGCTATCACTGGCAATAAGGAGAAGCTCATTTATTGTATTTCCCTTTTTCTTGAATATACTTGTCATTACAACAGGCAGTGAAATGATGACAGGGCTCATGCTGTAGTGGGTCCCTATGTAACCCTAGTTGATGAAAAACTAAAAAAGGTGTGTTTGACAGTGTTCCACGCTCGGGTAGCAAATATCCTTCAAGTAACCTACTATTATAAAGGTTATTATAAAATAAAGGTTTTCAGATTTGTGTAGCTCCAACAGATTCCCAGAATTTTGGAAAATTAATTAATTAATAACTTCTATTAAAATATACGTATTTATATAGCAGGCTATATTGAGTTCATAGCTGCCTTTCTGTGTGTGTGTGTGTGTGTGTGTGTGTGTGTGTGTGTGTGCTATTGGCAACAATGAGACAGACGATGCTATTCAGGTTGCCGCTTGATGCAAAACATGTATTGAAACTCTAATAGCTGAACAATATGTGCTGAAGTGAAAACACATCAGTGCTGCATTATTACACAGCAGAAAGCATCATGTTACAATCAAGTTGTTACAATATCTAAATTTGTATGCAATACATCAGCTCCAAATTAAAATACTTTTTTTTTTTTAAATATGATACGTCTCAATTTTGCGAGCTCTTGACATTTTTAGGCACTGGATTAAATATTATTTTTGTGTAATAATACAATACTAGCAGTGGCAGCAGGGAAATCAACTGCTCAGTATGCTCTGAAGTGATGCAAATAAACTAAAATAAATTCAAATATAAATTGTCTTATCTAAGAGAATGTGCAAAAGGTCTCTTTTCTTCTGCTTTCTGACTGCTTCCCTCTTCAGGTGTTTAACAGGTTCTTTGGTTTGATGCCGTTTCATTTACCGTTTAGCTATTTGGAAAAGCCAGGAACCTTTCATCATGGCAGACTTTGTTTACATGTCCCCGACCTCCCATGGGAAACAGGAAGAATTCATTTGAAAGGAGCCTCTGTCACGACTAAGATAGCAGCTCTGTTCCTCTCTTTATCCCAGTGCAAAACATGTCGGAAGGTCTGGTTACAGGACTATAAAGTCAATCATCAATCTAGTGTTCTGCTACTAATTACCCCTACCTCAAGCTCAAACATAGTGTTTGTCATGAATAGTCTATGACTAGCAGAGAACACCCTCCAGGTTTTTCATCGTTTCCCACATGTGTATATAAGGCTACATCCACACTAATAAGTTTCCCTTTAAAACCGGGGCTTTAAAATGAAAACCGATATAGGTCATGTGACTAGATACTCAAAGATGTTGTTGTTTGCTTGGGCACAGATAACTGCGCAAGCCTTCCTCCACAAGCTGCTACATACAGAGTTGATCCTCCAGCACAGCAGCACTCAGTTTGTTTTTGAGGCTTCCCACACCCACTCAACGCCTCTCACCCGGGACAGGAATTAAAACAAGTTTAGCTGGTTCCAGACCCGGTTCCGTGTGTACAGGTGGAGCCCGACTACATCTAGTTTATCACTCAGTCTCCTTCCCCATCAGAGAGGTTGCATCCTAAAATGTAGTTATTTTTGCCAGGGGTTGGTTTTCTGAAGACACCTACCTGACAACACACTGAACTCTCCCCCCCCCCCCCCCCTATCACTCTGAATGGTGGCCCCACAAGGCTTCCTATTTCAGTAGCTATGAATCAATGAAATATATTTTAGCAACATTAGACTTGAAAACCATCTCAAAGCAGATGTACCCAGTTGAGGTATCTACAGATTAATTCAAACACAGAAACAAGAAACAACGTTTAAGTGTTAAAAGAACATCACTTTGAGTTGATATTCACATCTGCATGCAACAAACAAAAAATCAAAACTTTCCGGTGACAGCAAGACGTAGCAGCGTGTTTAAGCCCTTAGTTTACAAGCACAACTTGAATGTATTGTGTTCAAGAATAATACCACCGTTTTGACATGGGTCCTACATTAGTTTTGTATCGAGGACATTTTCCAACATGTCTGATGAGTAATGCAATGACAAGTAAGAAGAATGTGATAGTCAATGAAGACATGAATAAGATCTGAGATAAGGAATATTACCACAGTATCACAATCATTTTAAATATTTACCTCAGTATTGATGAATTACTAAATGTAAAAAAGAGTCAACATACTACAAGTTTGCATTAAAGTTTTCCAGGACGAGGCCGGGGCAGACTGGATGACAAATGGGGGATTGTTTTGTTTTTGGGGCAGAGCTCTTGAAAGCACCTTCGTCAACCCTACTGGTCAGCAACTTTTCAATTATTTACCCAGCTCTAATCTAAGGTTTTTAATACTTGCAAAAACAATAATGAGCTCCCACATGTCAACACTGCTGGTATTGTCCTTTTGAACCATACGGAGCCACAGATGAATCTCTTTGACAAAACATTGTCATAATCACGTTCATTTCAGTCAAAAGCATCGTTCAGCCTCTTCATCTGTGGCTCTGTCACTCTCTCAGCTATTAGGGCGACAGCTCAGAGCCAAAATTGTGAGACAAACAATAACAAAATGAATCTAGGACAGTGAAGTGGACACCAAGTCTTTGACCTGAGGACAGGAAGCTGCTGACCTGAGACACAAGCTGCACTTGTCTTCTCCTGTCTTCTCTCTGCTGAAATAGTAGACACTGTCAACTACACTGTCGCATCGTGTGATGAAGGGACAAAAGATTTGAATGACATTACTGTGCGCGTGTGTATGTTTCAGGGCCGATAACCAATAATTATGTTTGTTGTGAGGATGACGGATATTAATCTCCGTTATGTGAAAATGAAGAGAAAAATAAATATGCATTTTTAGATCGTCACGTTATTTTTTTTCTAATACAACGGCAATGTCTAGAGAGTCCTCACCATCCCTTGAATGAAGACATTCGTTATTGTAATCTTGTTTCAAAGTACCTTCGATTATTTTTTGAATATGACTAATTCATGCCAGACATTATCTCCTTATTGATAAGCATGTATGGGCTACAAAAAACATTAAAATAAGTTAACATACTTTCGGACTAATTGCTGGTTCCCCTAAAGCCCTCCACCGTTTTGAAAGGCTTGTAGTTCAGTCAGTTGATGTTGAATGTTTGCTGGTAAATTGCTGGAACTGGCCTCCATACTTTGTTGCACTTATAGTTGAGGAACAGAGTAGTCGACGGCTTGAATAAAATAGGACTTTCAGTCCTTTTCTTTCTCTCCATTGGCCTCTGCTGTCAGCTGTGTGTGAGGGGAGCTCAGCCCCGTCATGTCCGAGTCCTCTACTCCTTTCAAGTTATATAAACTGTTTAACTCTCCAGTCCTTTTGTGCTGCTGATCCAATACTATCAATGCTGTGCAGATCAATATGTGTATTGTTTCTTGTATTATCAGTGCAAGGATTGAAGTCAAAATGACGCCCAGACAACAGCCAGAGGTATGATTATTGTTTTTAGAGCTGCTATGTGAGTGCATACTCTAGCACGACTGTTATATTCTAAGGAGGCTTTCTGAAGTGTTGATGTAATTGCTGGAGTTCAGAATGCTAAAGTACCTTGACTGCTGTCCTCCTCTGTGCTGCTGAAGTCATCCTCATAGTAGGTGTTTGAATCTGTAGAAGCGCTGGCATCACTGCTGACTGAGCCCTTCCTCTGGCGCTGGAGAACACAAGCCTGACGGAAGCAAAAATAACAATCTTAATGATGATCATCCTTTTTGATACTTCAATCTCTTTTCAATCAGACACCAATTTTATTAACAAGGCAGTATGTAGAGGACAAAAAACAGCTGCCAAAACATCCTCCATCCTGTTGTATCACAGTATCTGTTTTGTCTCTCTGTACATTTAGTCGTCTTTCTGAACTATGCTACCGTGTGTGTTATGTTGCATTGTACAGATAAAACAGGATTACTTGAAGAAATGTTTTCTTATTAAACAAAATGAAAAAGTAAATTCTTTAGAAAGAAACAAAGGATGTGGGAATTAGGCTTCCCCTCGAGGGAAGCTGACAGAAACTGCATCTTTCGACCTTTTGTGCATTTTCCCAAAAGCAGCACAGGCACGTTTCTATTTGTGAGGGTGAAATTAATAAAACTACCTGTAATTATGCAAATTATAGGTTATGAAAATATGTGAGCGCACCTTTTTGTAGGAAGTGAAGAGAAGGGTGAAGAGTAGATTGGTCAGGGGGACAGAGTCGATGAGCCGTTGGACCCTCTGGATGGAAGTGCTCTGTGCCATGATGTTGAGCTCAGCTGGGGGCCCATCACTCACCCAACCCTGCAGGAAACATGGCTTTAAAGAAATAGAAGGTTCCTTTTGTGTTTGTTTGAGACAGGTTTTCATTGTACATTGAGATACATTGTATTATTATTACAGGCAAATAAGACAACCTTCCTTAACCATTCATTTTAGTTTCTCAGCTTTGTTTGTATAGAATAATTGCTTTGCATACAGCTACAGTGAATGAGTAAAGACTGGAATAGTCTAATTAAGTTTGACTGGATTACAAACGTGCATGTTTGCTTTTGTTTACCGTAAAACATGAGACATGATTTAGCAAAAAAAATAACTGAGAAGCCATTCAGAATGAGAAGTCAAGTTGACCTTTTACACTCATTGTAATGTTTTCAGCAGAGGCTTTATGTATACAATCACAACAATGACTTGCGTTTATATGATGTGATGAGTACAACAGTAAGACACTTGTGTAAAATAATAATAGATATTTACTTTAAAATACAGCAAATAGTGCGTGTGTTTCGATTGTTTCTTGACTCACCCGGTGAAGAGCCTCAACTTGTAGATCCTGGAAAAGCGAAGTCAAAAGTTTGATGGCGTGGTTTGCCAAGATAACGGACAAAACACCAAAGCCTTGGTGCCTTAAGGGAAAAAAGAAACAGACAAAAATAAGGAATAAGGAATGCATACGAATCACTTTTCAAGTGTGATCTTTTTCTTAAAATGTAATAATGAAATAAAGATTACAGATCAGAGATATCATTGCATAAACGACATAAATTAAAAAAAAAAGACAAAACTGACACTAGAAACATTATACCAACTGATTTTTTATTCATTACCCTTTGCCAGGACCAAGTTTAGGCGATCCCGCGCCATCCTTGGTGCGAGCAGCAATATCACGGACACGCAGGGCAGCCAGGGGATCCTTCTCTTTGCCTTTATCCGCCAGGGCAGTGGGGCTCAGGTTGATGATCAGGTACAGGCTGTTTAACAGGCACCAGGCTCCAAGCAGCTGGAAGTTCTGATAATGCTGGAGTACACAGATAAGAATAACAACAAAAACGATCACTAACAATGTATTTTATAAAAAAAAAAAAAAACGGACACATTTCTTGTGCTTTAACTTCAAAAATAGTTCACATCTGAAGTGGCCAAGTCGAAATTATTTAAAAGGCACTGAACCCGAGAACTCACCTCTCCTCCAGCTCTGCGGGAGTTGCTGATGGCTTGTCCAATCATTTCATAGATCTCCAGCTGTTGCAAACACAACGTTTGTACTTGTTACCATTTTAAATGTGCTGTGTCTCGTTACAAATGCTGGCAAGGAAGTCGTTAGTCAGTAAACAAGTAACTCTCTGGGCCTATGTAAAACTTGAGTAGCAAAAGTCTCAATGTAGCACCAAGTTGTGTCTCATAACTAATATGCGAGTATACATCGAGAATGTTGTACTCATAATACTCACACATTTCTGGACAATTGTGGCTGCGTCATTTTCATAGTCCTCCTCTTTCGTCCCGGTGGAGGCTGAGCGAAGCTGCAAGCCGCTGCCCACCTGCAGAATGGCCATGCATGTGGCCACACTCACACCTAAACGGGTAAAAATGGTATGTTTTTAGGCTCAGTAGTGGTTGTTCCAGCTGCTGCTGGTACATTCAAACACATGTTGCATTGCACTGCTTTATGGTCTATTGTTTGTCGAAGAAATCTGGTATTGCTGTCCCGTCTACAATTCCTCCGAGTTGGAATTACTGACGGTATCATTTTGTTTTACCAACAGGGAGTTATCACCTACCAGCATAGAGACAGCTCAAAGCCAGCACGGTCATATCCAGTAGTCTCCCTGGTGTCAAGGGCTCCAGTACAGGCAGGGAGAGTGTGTCCAAAGCCATGGTGACGTCTATCACCAGGGAATGAAATCTGGGGATGGGTTTGAAGTACGGAAAGAGAGTTAAATATTGCAACGTCAGAACAAATAACTAGGGCTGGGCAAGTTAACGCGTTATTATCGCGTTAACGCATTAATTAATTAACGCCGACAATTATTTTATCGCACGTTAACGCAGTTTTTTATTATTATTAAGTGGACAAAATTTTATCACAAGAACCAGGCAGCTAGTGGTGAACAGCTGTTTGTGTGGTGTCTCTTCCGTCTCTTCCTGTTTCCTTCACCTACATTCCCCTGGGTCCTAAGTCCCTCCACGTACAGCTTCTTATCACCCTCTATGTACCAATGGACATTTATAACAAATACCACACATATTACGGTAATCAGCGTTGCATATGTGTCTGACCAAAATACAAAAAAAAGCAAAAAATAAATTATTCATTTAAATTACATTTTTTTGTTTGGAATATTATTCGCAGAAAAGTCATGCGATTAATCGCGATAAAAAATTGTAATCGTTGCCCAGCACTAATAATTATATAACATTGTAAATTATCATGAAATAAAAAATTATATAAAATGTGACTTCAGAACATTTTGACCTAAGAATCAGTTTAATTAAATTACCCATTGCGGACAGCAGTGGCATCAGCCACCGTAGCCGGCATGATAAAGAAAGAGTTGGCTGATACAGCATCCTGGAAACGGTTGATGTAGCGCAGAAAGTAGGGCAGGTTGAGACACACTCGCAGCAACTTCTCAGACCCACCTGGAAATTATGAAAAAATGAATTATTAGCTCTAGTAAGAAAAGAACAAAACGGACACACTAGTGACGAGTCACGTGGCCTGAAAAGGTCGAGGGGAAAATGCACTAAACCAAGATTCTGTTAAATGACCAGCAGGATACACTGCAAGGTGATTGATTTACACTTAAAACACCGTGTGTGTCTTCATCGTGTTTCAACACAAACAGTGGGGAAACTTTTAAATCATGACACGTTAACAGTATAATTATCCAACAAAGCACCAACCACTCACCAAGTTCCTGTAGGTTTGACACATTCTGAGAGACGAAGGCGTTTTTCATTTTGGCCTGAAAAGCTTGATCTGTGGTTTGGTCATCGCAATCACTCTCAGCCTGGAATTGGAGAGAGTCGTTTTGTTAAAACACAAAAATCATGATTAATTGCAACCATATGCTGATTTTAATTTTGTATATGGCGACTTGTATCACAGGTTCGTTTATTTTCACTGATAAGAAGAAAATGAAACAAGTTGTTGATGCAGCTGTGGAGCTGATCTGGAACACTTGCCTGCATGTGCGCTGCTGACGGGGAGGCCAAGATGGTGGTAAGGTCAGGGTTAAAAACTGAAGTCAGTTGATTAAAGAAGTTCATTTGTACTTCTTTATGTCGAAGCTCTGGGTTCACAGCACTGGGCAACTCCTTCTGGTCTTCCACTATGAAATGAACAAGGAAGGACGCCATTTTTCACACAGCAAAGCTTTGAAGATCTCTGTCTGTAGGATGATTATGTCCATTTTTTAAGTCTCAGTCAGGACAAACATCAACAATGTCACTGAACAATCACTACACCAGTCAATGTAAGACAAATTAACTAATAAAATAATTATAATAACCAATGCATAAACCCCAAGTCAGCGGGGCCACTTCATTTCTCAGATTTGAATGGCTCCGTTTCAGTTGTCAGTCAGAGGCGGCTCACGCTACGGCGCCAAGTGTGAACACAAACAAAGCTTCGAGGGACACTTACCATCTGAAAGGGTCTTGACGGTTTGAGGCAACTTGGCAGATTTCATCATAGCAGTGAAAGTAATGATTTCTGTGCGATCTAGTCTGCTGCAGCCCGTGCAAAGTCCTTTTATTAGAAGAATCAGGTGTTTCTGGGGAAAAATAGTATCACCCAATTAAATAATGTCCCTTCAAAACAGAGAACTTACACAAATGACCAGGAAGAGCAATTTAATATCTAATTAACTAATCAAAATGTAAAACCAAACATACAAGAATCAACACAACTAAATCGAGACAAAGTGGCTGACAGAGAAAACAGTTATATTGTCTGTGGCTAGTCCTATCTCCTTAAAACTGAAAACAACCTATCAGTTGAATGCCTCATGCAGTTTGTTTCTCTCACCTGTGATACCGCACATGCCTCATCAGGGTTCTCCAAGCGCAGCAATGAGAATTCAATCAACACTTTGCACGCCGCAGCAACCGAAAGCAGCTGGTTTCTCGGTACTAGAGAGACAGAGCAGAAGTTATTTGCTGGCTGCAAGAAACACAACCTGTAAGATGTAAATATTTGGGCTGAATGGCAGTATTACACTAAAGAGAAAAATGAAAGATACATACTTTGCCCACATACTGTGGTGATGTAGTGTGCAGAGAGTGCCACAAATGAGGAGTAGAAAGGCTCATATTGTTTGTCGTGGTGAAGGATATCCGATTCACTGCAAATGACAAGTGAATTATCGCATTAAAAGCTGTCAAATAGGAATTTATGTAGAACATTTAGAGCATTTTTTTTTAAGCAGAAGAGAGTTAGGAGAGAACAGAAAGATGAGGACGTTTGTATGAGACACTTAAGTCCACTTAATGAACTTAATACCACCGATAGCATTTACTCCCAAAGCCTCCTACAACCCATATCTAGAAGAAAAAAAAAAAAAACATACTTACAAATGTAAATATCAACACTGCCCAAATGATAGTAAGTGTTACCTTTGGATTAATATAGATTTTTGATTCTGTTGCCTTTCTTGTGGTTGCCAACTGATTCACAACAACTAAAGCTTCCCAGACAGGCCTGGATAAAGTATTATGGTATAGGCACTAGGGCTGCAACAACGAATCGATCAAATCGATAAAATTCGATTATTAAAAGAGTTGGCAACGAATTTAATTATCGATTCGTTGTGTCGCGCGATTATTACGCCACTCAATAAGTCGCGGAGATGTTTGAGTATAAAAAAAAAGTTGAGTTGAGCGCAGAGCAGAGCGGAGCAGAGCCGCCCCGGAGTCGACTGCTATCAGGGACGTAACGTCCCTCCAGTAGCTCTTCTGGTGCCGGTGTTTACTCGTTATCCAGTTTGACAAGCATGACAAGTTAGCGTTAGCTCGTTAATAACAGTAGTAAAGCAGGACTAAAGACACGTTTTTATTCACTCGCCTTTTTTGGCCCATTCATTTTTCAATCTGTTGTCATGTATATATATTCTGTGCTTTGTCCCATATCGGTTATTGTTGACAAATATATTTGTGTGTGTTGTACTTTTTAATTTTTTTTATAGCACTTGGTCATCTTAAACTGTGTTTAAATGTGGTGTATAAATTAACTTAACTTGCACTTACTACAATGATGGTAATCATTTAATGAATAAGCTTCAAGTGAACTTGAGTGTGTGTGCTTGTCTGAGTGTGAGAGTGTGTGCATCTGTGAGTGTAGTGTAGAGAACAAGTTCTGACGTTCAAACAAATCCTGTTAAGTTTTCTGATTTGTATTTTTCTTTATTTTTTATAAATGATTTATTGTTCTGACAGCTCAGGTCCCTTTAAACAAAAATATACATATTTGTGTGCACTTTATTTTAAAAAAAACGATATAATTGGCAGATGTAAAGCATAAAGCATACTGTTTTTGAATAAAGGGTTGGAAATTAATGCTTTTTTTTTTTATCCGATTCATCGATTAATCGTAAAAATAATCGACAGATTAATCGATTATTAAAATAATCGTTAGTTGCAGCCCTAATAGGCACACCTGTATGCATTTCACAAACCATGATAGTTTTTTTTATTAATGACTTCTGATAAATATATTCTCACATAAATAAGAAAACACAACTGGCCCTAGCTGTCAGTACAGTCAGATCTCTTTGGCTACTTGCAGTTTGTCTCCAGGGAAAACCTGTGTTTAATTATGCAGTTACGCCTATTTGGTGTCCGAAAAACATATGGAAACACAGAGCTCTGATTTAATGTTTCTACCGACAGCGACACCTAAACTGCCAAAACCATATGACGCCTCTTCAATCTGTGATCTCGTTACATACTTCCAGACAGAAGGATGGCAACCTTTGTTGGTGGAGACCAACCTGTGTGGCCGACACGCTCTAAGCATCAGTCCATCACAGGGACGTGAACCGCATGTTTCTTGAATTATCTGTACATATTAGTGATTGTTTTCTGAAGCCTCCGATACATCAATCTGATCAAGTGACAGTACAAGAACATCAAGACCAAAAGACCGGCTACCCCCCTTTATGAGCACCCTCATAGAACTTAATTCATACTATTTCTCAAATCCATCTCTGAAAAACCATTATATTATGCCTGCTACTGATTAATACATCTTGTTTATTATTTATCAGCCAGAACCTGGCTGATAACCCGGCCTGATCTGTGCTTCTAAAATTAGGAATATGGTAAATAATGGAAAGATCTTCATTTTTGCTCATCATCCTGACAGTCTACAGTTCTCCCAATCACTGAAATGTGTTGACTTGTGAAACGAAATACCAAACTTTCCAGTTGTAAAAATAAACATTTATTTTATAAAATATCACACTACTCTTGTAGCACTCACTCTGCATTATCTAACTCTTCATGTTTACGATGTTTAAAAGAGTTATATGGTCAATAAAACATTGCTGAAAAAATGCTTTGGATATGATGTAGTGTAGCTAATGAGTGAGCATCAGAAGTCAGACACATCAAACATGTAACTTATACAAGTCCAGCTGGATGATTCATTTGAAAACGAAACTAACAGCCCTGGTAGCAGTAGTGCTGCTTATATGTTCAGGTTGATTGTTGCTTTGGAATCGAAACTAAACAACTAAACATCGCAAGAAGCTATTCAGTTGTTTACCCAGAGGGATCAGCTGATGTCACCACTGAAAATGAGCGTCAAGAGTGCCAAGACAACCTGGCTGCTGTGAAACGTTGGGTGCTACTGAACTGATAATCACTCCATGGTGGTGGATTGGTAGTATGCAGGGTGAAACGTGCACGTTTTGCGATCACATTAACGAAAAGTTCCCGGAAATAAACGACGTTAATCCTGGCCCTAACATTCTTCCCCCTGCGTGACTGGCACTGCACCAGCTTCCTCGTAGTGTAGCACAACCGTGACACATGTTCCTCACGACATTTAGCCTTGCGTATAGTTACAAAGCAGCCATATCGACCAAATATAGTTTTATTGAAAATACATTCACGGCGACCCATGGCTACCTCATCAAAAATGAGTAGAGTGTAATGTTACAAGGACCCCGCCTACTTCCAGCCCAACTACAGACACAACAGCTAACGTTAAACTGACAACCCTGTTAATCACTTTATGTTCAACGTATGTATTGACGTGACGAGAGTAGACTGGATGTGGCTCAAAACATAACCGAATATAATGGAGCCGACTTGTGATAACTGACGTAGTAAACAATTACTACGGCTGGGCCATTTCAACGTTACCCAATCATTATGGAAGGCCCCTTGGTTAGCTTGCTTGCTAATGTTTGTGTTAGCTAGCTAATGATGAGGCAAATTTCTTAACGTTACACTGCGACAGCTACTGGCGTGTGCACAGCAATGCTACCACATTAAAGATCAATGTCCACTAGTCATAACTCGAGCCGTATTTCAAACAGTGTATGGACAAGCTAAATAGCATTTTGAGTAAGTTAGCTAACATTAGCATATTAGCTAACGTCAGCAACTGACTCGATGCCAATACAAGTTAAGCTCAAGTAGCTTGCTAGCCGCTAACGTTAGCTAAGCGGGTAACGATTGCCATCGAACTTAACCAACCAAGCTAACTTAGCATGTTAGCCAGCCATCTCACTCATGGGTGGACACGGCTACTATTTGAGCAAATAAAGACACGCCATGTATTGACATGTAACCGGTTACCTGTTTATTATAGACCCAATAAGCTGAGGTAGCTCCTTCGTTTCAAAAGCGGTGTACGAAGCTGATAAAAGCGGACGTACTGCCGCTGTCCATTCGTGTTCCCCATCTCCTCCGCTCGACGCCATCTTGAAATCCCATAGAAAAAACCTGCTACTGTACTGAAGGAAGAAACTGTGAAAGTGAATCACAGGGGGCGCTCACAACACACTACATTTCAGCAAAATATTAATAATAAAATAAAATAATGTCTTTCTTCATTACATTTATGCCATATACAGATAATACAAATACCTCATACAGGGGTATCCAGGTCACTTATGTCTTGTATTTACTCATTGCATCGTTCCCACACAGTGTTTATTTTATTGTGGGTATTTTAACAGTCCTGTAAATGAATAGGTTATCAATGTATAGTTGTTGTTTTTTTAATTTGACTGAAATCTGAGCAGCAACCAAGAAATCTTTTTTGCTGACAGAGAAAAAGTAAAAAAAAAATTTCTATATATATATATATTTTTTTTTGTGAATTAATTATTATTATTTTTTTTTTTTGTGAATTCATTATTATTATTATTTTTTTTTGTGAATTCATTTTTTTTTTTTTTTTTGTGAATTCATTATTATTATTTTTTTTGGTGATCTTATTTATTTATTTTTTGCTTGCGTGAATGGGCTTCCATAGTTTATTGGTCGCCACCTCAGCCACATTGGTTTCATTCTTTTTTTTGCTGGTGGAAAAAAGTAAAATAAAAAAAATAAAAAATTATTAGAATTATTATTATTTATTTTGTGGGTGGATTTTTTTAGTATTTTTTTTTTTGTGAATTACATTTTATTTATTTTTTTAAGTTACTATTTTTTTTTTGTGATCTTATTTTTTTTTTTGCTGGTGGGAATGGTCTTCCATACTTTTCTGTGTGATCACTACATTACATTCATTGATGCTGTGTACCATTCCGCCCTGTAGGGGGCAGCACCTGCCAGTCACAAGACGAGAAGGAAGTACGTTGACTTCCGGCTTCCTCCTTCTCTTGAAGAGCAAGCTCAAGCTCCTGCTGCAATGGAAAAGCTAATTCTGTTGTGCCTGAAATGTATCCTGTTATGCAGCACTGTCGAGGCGGTGTTTGAGGATCAAGTAGGGAAGTTTGACTGGTAAGAGGAATCTAGAGAACGATCACACACGTGTGTTGTTCAGGGCCATATTTTAATGTGGAAATGCTAATGCTAACACCTGTCACAGCCACTAGCTGCGACCCGGTGTGTTTGGGCTGGACTGTGTGTGTGAGACAACCGATATTTACTAAAGATATTTAAACAGTAATACAAGAAATTGTGCTTACTAGCTTACTGCAGGTGCTGCTGGCTTGTTAACAATTTTTTTGAAATTGATTTCTAAACATTTGAAAAGCATTTTAACTAATCTGATCGTACCAAGTGTGCCGTCCACCAATATTTAACCTTTTTTTTTTTTTTAATAAATGAGCATTTGTATAACTCTGGGGTTGATCCCTTTAGGGATTGCTGTACTTATCAGCATTATTATAATCAGCTATAAATATATACCAGGTTATTTGCTTTTTGACAGGTTGTTTTCTCTTTTGTGATTTACAGGAGGCAACAATATGTTGGCAAGGTTCGCTTTGCCCTTTTCGACACGCATGTGCAGTCATCCAAAAAGGTGATTTTGGCAACAGAGAACAATGTTTTTGCTTCAGTCAATACCAGGACTGGAGAACTCTGTGAGTATTTTGTAGTAGGTTCCAAGTATAGAGAGACAACCCGTCTCTCAGTTGACATACTTTGTGTTCCTATGTTGGTATTTATTCACTGTCTGTTACAGTGTGGAGACATGTGGATATGACCGGGCCAGAGGGAAACATCGACGCTCTTCTGCAACATGGACAAGGTGATTTGGTCATTGCTGTTGAGCTCACAGAGTTTTAGTTCCCTTATTGTCTTCTAATATAATTGTTCTATGTATTTAAAGTGTTGCTAGAGTTTTGACCTTTTCAGTTCCCCTATTGAAAGCAGATGTCTCATAAAACTGGTCTTGTCTCCTAGATGCACTGTTGGTGGTTGGTAATGGCCGCCAGCTGCGCTCCTGGGACATAAATGTTGGTGGTTTGAACTGGGAGATTGTGCTGGACTCTGGCAGGTGATTACCTCCTTGATTGGCTGTTGTTAAATTAAGAATTGTCTGTATTTTGAACAGATGTTAACTGTTTTTGTTACACCTTTTAGTTTCCAGTCCGCATGTTTAGTTGGACACCAAGACTTTGTGAAACACGTGGCTGTTTTGAAGAAAACTGCCATCTCTCTCCATTACCTTTCTAATGGTCATCAAAAATGGGTCGAGAATCTACCAGAAAGGCAAGTGGATGTGTTTTTTAATATTATTAAGGCCTAATCGTTTATGTTTACCAACAAGATTGGCATTATTAACGCTGTGTAACGGTTTGTCTTTTCATCTCAACAGTGACGCGGTGGATTACCAGGCGGTTTATTCCGGTGGAAATGGTGAAGTGTATGCACTGGGAGTTGTTCCTCATTCCCACATTGCCATTGTTGCTTACAGTTTGGAGGATGGAGAGATAATCAAGCAGGTAATCCCGATTCAAAGTAGCACTATATAAATGCTGTACACTAAATACAATATCATTTTTATATAATACTCAGGGGGGAAAAATACAATGCAAATGGTTTTGAATACACCAAGTAAAGTTATAGTATTGCACTATATTTATTAAATTCCACCATTTTTAATTCTTTAATTCTTTGCTTATGTTGTCCTCAGATCTCAGTGGAAGCTCCGTGGCTGTCCAACATACAGGCCAGCTGTGCCGTGATCGGTGAGGGGATGTTGACGTGCGTGGACTCAGCAGCTGGATCTCTGTACACGCTTAACTTGCATGAGCAGTCACAGATGACCCAGATCCCCCTGCAGGTACCCCTCAGAATGAAACCAAAACCTTTTTTATTTTATAAAATGACCATGTTTGTTCCTCCTTTATACCTACCGTATTTTCTTCTGTGTGAATGCATTTCACCAAGTACGCTACCATTTCTCTTCTTTTAGTCTCTGGGACTTGAAGTCACTCCCGGGTTCCAACCGGTGCTGGTGTCCACTCAGCCCGACCCAGCTCGCCCGCCGCTGTCAGAATTCTTTCTTCAGCTCGGGCCAGATCACCACCTGCTTCTCCAGCTCAGCAATGGTCAGATCGTTACACTGAGAGACTTCAAGCCTGTACGTAACTGTTTCACTACCTCTCTCTCTCATGCATGATATATATATATTGCAATTCTTGTACTGGACGTCACGCTGGATAAAAGCTTTAGTTACGTGTCTAAAATGTACATGTGACTTTGTTGCTGGAATATATCATAATTGTTGGGTAACTTCATCTTTATTATTTAAAAAGGGGTCGATCTCAGTGTTTCATACTGAGATATTACAATTGTTATTTTAAGAAGCAGTATAAAAAATAGTTAACTCATTTGTCTTGATTCTTAGGCCATGCTGGTTTCGTTTGCTACTCCTGGAGAGAAGACTGTTGCTGCTGTCATGTCGCCCAAGAATGAAACCGTGAGTTAATGTGAAATCATACACTCATATTTTTGTATTTATCTGGTTTGCCATCGTGCTCTCTTGGTGAACTACAGTGTGTTTATCAGTAGGTTTAATACAGACTTACTACCGTCTCTTTGTGTGATTGGCATGTTGATTTTGATGAACCCATAAAACGTGTTGCCCTCAAGATTAGAAGCATTTCTTATGCTTCCTATGATAACCTGTTTTCTGCCCTATAGGCTTGCACTCTTAACCTCTTTAGTGCAGAATCTGGACGCAGACTTCTCGACACAACACTGATTTTTACTTTGGATCCTAATGGTGGGAAACCAGAGAAGGTGAGCTTAAATGTCTCTCCAATGATTCTCCAGCATGTTTGATATCTGGCTGGTCAAGTCACCAAGGCTTCATCGATTTACTTTACCCACAGTTTAATGTTATTAAACATGCAGTGTTTTCTTTTAATATTATAACACCGTTTTTTTTATTCTGTCTTCCAGCTGCATGTACAAGCATTCCTCAAGAAAGACGACTCTGTTGGCTACAGGGTCATGGTGCAGACGGAGGACCACACACTCACATTCATACAGCAGCCAGGTATGGATGGAAACAAACTGGAAGCTTTGTTAGTGTTGGAAAGACTGCTTTGTCAGTGTGTTATGAGGTATTTGGATGCAATACTTTCTGCCATGGTGTGTTTTTTAATCCTACCACTGAGGGGCACCAAAGTCTAAACATTTTAATTTCCCTCTCGTAGTTAAAAATATGAAAACCTTTTTTCAGGATTTAGTTTTTGGCCAGATCCCACACAAACTTCTTGACCTTTTGCTTTTTATTAGGCATGGAAATGGAGGATATGCTACTTTTATACAGATGTCTGCCGGTCTGGTGGGTGGTAGGGAATCACATGGTATTTATAGCCAACAGGTGAAATCCCTTGAAAAAGCAAAGAGTCGGTCACTCATTGTGTTTACCGTTGCGCTCCAGCACTTCTTTCTAAAGTGCAGAGACTTGTGAGCCATGCTTTGAGCTCATGATGACATTTAGGTAAATTCCACTTCTTAATCATCATAATTACTGCCAACATCAGACCACTGTGTGGAGCACAAACGGGGTCTCGGTTTTCATAACGTACACACAATCCTCGTTCTTTCCACAAGCGCGAGGGGGGGGGGAGAGGAGGAGTGTTTCATGTTGTAGTCCACGGGAAGTGTCAACGCAAACTGCATACTGTCACAGGGTGTGTAAAGTGGAATGAATGATTACACATAACAATAATGAGTCTCGTTTTCCAGGGCGTGTGATGTGGACGAGAGACGAGGCCCTCTCAGATGTGGTGACAATGGAAATGGTGGATCTGCCTCTCACAGGAACGCAGGCAGAGCTGGAGGGAGAGTTTGGCAAAAAGGCTGGTAAATGTCAAACCAGAATCCCTCCATGTGTTTCCCTCCTCATTTTCCAGCATCAAGTACTGTTGCGGTTTTATATTCAGTGTTTTATCCATTACTTTCAGTTTTCACTCTCTCTTAGTAGTTCTCCAATTTCCTTGCATGGCCCGAGAAAGGCAGCTGTGCAACCCCCTAAACCTTGGGGGGTAGTTTGTCAAGCTTGCTTGGTTCTTCATTTAAAAAATGTTCCACTAATACAGAAGTCATGGTTAAGTCCACTTAATTGTTGCTTTTACTTTAATCCTTACTTCAACTGCCCGGCACCTGCATTTAATCATCATAGTTGTAGTTTAGTTATTGTTGAGGTTGCAACAGGCTTGGTGGCCTGGTTGAAACCGATGTCTTTGGGTGTGTCCACGTGGTTGCTGTTTGCTTCACTTTCTTTTGTCTTTGTCTTGTTTTTATTGCTTCGCTTGGATTCAGCCATTCAAGGTAACGCACTTCTCTGCTTTTCTTATACAAAACTTGATTGATGGATCTTAAGGTTCTCCTGTTGTTGACTTAAAATCCATGTTATTGTTGTGAGGTACACCGGCGCAATGTCCAAAGTTGTGATTCTCAATCCACTAAAAGTCCTGAAGCAGCATCTGTGTGTCCTCTCTGTAATTTGTGTAGACGGCCTGCTGTCCATGTTGCTGAAGAGGCTCTCCTCTCAGCTCATCCTGCTGCAGGCCAGTATCGCCCACCTCTGGAAGATGTTCTACGACGCACGGAAGCCTCGCAGTCAAGTCAAAAATGACGTGACCATTGAGACCCTCTCCAGAGACGAGTTCAACCTGCAGAAGATGATGGTCATGGTTACTGCATCTGGGAAGGTACGAGACTAAAGCTTACCCTCTCGTGGAGGTTAATGGAAGTGTTTCAGGACAGATGAGCTGCACAATGGGGGTTAAACAAGTTTTAGTTTGTTGTCTATGGTCAGGCAGGCCTTAAGTGAAATCAAACACTAATTAATAGATCTTAATTTTTCCCTTTGCTTATTTTTCGTTCAGCTCTTTGGTATCGACAGCAAGACCGGCAGTATTGTATGGAGGCACTACCTGGACAACATCCCATCGAATGCAGCTTTCAAACTAATGGTGCAACGGACCACTGCCCACTTCCCTCATCCGCCACAGTGCACGCTGCTCATCAAAGACAAGGTATATCTGACAACAGGAGCTCTGTGCTTGAAGATATTCAGCGCGGGAAGTCAATTTTATTATCCTGTCGGTCTCACGAGCATAAATGAAGCAAATTACGTAGCTGTTAAGTCACAAGATCGATTGCTAATTGTTGCACAGAGTGAGGGACTTTCTACTGAGCACGCCTGATACGCAGGCAACAGCGGACTACTTTTTTTCTCCTGCAGTTAGCTGCACTTGAAAGGAAAACATTGGTGTAACTGGTGATGTGGTGTGTGTGTGTATAAATGTTTGCCATTTCCTCAATGTTTTGTTCTATTTTCTTTCATAAGGACACTGGCCTGGCCACACTCCACGTATTTAATCCCATCTTTGGAAAGAAGAGTCACGTCACCCCACCTGCTCTGTCTCAGCCGATCCTTCAGTCACTCATGCTGCCTGTCATGGACCAGGATTATGCTAAAGTCTTACTCCTTGTTGATGACCAGTACAAGGTCGGTGGCAAACTCGGATGAACGTTGTGTCTTAATTAATAGAGATACAGACGTGCTGCGTATCCATGTGCATCAGGGCAACGCACCACTCGTAAACTTGTATGCATCTGTTGTTGTTTTTCCACAGGTGTCTGCTTTTCCCTCCACAAAGAATGTACTTCAGCAGCTCCAGGAGATGGCCTCGACCATATTCTTTTATCTTGTTGACTCCAACCAGGGAAGACTTTCTGGCTACAGGCTACGAACGGCAAGTTTTAGAAAAGCCTAGCCACCACCTGTCTTTACCTTTTGGTTGTCAGAAGTCTGTTTTATTGTTCTTGCTCTTACAGCGAGCCACCATGAAATAATACTTAACTCACAAATGACTGATTGGCAAAAATAATGACTCTGAATGTTTTTGTGCGCTCAGGACTTGTCGACTGAGCTGATCTGGGAGATCCTCATGCCAACCGAGGTACAGAAGATTGTCTCGATCAAAGGGAAGAGGCCCAATGAGCATGTGCACTCCCAGGGCAGAGTAATGGGAGACCGTAGTGTCCTCTATAAGGTATGATAACTTCCCCTGAAACCTTTGTTAACACTGTGGTTGTGAGAGTTTGAAAATGATATCGTATCTCTTATTGGTGCTGGATTTGGTCACTGTTGCCTCGACTTCTCTCTGTACCACTTCATTCAGAGAGACAGAGTCACTCCTCGTCTTCTGATGTAGGCTGAAAACCTCATGTCACTGTTTCCCCAGTGAATCATATCCTCTCTTCACCACTGACTCTGAATACGATTAAACCCTGTTTTCTTCTACTAGGGCTCTCACACTAGAAACGATAGAGCGATAGTAAACTCCAAATCTCTGTCATGGATTCTGGAGATTGCAATGTTCTCTACATCCCAGCATGCAAAAGTGTGTGACGAACAAGAGGCTGGTGTCTTTCCCACACTTTGAGCTTTATCTGTGGTGTAGGGAAAAAAACGCTCTCTTTGATGTTTTCGGCCCTGGTGCTAGTGGAGCCAATATAAGCGGTCATCATTTTCTCCATGATCTTCTCAGACAGCCAACCTGTAGCAGCGAAATGATACCTCCTTATCAAACACCGTCAACTAGCCCATTTATCATTTATTGGGTTCTGTATATTTGTAAAACAGCTGGGTAGTGTGCTTCATCCCAAATAGTATATATTTGCCATATTGCAGAAACAAAGTTTTTAAAAGTCAGGGTTGTTATGGAAAAGACAGATTTCTTAACCTTGATCAAGATGCTGACTTGTGTTTTCATCTAATTGCTCACAGTACCTAAACCCAAATCTACTGGCTGTGGTGACTGAGAGCACAGACCTGCATCAGGAGCGAAGCTTCGTCGGGATCCTCCTGATTGACGGCGTGACTGGTCGCATCATCCACGAGGCTGTTCAGAGAAAGACCAGAGGACCAGTGCATGTTGTGCACTCTGAAAATTGGGTGGTGGTGAGTAATATTTAACCGCCAAAGTCACTCTTACGGTTAAAAATGAAAAGTGTTTAGTTTTGCTTTGTTGTTCTTTGCTTGGTTACAGTCAGAATGTGGTGTTTGTTCTCTGCAGCTGTATAAAAAATGACTAAGCACCCACACTGTAATTGAACACATCAAATGTTGAAGGGGAACAGTGATCCTAATGTGTCTTCTGCCTCTGTTTGACACCGCAGTACGAGTACTGGAGCACCAAGTCTCGCAGGAATGAGTTCTCTGTAATTGAACTGTATGAGGGGATGGAGCTCTACAACAGCACCGTGTTCAGCTCACTGGATCGGCCACATGCTCCTCAGGTGCTTCAGCAGTCTTACATTTTCCCCTCCTCAATTTCCGCCATGGAGGCCACACTGACCGAGAAGGGCATCACCAGCCGCCATTTGCTCGGTAAGTTTAAGCCAGCTCCACATTTCTGGGCTGCAGTGTAGAACTGCAGTGGAGTTAATCACCTTCTTTACAGCATTGTTTGCCTCGTTGCTTTTAATAATAATTAAAAAAATTAATCTTTTGCTTTTCTTCGTCACAGTTGGCTTGCCATCTGGAGGGATTTTGTCACTACCCAAGATGTTCCTTGACCCTCGGAGGCCAGAAATAGTAACGGAGCAAAGCCGGTGCGTCTTCCAGTCGAGTTTGATTTGAAACATTTCATTGACTTTTCTTTTTTTTTTCTCTGTCTTAACGTGTTCACTTGATCTCCAGGGAAGAGAACCTGATACCGTACGCACCAGAGCTGCTGATCCGTACAGAGTGGTTCATCAACTACAATCAGACGGTATCAAGAGTGCGAGGAATTTACACTGCCCCGTCTGGACTGGAGTCAACCTGCCTGGTGAGTCTGCCATTAAAATAGTGACAAAAATATAACAATTCTTTGTGTTTTCAGAGAATGTTTTCACAAAAAAATGTAGTGAAAAATACTTTTTTTGTTGAACTGCCACTGTGTGTCAGAATATAACTTCCTAAGTTTTCATTTGTGGTGTTCATCTTCTAAAATCGTTATTTACTTATCCTGGTCTCTAGTGCCAGTATTTCTTAATATGTTTTTTGCCATTTAAAGTGATGAGATGAACAACCACTGGTATGTAGGCTAACTTTAGGATGAAGTCCTTCTAATGAAGAATATGTTTTTGTTACCTTCCTAGGGACTACAGATGTAAATTAGCATTGTCATGTTTACTCCGTCATGTTCACATCTTGTATTTTCATACTGCTGTTCGTTAACGTGCTCTGTCCCTATCATCAATTAAATAAATAATGGATGCACCCAGAGCATTTCTGACACAATACTGAGTAATGGCCTAAAAACAACCTCTAAAATAGCCTTACAATTTTAAATCCTTCCTAAACATACAGTCAAGACATTGTTTTTATCCCCTTTGGGTAAATTTAAATGTACAGTCAATATGACAATGTTGTTTGTTTTCCCCTTATAGGTGGTGGCATACGGTCTCGACATCTACCAGACTCGTGTCTATCCCTCGAAGCAGTTTGACGTACTGAAAGACGACTACGACTACATGCTGATCAGTAGCGTTCTCTTGGCACTTTTCTTTGCCACCATGATCAGCAAACGCCTGGCAGAAGTCAAACTGCTCAACCGGGCCTGGCGGTAAAGCGATCGTCAAAATTACCTTCTCTTGCTGCCCGGAGGCTGCACGAAGGACCTCAGCCCGAGGAGACGGCTGAGGTAGCGCCTGTAGAAGAACACGGGCCAAATTCAATGAGGCCCTTAAGGAACTGCAGAGGTGAGGGGTGAGAGGAGGGATTAGTAGAGGTTTTTTTATGTGTTTATTTTTTAACTTATTTTGCAAGCACAAGGAATAATTTCATGGTAGAATAACAGTTTTTTTTGTTTTTTTTTGTGCCATGTCCTTTTGATTAAACGTTTAACACATAACTAATTACAAGTGAATGAAACAGGATTTAATAAATTGTGGAGTTTGGAAATTCCCACACATGTGAAAGTTAGATACTAAAACAATGTTGTTTTTTCCAAGATTACGTTTGTGACATTTCTGCTTCGTTAGACTTCTCTAATGGAGAGTGATAGTATATGTGGAGGTCAGCGAAAAAAAGAGACGGTAGACATGCAACATGTGGGAGCTTGATTTGATCATCCCCGTGATACCCAAATGCCATTTGGTTTGATGGTAAATGAACTGTGAACTGTGAGCAGATAATGCAGAATGGACAATAAATGGTTATTTGTTACTTTCCTGATGACTCTCCCACCAAAGGCACAGTCGCACTGTTTTCACCATCACATGCTTGAAAATGACCATCAGTGATCCCCTGTCGGCTTCTGTTGGCGCTCCATTAAAATTTGTCACAGAACTACAGTTTAAGCATTTATTTTTTCTGTATTTCCCAATTTTTCAGAGTGTGCAAAAATGTATTCTTGGTACTTATCATTGTTCTGATGTGGGGGGAAAAAAGATATTGAGCCCAAGTTCATAGAATGAATAAGTTATTTTATTTCTATAAATAGATTAAAAAAACAATTTTACAATGATTTACTTTTGACATTAACAACATTATAAACAGTTTTTGCTTGGGCGAAATCTGACACAGAATCTTCATGAGAACTTCCAACCTGTTGCTGTAACAAAGGTTGTAGACGGGGGTCTGCATCGCTACAGTGTAAACGTAACATGACTTCCATGCACACACACACACAAATACACAATCATTAAAGGCCCAATATGTACTTTTTTAAACATACATTGTTTGAGATAAAAGCACATACATAAAAACAATTCATCATAATGATTAAAAGTTTGTCAACTGACCATAAGTGAAAATGGAAGCGTGTTTTACTGAAAAAGTAAAGAGTTGTTTACTTGTGTACTTCATATGTATTAAAAAGACCTGTCAATCATTTTGAGGATGGCTGCAGGTTTCAGTCGTGTGTTCAGGTGGTGAGGCCACTCTTTAAATAGATTCAACTTTGTGCACTTGAGCGTAGAATATGACGCAAGAGTCAATGCTCACATTGTATTTTGCAGGTAGGATGTGGCTTGCTCAAAAAGCCTGCAAAGGTCATGAGCACTGAAGTAGAAACAGAAGTTAAGAGGTTTATCAGGCGTTTGCTTCACTGTAGTTCAAAAGCATGTTTTGGTTGTTGTGTCGCGCAAATATCGGCCACATTGTTGAATTTAACATAAATCTTAATGTGAGAATGATTCAACAAAACATTAAATATATCAATAAATCATCCTTAAAATTTCAAGCAGCATTGTCATTAAAAAAAAAAACGCACATGGGATGATCAGTTTGGTACAAGCCCAGCTTGTACGTACAGTAATTATTTGTTCTCTAGTAAGAAATATAGTATTAGTGATATGAGCGTATGGCTGTCAGACTTAAAAGTGAATGACTGATAAGACATGTTCACTGTGAGAAAACTGCAGAATCTGAGCAAACCAAAATTGAAAACGGATATGTAAATATTCTCATCTGTTAGTGACAATACTGGAATGTTTTAATTATTTTCATGTTGCTAAAATACTGACCGGTAAGATGTTAAAAAAAAACAGATTAAAAACCCTCACAGTGTTGCGTGACATAAGTGATCTTTAAAAACATCAAGTCATTGAAAATAACACCAGTATGACATTAGACGAGTGAATGTTTCATGTACCGGTAGATGTTTTCACACACTCGGCACAATAGTGTACCACATGGTTATTAATGATGTCAGTCACAGTTTTGTACTCATCAAGCTTCAGACAGGGGACATAAGTGATGGTTTCTATCTGTTCTGCCAGACGCTGCTGTTCCCCATCCTGGCTGGTTCACTCAGGAGTCTCTCTCGTCTGTCCGAGTACGCCGGTCGGCCCGGCGGCAGGAGGATGTAGTGTGTAGCGCTGGCCTTCCTGCCGTCCTTCACAATGGGAACAATGCAGGGGGAAAACTGAGCTGTGGGTGGCACCCTTTCGTTCTGCTGTCTCTGCAATGCCTTACTCACATAATTTGGGTTAGCAGCAAAACTCTGTGTGGCAGGCATCACTCCGTTGATATAAATTGGAAGCCTCTTGGGGCTCGGGGTACGTGGTGGGCAGGGTGGGACTAAGGGGACCCTTGGAGGTATTTTGGGAGGCTTGTCTTCCTCGCTGGAGCTCACAGTCTTTGAGAGAGCAGGAGGCTTTGGCGGGATGGGGATACGAGGAGGGATTAGCGGCCTGTCAGTGGGGCAGGTTGAGGCGCTGCTGTGGACAGGCTGGGAAGCAGGGCCTGAACAGGGAAACCGGAGTCTGTGTTGGTCTGGCTGTTTGCTAGACAAATCATCCCCGACTGCTGACGCCACATGCTGGTGGTGTTCTCTCTGGGCAGCTAGTGCCCAAAACCCGCTTCCTCTGCCGGTTGGTCTGTCCTCTCTGCTTGGCCACGAGAAAGCCATGGAGCCGGTCCCCGCACCACCAGCCCGCCACGAGCTCTCCTGGTAGGCGTAATTCACCTGGCCGAAGTCTCTGTTCGTGCCCCTGCACATGGCCTTGGGACAGCTTTTGGGCAAAAGGCGCCGTCGGTCACTGGTAAAAAACTCCACCTCACTATCGGCGGCCTCATCAGACATGACCTCCTCAGGGTCAGGCAGAGGCGGCAGGGGTTTGGCTTCTCTCTGGTGGCCCCCAAACACCGTCCGTCTCTGGGAAGAAGGGACCACCTGGTCTCCCTCATGAGGCCGTAGCGTGTTATCAGACACTAGGCGGTACGTATCAGAGTAGAAAGGAGACTGGGAGATGTTGCCTGGGAAAGGGAAAAACAATCAGGTATTAAACAACCGTCTTCATGAAATCCTAAATTGAACTTGACGCCGAGAAACCGTTGCTTTGCCGTTCATGGTTTTGCTATCACTGTTGCTTCCTTCACTGCAGAAACAATTCTCAGAGGAGGAAACATGGAAAACAACTTCCAATGAGAGAAAAACTTTAACTAGAGTGTAGTGATGGCGTAGGAGGGAGAAAATACCAGGGGGAGTGGGACACCCACTCTACTTAGAAAAAAAACAACTCCTGTTTTGCTGAAGGTATCTTTCGGGAAACGGGAGTAAAAACATGTTGAAAACAACCGCTTAACCTATCGCCCTCTTCGTCAAACATCAGCCACAACACCCTGATTAACACGGGCTTCGTCATTATCTGCAGCGCAGGCCATAATCTTAACGGAGCTTCCCATAACTTTCTTGGTGGAAACATCCTACGTGCCCCAGACTGCAGGAACAGCTGGTGACCAGGGAGCAATCGCTTCCCCTCTTCCTCGACTCCGTTCTCCGCTCCCTCTGCTACACAGCTCAGTCCAGTGATGACAAACTCACCATAACCCTGTCAACACGCTGTTTTATTAGTTAAACAGGGTTTAAACTCTGGGTTTGTCCAGCCAAGACAGAAGCTAAAGTTATACTGTGTAAATAAACTAATCAATTTAGTCAACGTTAAGAAAATGTATGATTTAGTACAGCACAACTTCTACAGCACTATTGTTTCACAGTTCTTTTTGTTTCTTTTAATTCATTTTCACATGTAACTGATAATCATGTGTACTGTGTGTGTTTGAACACGTGTTCCTTTCTATCTCAAGGTTTAACAGTTCATTCTAATGTAGATCACCCAAATCTAAAACAGGTTATATTAGCAATTCATTTTCAAAAATCATTGCCCCAATTATCAATAATTACAGATGAATATTATTATTACACTATTCATCGGAAATATTAACTGAGATTCTTTCAAATTCACACAACATTTAAACCATCACAAGTGTCACATGCATCCAAGTTAACTCAACTGGTTGCTAGTTGTCAATCTGTAGTTTCCCTTGTAGTCCATTTATAATAATTTACATGTAAAAACAACAACACGTAAAAGACTCACAGTTAAGTTCCTTGTCCATTTGCTGTTGTTGAAGCTCCGTCAGGTTTTGTTCCATGTCAGCACTCAGGCCAAAACACTCTCTGCAACACAAGAGAGGTTGAGAAATCCGTACAGAGCTGTGCATGTGTGTAAATCATTCCTACACATAACCTGTCATGAGTAAGTCATTATGTATGTGAAATAACAAGCATGACATATGCTTAAACAGAACATATGTTCTGCTCTCCTCCATGTTTTTACATTATGTAACAGCATTGCATGGTTACATTCTCTCAACCAAAACTTCTTTTGCATATCTGTCAACCCTGATAGCGGGATCCCTCCAGTCTTTCCTTATCCAGTGTGAAGGGTCAAGCAATAGAGCACATTGTGTGTTATACAGATTGCAAAGGTAGATTCGTGGTTTGTGGCTATTTAAATAATAAATCACCAATATGATGGATTTCGATCAAAGACACATGAGGATTTACTCTGGGGATAAGTCAATGCAAGAGTGTATGTTTAGTGTTAGATGTATAAAATCTTAAATATTTGTTTTTGGATGCTGACGTGAAGCACTGAACTCATTTCTATGAGATATTTTTCTTTCTGTTACATATGAAACATTGATAAAATAATAAATACTAATCTGTTTTTTTTTGTGCCATGTATTTAATATGAATAGTGCCAGAATTATACTCTTGATATTGTTTGATAAAAGTTAAAGAAGTGTTTGTATTGTCACACTATGTAATAATAACTGATCCTTCTTTACATTTTGTTTCTATCAGTATTAGGGCGGTGTTTGCTTACCTGTTTGGGTCATGTTGTGACCAGTAGTTATTCTGACTTCCAGCCATTTTGTGTCAGAAATTGTGTTCTCAAAAAGCATGAAGGGCTGTTTGGTATCTGAACACAAGTCAGCTCCATCGAACCCATCACGGCAGAAAGCTGTTGGAGAAAACCAGAAAACTGAGTATTAGGGGATTCACCTGGCTATTTCTCCATGCGTAACAAGAAACTTGTACATTCACATCTAGTTTGTTGCAGGTGTGTCAGGTCAGAATTAGGCTTTAAACAAAAAAAAAACAGGAACAAATCTTCAACATTTGGCTTTTGCATTACATCACTGCTTTTATTTGTTCTGGTCACACCTTCATCAGTGTGAACTGACCATGAACAGGGCATATAAACAGTGCACATCTGGAGCACAACCGCATCCAGCACAACCAGCTGCACGCACTCGTCTTACCAGGCAGGTCAACGGTCAGGACAGATATTCTATAACAAATACTTATAGGCTAGAAACGCAAAAACATTTACCACCTACAGATAAATCATTATATCCGTCTTGTGTGTTAATTACATACAAACTTACATTCCTGAAACCCTCCATCGTTTTAGGTGAGCCTTTAAGAAATAACAGTCACAACAAAAGCCCAGTAAATGACTTTCGTCTGCTCAGGCAGCTGCCATGTGTGTATCTCTTTGTGGTTCCAGCTTAAAGCCATTTGTCTGATGAGCAGGCTGTTGCACAACCTCTGGGTCAGATGTGGGAGGGCAGCAGTGCTCGTCGCCCTCCTTCCTCTCTGTGACCATGAAACCCTGCAGTATCCGCCCTTACAACAGGGGCTAATTATGCAGCATTCCTGTGTTACTGCATGACAAACTCCACCACTGAGACACACGTATGATATTAGGTATTGCCTGAAATATGTTACTATCTGCTGAGTAATGAAAAAAAGTGTTGTGTAATTTTGTATTAAATTAAAAAAGCTAAAAGAAAGACAAACACCAACTGACATCCCCCTTACGTGGAGATGAAGACATATATTCTGGGTCAGGTCACGGTCATCCTCAGAGATTAATATGGAACTTGAGGGCCGATAATGATGATGTCAATAATTATCTGTTTGTTGTGATGGATATACTAGTCATCCTGCTTTCATGTGACAGGAGACACATACGCCTTGCTTCCTTGGCTTTACTCACAAGGTGGAGGGTCAAAGATTTTGTTTAAAACTGAGCGATGCTCCTGTGTCAGCAACCGTCTACACTGTTGCACAGTCAACAAACAAAGTATTCATTCCCTCACAGCTTCCAGCAGGGATGCTGCATTACGCAAATCCATCTGCTTCCTGATCATACAATAAAATACTTGTAATCACCTACAGTAAACGGCTACATTTCAAAATAAAATGCAAACACCGAAAGGAAAAAACACTATAAATGTCTGTTCCTGACTATAGAATTGAACCATGCAGCAATTCTCCAGCAAACCACTAATTAGTAACCTCCCTCCTTCTCGCCCGAAGGGCAACTCAAGATCTCAATTTTACTATCACACTACAATCTTATTCTTCAAAGTCCTGCTCTGTTTCATGTCACTGACAGGCCGACGGTTGACGTGGGACGCAAACAATGCAGCGCATGCATAATGCAACACAAACCCCACCACAAACAAAACAGTGACCCATGCGTCCATTTGAATATTTATGTCATCCCTAAAACAACCGACTGTTGCGTCATTTCCGCCAGTGATCCTCGGAGATGGAAGACGCTGAACAATTATGAATTCTACCGGCAAGTACTCGGTGTCCATGAATGGAGCCACTCTCAGCCATGAATGGGGCTTTGTGTCACGTTGGTGCGCAGTGAAGCAAGCCTGAAAATACAAGTGAACTCTCCCATGAGGTTAGGACTGAAGATACGCCATGGAGACAAGCTGACATGGCCAAGGTATGAGCCTGTGCCACAAATTGTGTGACTGGCACCGTTGAAAGGAGAAGCCAGAGGGTGAAAAACAGTTTGTGTATCTCATGCAGGAGATGTGTTGTCCTTGGCTGTTCCTACTTCACTTTTTTTTTTACAGGCAATAGGCCATTCACTGACTGGACCTTTACAGATAATTGAATTATGGTGCTGGTACAAAGTATGTGCTTTACATCACCTGATTTATAACTTGCCATTCATTCTGCTGGCCGAGTTACACTCAGAGCTTAGCAGGCCGGACAGAAATCTTACCAAATGCATTCATTGTAAATGTTTCCACCACAACATTAGCGAGACACAATACAAAAAAAAAAAAGCCGTAATATGTGACTTAAATTTCTCAACACCGGTATCTGCAGCCTAGATGAAAGTTTCTTTAATCAAATAAACTAAATAGACAACTGTAGTTGGTTTATTTAAATTAAAGATATCTACATTTGTGACTGGGGCTTTCATAAAGTTTTATAGTAAGAGTAGTATAGTATAGTTCAATAGTTTAGTAACAACCAGACTTGTTGCAGACTGTCTACTCTACATGTAATGGTTTCTAAATGGGTCATATGTTTGAGGCCTGTGTTGTAGATGTGACCGGGCCATGCCTGATGGATGCAGTTGATTTAACCATTCACGTCCCCTGATCATGCCACTTCATTACACACGGTATGATGGGATACAAGTGGCATGTGGGGAAAATGTACAGTTTGTAGGTTGAACAAAACATTCTGTCATTTGCAAAAACATTGATCTTTAATCTTTTGAGTGTGTAGTTATTTTGTTATTATAGTTAACAGCTGTGACATGAGATTATTTGATATTTTTACATTTTAAGCCCATGACTAATATGTTGTATCTCTAAAAAACCTGGCCAATATATGCCACACACCAACACGACCAACTTTATAGCATATAGGCCTATTTCTAAAAGAAAAAGTTAGATCTTTGAATTTCTTTATAGTTTATATTTTTAGCAGTTTGTTAGGATATGAATAATTTCAACACTGTTCAGATTTTTAAGAGCCATATTTGGCTTAAAGCGAATTCGTTATTGGCAGTTGTTGTTGGCAGAAAAGACAAAAATAACAGCTGAGCTGATTCTCATTTCTTCACAGCCTGCAGGTGGGGAAGTTAGGTGATGTCATAGGAAATTTTCCAATTTGTGAGTTAGTGAGTGACAGCTTTACACTGTAGTTCTGACTCAGTAAAGATTAATATTTATAGGTTGAACTATTTAGAGCTATCCAAAATTGTATTTCCTCGAGCTAATTTATATCCAGCTTTCAAATGTGACTACCTGTCAAACAATTACATTTAAAAATGAACTGATTAAGCTGAGAGAGCCATTCATTATTATTCATCATTTATAATGGGTAGGCAACAATCTGGCGAGGCAACAATTAAAAACATAAATTCAATATTGTTAACAATGTTTAACAACTTTATACAACTTAATTTAAATTTTAGCCTCGTCTCACTAACTAGGCGTTTCTTACTGATCACAATATATATTCAGTAGTTCCTTTAAATGGATCAATATGTAGATACCCATATGCTACATTTATGTATACATAATTGATAAGTATAGTTACAACACATGTACAGAACAAGTATATAGAAATAGACTAGATAGATAGATAGATAGATAGATAGATAGATAGATAGATAGATAGATAGATAGATAGATAGATAGATAGATAGATAGATAGATAGATAGATAGATAGATAGATAGATAGATAGATATTTAAAACGATTTAAGATTGTTATCACTAGAATTAAAGTTGAATCAATTTATTCATATCAAATTGGACTAAACTCCTCACACTAACGCCACCATTTCGCCCCGTGACTTCAGCGCCCACTAGCGGCTGACCGTGGATCGGCCGAGCAGACCAGGACTCACCCATCCCCAGATGGGACTTCAGTTGGCGGACATCTAGGAACCGTGCGGCGGGTCAAGAGAGCAGCCTGTCCCGCTGCTCACAGACAAATAACCCGGACAGACGAGCTGAATCGGCCAACACAGTTCAACCCGAGGGTGTTCACAGAGAAACAACAAACGGTGACGGTAGCGTCGGACCAGCTGGCCGCGTCTCCCGAGTCCTCTTCACATTTAACGTTAAGTTCCGCGCGAGGAATACGATCCAATTAGCAGGCTCCCCCGTTCACGTCAAACACTGCCTCTGGTTGCCCAGTTTAAGTGAATTTAAAGCCCTGTTTTATCAAGTCACTCATCATTTTGATAGCTATTAGGAAGGAGAGTCTTACCATTAAAACGTCATTAGTCCATCACGTAAAGCCGGGTCGGTCGACCTGTTCCTGTCCAGTGAGAGAAAATCAACAGGCGAGTACGAGTCAGTCTCTCAGTCCAACCTGAACCATGTGCAATATCCCTCCTCTATCAACAAGACCGGGAGGAGGTTAAACTCGTTTAGTCAGCGTGACGCGGGTTTCCACATCTCCTTATAAATCCTCACAGCACCCCGACAGCGTTACTGTAACTCCTCCCAAGTCCGTCTTAAAGGGAGAAAAATCCCCCTAAAAGATAAAAAAAGAAACTAAACATTACTAGGAAAAGTAGTTTATGGCTTACAAACCAGCAGAGGTGGAAAATAACTACGTGTGTGTGTGTGTGTGTGTGTGTGTGTGTGTGTGTGTGTGTGTGTGTGTGACTTGTACATTAGGCTACTTGAATATTCACATTAACTCTACTCCGTTTATTTTCAGCTGGACATATTATATTTCATTTAATTTGTATTTAGTTTAAACAGACAACTCTAGTCACTTAGTTTACAGATTTAATTTACAAAACACATGATAGTTTGTAGGCTTTGTTCTTGTTTAAACTACAAAGCAGTACAGAAAAGGTTCTAATCAGCTATATTCTAACCAGCTGCAACATTAAAGTGCTGCTTGTACATTAAGACATCCCCAATAACAAGACAACAATACTTTGATATAATTTGCTGCTATATTTCTGTACTTTTACTTACATCCAGGATTTTGACTAGAGATGGAGTACAGGATGTGAATACGTCCTCCACCACTGTAAACCAGAGAAGGTGGATTTTCAGTTCAGAATATGGCTCAGATAAACTCATACTCAAACAGAAACTCACTCCAAGTGCAGCTGTTATCATGTGTGTCCCCACTCCCAGTGAATTTGGGAAATCAATGATAGACATGCGACTATTTTCAAGTCATGTAAATCCAACAAAATTGCAATATTATTGAGGGGTTTTAATAGAATTAGCATTTAATTTAATCCCGGATAATTTATGTTAATGTTCATCAGTCAAATTTCCACTTTTACAAACAATGTTTCCCGTGCAACAAGTTACGGTCAAATAGCAACAATGCCCAGAATTATACTAATATCATTTTAACTGCCTTGTGTGTTGACGGTTTGGGAAATTGCCCTTCATAAGGCAGTAAACAGTTTTTGGACTGACCTGTGTGGGAGTCAGAGAGTGTGTGGGTGGCTTTTGGCGTGCAGTACAATATACGACTGATAGAGTAGAACACGTACAAGATTGGGAAGGCCAGTTATGGTGGATGTGGACTTGTTTTGAAGCCTGGATGCCACATAGGAGTTCACTGTCTGTGTTTGTCTTCACCCACACCGAGAGAGAATGAAGGACAATACAGGAGGCCATTTACTGGAAAATAACAGGGAAGTGAGGTCAGGCCAGACCACACTGAGCCTACAGTCTTCCCCCAGACTGCTAAATGATCTTTTTACTGTCGTTACAATACAAACAAAGCCTCAGGCAAATAGACACATTAAATATTGTAAAGTGCTGAATAAAATAACCACCTCATAAAAGTGTACGAGCGATGCCAAACGACCATGTGACCTCTCCTCCTTTTATCCTAGTGTTATATTTTTCCACTGTTTTAATACTCCAATAAAATCCTTATAGGGTCATATATGGATTAGGGAGTGCCTTATACCTATATGCCTACTGTAAATTACAAACCCACAAAATAAATACACCACATGTGCTTCTATTGCTGCAATCATCAACTGTTCCTCTTCCACCAACATAATTTGTTTGCTTAAAGGAATACTCATACTTTTTAGCAAATAGGCCGTTTGATCCACTTCCTGTGGTGCAATGACTGATATCACGAGTGGTTCCAGTGTGACTTAAAGGTGAAACTCCTGTTGGTTGTCACGCTGCACCCAACAAATGTAAGGCTTTGTCTTTGAAAGGTAAATGGTGCAACCTACATCTGAATAATGTCAAGCCCTTTTAAGGTCTCAGCGAGTTGTTCTGTTCTGTTGTGGAGAGTAGAGCCGGCACCGTACACATTGAGACTTTTTGCCGCCGGGGCCGGCAGATTGTCTGTCCTACTGTTGCTCCGAGGCCCTCCGTGGGCGCTTGTGGTGACCCAGGATGCTCAAAGCCGTGGGGGTTGTTGACGGGGTGGGCCAGTCTCCCACAGGGGAGGTCAAGTCATTTCCTGCTTTGAGAGACCTCCGTCCCTCACAGCTGTCAGTGCAGTCAGAAGCCCACCTCCCACATCTGTAACCACCCCCTCCTCCTCCTGCTGCTGCTGCTTTTTTTCAAAGATGGATTGCTGTGAAAAAACTCCCTCACGCTGCTGCAAAATTAATGATGGATCACCAAAGCTCGACTGAAATCCAGGCCTTCTGTTTATGTTTTTTCCTTTAATGAGCTCAATTCAATCAAAGGCAAGAAACACCGAGGCCAAATCATGCATCAGTAGTTGGTGAAAGGCGATGACGACAGCAGATAACCCCTGAAATAAGAAATATCTCAGAAGATAAATGTCTGCCCACCATTTAACAATGTCTCAAGCTGGAATAGGAAAGTAAAGTAAGTAGGTGTTAACAAACGTGTTCTATGGTAAATGCATTTGTGTAGGTTGAAGTGCTGACATGGTGACACAGGGAATTCTCTTATAGAGGAACCAGCTGTGTACAAACATGTAATAGTAATTAGAGCCCCGTTACAGACGGCAGACAGACGAGCCTGCTGCTGTTTTCAAAGTCACGGTCCACCAGTCTTATGTTTGAGTTTCACATTCCTGTTATTTGTCACTCATCCTGTTAGAGGTTGTGACGAATAATGAGACTTGTAATCACATACGTTTATTAGATGTAAACTTTTAAGATGAGACTGTTGTGGAAATATGTCTCAGTTATAGCAAGTTACATGTGTGTCCATTAAAAGAAGAGTTCTTGAGTAAACTCTGTAATAGGGCACCGGAGCTGAAACAAGGGGCATCGTCATCCAACTCCGGAATGACGTTGCAGCAATTGTGTAAAAACCAGAGAGAATTTGTCATGAAAGACAGAAAATTGAACTTCTTAGCTACCGCCCACTACTTCCTTCAGCCTGACGCGTAACAGTCATGTTTGATGTCATTTTTTTAGACTGCCAGAGAGTAATGTCGCCACATCGCTTTTATGAATTAGGGATAAATAGGTTTAGAAAAGTCCTGAATGAGTACCATTCATTCAGGACTTGTATCACTGCTGTGGGCAGAGTTTTGTGTGATTTGAAAAACACACCCTTCTTTTAATCTCCTTTAACTTAATGGATCTGCGGTTGGGTCTGACAAGTCGGAGGCGTCGGGGAGGAATCGGGCTCCTCAAATGTCTGAGTGGGCTTCGCTTCGTGGCCTTTGACCTCATCCTGTGAGGAGACAGCTCAGTTATCAAAGAACCAACAGCCACCTGGAGGAAGAGGAGGATGGGCTGAAGAATGATGTTTGTGCTGCCTTTGATCGTTGGGTCGTTCAGGAACTGCGCTGATGGCCAAAAGGAAATACTCTCTGTGAAAGAAAGCTATTCTGATCAGATGTTAAATTAATTGATACAAATTACACGAATAGCACTACAGGCCGCTAGTGTGCCCTGTGAATGAAATGTAGCTACAAGCAAATGAATGGATTAGAGGTGGAAAACACACAAACACACACACATACAAACACACAGCTTTATGTGTGTAGTGGTGCTATCCTTATAAAAGGACAAGAAATACTTTTTTTCCCCCAGGGCACCAACAGAGAACAACAAAACAGTGGGCAAAGAAGCGAGAGGAAGTGGCAAGGATTACAGTGATTTAAACCCTGTGACATCGGATTTCACGGTAACAGCTTCAATGAATGGCTGAGACTCGAGCATGAAAAGAGCGATTCTTTGCCCAGGATGCAGCATTGCAGGCCGGGGCAGCTTCCCTTCCAGTGAGTTCAGGCCTCAATGTGGGCAGAGGGTCCACAGGCCCAGCAGGAGGCCTTCCGCTTCCTTGTGAAGATGATCTACAAGCTCATTAAGAAATTCAGTTGAACTGATTGAGGGTGAAGGAAGGAGAAAATAAACTGTATATGGGGAAGGAATCTGACTTTATTTTTTTTATTTTATCCTCAGTATCAACTCTCTCAGTAAAAAAATGTGGGTTTTTTTTCGCGATAATTTGTTATCGCGAACACAAGGTTGCATCATTGTGTGACAGGGAGACACCGTCAATATTTGCTTGTCTTCACAGTGGTCACAACCTGTTCCGAGGGCAAAGTCTTTTTGAACCACCACATGACAAACACGGTCAACTTTCTGGAGGGCAACGTAGGGAGGGAGGGGGGGGGGGGGGGTCTGTGTTTTTACGATTTACAGATTTCTTTTCAGTATGATGTCTCTTAGTGTGCATTTCCTCACAACATAGCTCAGAGTCCTGAGGCATGACAAAGTCATTCTTTCTTTTTTCCCCTCACCGTATCTCTCCTCTCACTCCCACCTTCTATCCCTCTCTCACCTAACTTACTCCCAGCTCCATCATTTCCTGTTGAGTCACCGGCAGAGCCAGACTGCACCATGTTTTACAGTTTACTGCTCCCTTCCTTGCTTTCCTCCTCCACTTCCCTGATCACAGATGCCCGTGTGTGTGAGGGAGAATAACCATTATTACATTATAATAGTCCTCCAGCAGATAAGTCCCAAAGAAGTCAAAGCAGACGTGGGAGTCTCTTCCTGGCAACACGACTGATTCATGCAGTAAATGACTCGGGGGGGGATTACAGGATTATCAGCACTTCCACCTACAATGCGATTGATTGCCCACTGTGTTGATTTACCTCTTTGGAAAATGTTGTCTATAATGCCGCTGGCTATTCGAGGCGGTATCCTAGTTAAGTGTGAGGAAGTGATGCTGTGGTGAGGTAGGACGCTGCGTAAACGTAGGCAGTGCGTGCCTGTGTGAGGGTGGTTTGAGGGCAGGGCTCAGAGAAACGAAAGGGCTCTGTGGTGGACTGGCTGAGTCATTCAAAAATGCAGCTGCTGACTCAGTTTGCAAACTTGTCTCCAAGAGCACGTCGCCAGTCTATCTGGCATATTGTGTGCGTGTGTCTGATCTGTACTTGTCCGAACCTCTTAGGGAAACGCCTCCAGGTTGATTTTTCTTACTCTGAGAAAAAAAAAGACAAAAAAGCAGACAGGTGTTAACATTATTTATTTAGCTTTCAATCTGTCAAACACTAGTATGCTTGTGGTTTGTTCAGAAATCAAATGGAAAATGAGGGTTTTGCCCGAAGGAGTGCCGTAATCCCGTTCTGGCAGCAGGTCAAAGTTTTTCTGTGATTCAATCATTTCGTCATGTGTTCAGCCTTCTTTACACACCCTTCTTGCCACAGTAGTCTTACAACTGTGTCAGTCCAACCATCAACACAACGTGATCCATCTGGGAGTATGGACTCTGGGACACACTCCAGAATTAGTCATCCTGGATGTGTTGCAAGGTCCAAAAATGGTGTGCTGTTGTTGACATTATTACGTCCAGAGGGTAATTAAGAGGGACACCTCCCTCCGTGATGGAATGTCATTTCCTGATAAAATTGTGGAGCTGTTTTACCGGAGTGTGATGCAATAGAGTCAAAATCTGTTCATCATTACTTACTTGTTTGAATACTATTATAATAAAACTGAGGGTTGTAAAAAAAAATATAGAGCGAAAAGAACACGATGATGGCCAGAACAATAAGCAGCTTCTAAAAAAAGATACCTGCAGGCATTATCTGCTTCAGCAAGTTTAGACCTGCAACAATGGGGAAACGTAATTTGCTTTCCCGATATTGTCTGCTGAAACAAATTCAGAGCATCCTTCACGAAATGTTTAAATGCCAACTTTAACAATGATAGTCCTAAACACCATCACCTGCTAAGTGAGGTGCTCCTGGTCAATGACGAAGCTGTGGCGGTTTTATCTAACGATAACTAACGTTCTGTTAAACTGGCACCATATTTAGGATTCACATTAATCCAGGTTACGATATGCTATTTAATTTAAAATGAATTAATAATGCATTTTCTGTTATATATTTAATTCATTTAGACTACCGTGATGTAACCTAATCTATTAACTAACGTTAACGTCTCAGCACATTCCACAGCAGACGGTTTGACGTTGCTGACGTCAGCTAGCTTGGAATTCAAAATAACAGCCGCTAAACGTTATACTTTATTTAGTTAGCAGTCTATGAGTGTAAGCAGTAGCTGCACCTCACCGCTAGCTAAATTAAAGTTGTTAGTTTACCTACCCAACATATACGGTAAATAATAACGTATTTAACCTTCACCTGCGTACATTATAAGGACCCAAAATCTATTTTCATTAGGTTAATTAGCTAGCTAACTAGCTAAGTAGTGCTAACGCTAAGATTAGCTAACGCTAGTTTTGTATTGTTTAACGTAGTTAGCTACATTTTAACACAAGTATTTGTGGTAATACGCGAGTATATTTTTCGAACCAATGTAGCATAATTTATTTCAACCAATATGTGTTAACGTAAGGCTAATGTTAATTCGTATTTTAACCTAGCTAAACTATATTATGCTAACGTTAGTATAAAATGTCCCGTTGTACTGTCTTTAACGTGATGTTTATTCTTCAGACTGTAACGGAGCTAATTCAGCATGAATCGGCGATCATTTGCTGCCAGGAGGTACTTGCTTGTGGACTTTTGTAAGTTATGCAGTTCGTTTTTTGATTAAACAGTGACGATGGTTATGAAAGTGGGTGGTACATAGCTAACATTACATGCATATATTAATGCAGCTGAAACAGACCTGATCAAATTGAAGCTTCAGCATCGCAAAGCAGAGAGAGCCAAGCGGGCCCATCGTGAGGAGACCCAAGGCCTCCTCAGCAGACAGACGTAAGTGGCTTCCTTATCTAAATAATTGCTCATGTAGCGTTCAAAGGCATCTTCAGTTCTATGTTTTCATGTTTGCCTGAGGCATAACTTGTTTTTATCCTCTTTAAGTGTCACATATTTGTCCAAACATTGTGTGTATTTATGTGTTTGTGTATCTGTGATCAGAGGAGAGATCAAGAGGCTCCAGGATGAACAAGAAGAGCTGTTACGCAGAGTCCCTTTGAGTTGTAGCTGCTGGACTGATGCTAGTGTTGTTCAAGACCTCACTGCCATGTTGGCCCGTAGAGACAGAATAGATGAAGAGCTGGAAGCAGAAAATGGCCAAGTGGCTTCTTTGAAAGACCAGGTGAAGTGTTTTTTTGTGCCATGGACCATTGAGTGCAGCACAGTGAATTTATCTTGTTTTTCTTACAACAGGTGACCCTACTTGTTTGCTTTTGTCTTCAGATTTTAAAATTGGAGAGGAGGTTGCCAGGACAGAAGACTGATGGGGGAACTACACACAGTATGAGCTTAATAAAAAACATCTGCTGGACAGAAAGCAAACTGTACAGGGTTAGTGTTACACAGATAATTCACTTCACCAAGACGTCACTGGTCCAACTCCACCGCGACACCTGTAACTATTGAACACAACCATTAATTACGTTAGGTTTTCTATTCTAGGGTCGCAAATGCCTCAATACGAGGATGACCAGGAATGGAGAGTTGAGGGAGGAGCTGCAGACACTGCAGGTGGAGAAGAAACAGTTTCTGCAAGTTCAGTCTCATCTGGAAAAGGTACGATTACTTAACATCAGTCAGATCTTAAATTCATTTTTAGCTGCTGCTGCTACATCCGGCCAATATGTAGCAACTGGAGGAAGAGATGCCAGAATGATGCTTGAAGTAAAAGATTTTATATATATAAAACTACTGTACAACAGAAGATTGAACACCATTCCCAAAGCTAGAGAGTTTTGGGAATAGTGCCACACAAGACATGGCTGTTAATAGAAGAGATGTTTTGATGTGGGATGGCCAGTGAAGGGGTACTAAAGGGATTCATATTTGGATAATGTTAATTGTATTATCTCATCCAGGAGCTGCATGCAATTCGCAAGACTATTTCTAACCTGAGGACTAAATGCACTGAAGCCTTCAACGCCAGGTAAATCATTCTGCAGCGCTCTGAATCTAGACCCACTGAGCACAGTTAGAGAGGTTAGAGTGCATTCTCATATTTTCACTCATCAGGCACAGTAAAGCTGTGTTTATTTTCACAGTGACTAAGATGATCATAAGCCGAGCATGCTAGCTGAGATTGATGAGCAACCTTCCTTAAATGTCTTAATATCTAATGGCGGACATCATTAAGTGATAACAAACAAGAAACGCACGAGAGCAGACTTCATTTGCTGAAGTTATTCAGCTGAGGCACACTTGCATACGTCTGCTTACTGTTTACTTATACTATTTTTTTCATAGATTTGTAAAGATAAAGTACATCCACTCTGTATAACTCTGTTTGTTTGTTGCATATTCATGGTTACACCTAGTGTGAAGAGCCAGGAAAGACAGAGGACGCTGATGGACCAGAGTGCTAAGGATGTGGCTCGTTACATCAAAGAGAGGGACAACCTGTTCTTTTGCAGCAACTTTGAGGTTTTCCTCGATATAAAGGCTGTTGTACGCAACAACCAGGACAGCGACCACAGGAAAGGTGACTACTATTCTCATGCTTTGAACACAAGATTAGTTTAGGCACCTACTCTCCTGTGACCAAACGATGTCACGCATTTGAACGAGTCAGAATATTATTTTATAGTTCTTAGTTTCAGCTATCTCGAGTACAAAGTTCTGTCATCCTGATTTTCTCAGTTCTCAGCCTTTTCCACACAGTCATTATGTGTATATTATTGCTCTGATATATATATATATATATATATATATATATAAAACGCTGAATTTTGAGATTTTTCTAGTCCTAAATCTAGTTTTATACAACAAATCACTGTCACTCCCGGCCAGTGTTTTTGTCAAACTGTCTGCGTTTACTTCTAATCAAGTGAACTAGTGACACCTTGTGTTTGACAGGTGTTACTGCTTGACTAATGAATGTCTGACAGAGAGGACAAAAAGGGAAGGTTTTCTGTTGTTACTTATTTATTCTGAGAGAAAAACATTTCTGAACACACACAATTAATTAATTTTTTTGCATGTTTAAGAATTGTCTTTATCTAATCATTTTGAATCAATATGCCACTTTAAATGATACCTGCCTTAAGTAAGCTGGTCTTTAATATGCTGGAGCTCTGTAAACTAAGACTAATTTTCCAAAGAAAGGTGCCGTACATCATTCCTTATATACAGCAAGTCTGCCTCAGGATCCACCCATTGGCTATGACCATGATGAATTAAGGACCTTGTGGTACATGAATTTCCCACAGTGAAGCACAAGCAATTGGAGTCTAAGGAATTGGCACGGGGGGACTTTGAGGACGCTCTCAAAAAGATCCTCGCGGAGACAAAAGAAATGGACCTGGACAAACTGGTCAGGAACTTTATACAAAGTAAGTCCCAATTAAAAACTACTGAGACGATGAAAGTTGTGCATTTTTTTTTTATCAGCAATGAAAATATGTTGTGCTATATTTCCATTAGTGGAGGAGCAGGACAACACTTTGCTGAAATTTGTCAACCATCAGCACAGTGAAGCAGAGGCCATTGGAAGGCAGATCTCCCAGGTTGGTGTGTGCGTTGGAGAGAGAAAGGGAGAGAGATAAAGAAGGTGTAACTGTGGCTGTACTCTCTGTTTTTCGTTGTGTCTTGGACTGAAAGCTTTGCAATGAGAGAGAGATCTTTGTGGCTGAGGAGCAGCGGCAGGAGGAGCAGCATCGCGCTCTCCAGATGAAAGTGTCCGTCAAGCAAGAGACAGCTGAGCAACATCTGGCAGCTTATCAACAGCGTGTTGAGGTCATTGAAAAGCTCCTGGACCAGCTCAAAGAAGGTACAGCAAAGGACCCCCCCCCCCCCCCCCCCCCGCATAACATTATCCTTTTGAATGGGAGCAACCGAGACATGGCAAACTGTATGATAGAGTTCAGCAGCAACATGCAGACTGCACAGTCAAAAATGCAGACAACGCTGGAATATTGTGTGGAATAAGTGTGTTTGTAGATGAGCAAATTAAAACCGTTCACCTTCCTTTCAATTAGATCTTTCCCTGTTAAAGGGTTTTTAAAAATTGCAGATGTAATCTTTACAGCAGAACCAGAAAACAAAAGTGTGTAGAGTATATAGAAAAGTAGAGTAAATATGTTGTATCATGGTAGGCAATAAAAAAAATGATCTACCAGTGAAAGATAAAATAAAGTCTCGTACTTTACCAGGTGTTGAGTCGTTGCTTCGGATCAGCTGTGACCGCTCCGTGTCTGGCGAACCGTCGGGCTCCTCTGACGGAGTCCAGGATGAAAACGTCGTCGAGCACCTGAGCAGGGCGGAGAACAGAGTCAATGAGCTTCTCACTCTGCGGTCCTTCATTCACTTCCAGGAGAACGTCAACCCGTGGGTGTGTGGACATGAAACACTTATAGAACCATTAGAGAGTTGAGAAACTGATGAAAAATGCCTGTTGCCACCACATATTGAGATACTTTCTCACCTCCAGGACATTGACAGTCTCCGTACGATTGCTGGGCAGCTCCTGGGAAGGAGCTCACCAGCTGTCAACCGAACCATTGCTGCTGGGATTGCTTCACTTGTGTAGGTGTTGTTATTTTTTAAGTGTGCAGGTCTAGACATGCTGCTCAAAGATCAATGGTATAGAATAATCACTCACAGGCAGAGTGTTGTCGATACCGTAATCATTAATAAACCTTTTTTTTTTTAGCTTTTCTGTTGAAAAATTAACTGCACTTATGAATTTGTGAAGCCTCAGTGACGACCCAGACGGGGTGGAGTCGTTGCTGCTGGAGGAAAAGGAGCCGTTGAGCAAAGATGATCTCCTGATACTGCTCCAAAAGAGGGCAAGTACATCTGAAAAGATTTCTCCATTTTCTTCGAAATGAAACAATCGAACGTGTAAAAAAATAATATGTTCAGGACTTGAAGACGGTTCAGTTGAAGTGATTGTTTACAGCACTGAAGTCTCTGGTGTCTTACATGTAGATTATCAAACTTGTCATGAAATGTAACCGTCAGAGGAGGAGGAGGAAGACGGACAGACTGACCTGATGTTAACAGACGAAGATGCTCCCGAAGAGCCACTGGAAACAAGTTTGTGCTCAGCTTTTACATTTTCTAACAGCTATTTTTGGTTTTATGCTTTTTTTTAGTGAATGTTTAGATGGACATCATATGATGGGAAACTTCAATGGAAGAGTTATTCAAGAGGGAATAACCTGCTTGATTTTAAAGAAGTAGGAGACCTAATGGCATATTTCTGTATATTGCACATGAATGTGCATTTGTTCACAGTTCACAGGTTATTTATTGTATTGTTTTTTTACATGTAAGCCTGAGCTCTTCAGGAGGTCCTGAGATACACAGGTCACAGTCACATGGTGTGTGGGATGACATTAAGACCAAACAAGGATTCAAAGACAATTTCAATTACATAACTTTTTACTATAAATTATAGGAACACTTTACATGAACACTACTTAATCAAATGATAACAATAGGACATGCTGAACAACAAATGATCAAGTTATTGGTTTGGCACTTATAATTTAAAAAAAAAATGAACAGGTTTACTCACTCACCTCAATCAGTCACACTAACAAACAAACAAACACTATTAAAATCCCTGAGGAATATAAAATACACAATCAGCCTCATTGCACTCCATGATTTGGCCCTTGGTTCAGTTGATTGGTTTAAAGGGAGACACTACAGATGAAGAGGGTTAACATTTGAACTCATAGATATAAACATGAAACTTACATTAGGACATTTAAGTTCTCTGAAATCCTTCACAATAGAGATCGGAATGAAGTGGAGAATTCTAGCTTAGAGGACGAGAATACACTCATGTTTTTTGTATTACAAGTTTTCTGAAGGTTGATGTTTAGATATGTAAATGAGGCATTTGTTTTGGTGAATTTAAGAGAAATCTACAGACAAAATCAGTAGTGTAGTAAAATTACATTTTTTTTTCTTTCCACTAGTCTGAGAGCGTAAAGAGTCTTCCTGGATGAACTTCTGCTAAGCTTCAGATCATTTTAACGTGTTTTTCAGTCGTCTATCTTCGGCCGGCGTCACCACAGTACACCACCCTGCTCTCCAGTCGAGAACGCTCAGCTTCAAACACCAGCAAATGGCTCAGCAGTGTCTCCTCAGGACCCGAACGGATGTGGGACGGATCATTGTTCTGCACTCAAGGAAACAAACACACACACACACACACACACACACACCGCAAATCAAAAATGAAACCGGAAGCTGTACATTGACACAATAAAATAACAGAGAGTATTTATAAGCACTCACAGCCACAGCAGAAATAAAGGCAGCCATAAAGTGGTAGTCTGCTCCACCATGTCCACTCATGCCAAAGTCCCGGGAGACGTCACTGTGTGCCTTGTGCTTTGTGGATCTTTGGGTCAGAAAGTCAAACACGCGTACCTCATGGCCGTCACAGGACAGCTCCCCCTGTAGAGACACAGGTCATGATATGGGTCGTATTTAACCGATGCATCCATCTTGAAATGTGTAACACAGTGTGATTCTGTTGGGTATAACCAGGATAGAGTAGTGTAAATGTGGGATTGTGCTTCTAACAGTTTGGAAGAGGCACTTTCAAAATAAAATGCTGTTTTTCTAATTTGGTGTGGAGGAAATTGACTGCACACACCTTTGGTCAAATTTCGTGTAAATGATGATTGTAATAAAGTTTATTTAAAAAAATATATATATTTTTCCTGCTAGCTTCCTTTTTGTAGCATTTCTTGTTTCTTCAGTTTTAGCATTTCTTGCCCTGTCCTACCTTGCTGCCATAGATTGTGGTTTTTCGCTTGCATATCTCCTCAGTGAATGCCACCATGGAAAAGGCTGCCGTCAGACCGCCTTCAAACTCCATGTTAACAACCTGGGAGAACCAGATAGATTAACGAGACAAGACTTTGTGAATCAGCAGCAGTCTGAAAACAAAAATGATCCGATATTACAGTTGATTTTTGTTTTGTTTATGTTTGATACCACCATCCATACGGGTGTGTCAAGTTTTATTTGAGCATCAACGAAGCTTAATGGGTCAGAGGAGGTTTGTACAGCATGTTGTGCCATGGAGAATAAGAACCAGTCTTAATAGAATACCGGTGTTCTCTAACCTGGTTACTGCAGACGTCGTTGTCACACTCGTAGACACAGCGGCCGTATGGTCCGGTCCTCAGGGCCTCAGTTACCGACTCGATGTCTGGGAGAGAGCTCAGACATATGACTGACACGGGCCAGCCAGTGTGACCCTAGTACACACACACACATGAAGTACATGTGAAATCATGTATAGCAACTTGAGTATTATGTTCACAGATATAGATAATTGTTTAAATAATGTGCCGAAATGTGAACCTGTTTCACTCTATTCAAGTAGATTTTGGATGCCGAGTATGGACAGTCTCCTTCTATTGAGCAATCCAGGCAGCGATCTCCAGCACCTGTTGGCTGACAAATAAAAATAGCAGTGTGATATTTCATATTCATGCGTAGTTTATAACATTTCAGGTTGTTGAGTTCTTTTGATTAGGCGACATACTGTGAAAAGACCACAGACCTTGTTTTCTTTTCCAAAGTGGCTGACGGATCCAAATGACGACACTTTCACACACCTGCCAAGTACGATCAGCAAAGTTAGTTATTATGAAAAACAGAAAACAACCTGGTCCACCTGAAAGCACGGAGACGTTGGTCCAACGTTGTCTTAATTCTGAGCATGAGACGAGCTTGGAGTTGATCATTGATGGTTGATGGCTCACCTGCGTGGTCCGGCCCAGTGATGTATTAGGTCGATGTCATGGCACGATTTAGCCAAGAGAGCAAAAGAGCTCTCTGCTTCGTTCCTCCAGTTCCCTCGAACAAATGAGTGAGCAAAGTGATAGAACCCGACCTGGAAGAAGAGTGTGACGAGACTAATCTGTTACAGTTACACTTTGATATTTAAAAACAAATAAAGTACTTACAGTAAAGAGATTACTGCAGTATTACAATACAGCAGTAATCATTGAAGACACACCTGCTACTGAGTACACATTTCTAGTGTCTATTTGCATTATTACCGGCTCAAGGTGCTGAATGTGCATCACATCGCCTACGACTCCGGCATCTATCAGTTCCTAGAAACAAAAACAACAAGGTCAATTCTTACTTTGAATTTTGTGATTTTCTTCACCACTTCTTTTTTCTGGAATTGAAACAATCAAAAATATGCTTCGCTCTCCTTATTAAAAATCGAATGAAAACTAAATTACAGGTTTACTTTTTAAGGTACCCAAATTGACGGCGTTGAACCCAAAACTGTGACCCCTGCCTGGTGGAGAAAACTGTTGAATGTTTTCTTAAACAGAAAGTCTGACAGAAAATGTTTACCTTTATCTTGTGGGTGATTGGATCATACCGGAGAACATGACCCACGGATAGAATCACGCCACTCTGAGTGCAAGCCTCCACAATTGCTGTGCAGTCTTCGGCAGTCGTCTAATGTCACATGATCACATTGGGGCGTAAGGGAGGAATGAGAGTCACACAAATGCAATCGCAGAAAGGAAAAGAGAGAGAAGGATCTTTTCATATGTCAGAAACTGACACAAAATAGTATATTTTCCGAAGTTTGCGAGGTGTCTTATAATGGTTTATGTTTATTTACAAAACACTCACTGCCATTGGTTTCTCCAGCAGAATATGGTAGCCCTTCTTTGCAAAGGCCACCGCAGGTTCCTGGAGAAGAAAAACTAGTTTAATAGATTAACTAACCGAAGAACAATGACAAATAATAATAGTTAATAATTCAGACAGATAATGAGGTGTGTACACACATGACTAAAAATTGGGAGTTACACATGCATGTAATATATTAAATATATTGTATGTTTACCTTATGAAGGCGGTCTGGAGTACAAATTAACACGGCATCTGCAAACTTCTCTCTTTCAACTATATTGTGCCAGTCTAGTTTGGAAGAAAACATTTAAATTAAATAATATATATACAGTATGAGTCAGATATTTTTAAAATGGTTCAATGCATTGTTTTCATTTGATGCTCACCTTCAAATATGTTTTCATCTAGAATTTTGTGTTTCTGTTGAAGTTTAGTGCGAGCAAATTTTCTTGGATCAGCTACTCCAACAACCTGAAATAAGGAAGCTGTAAACTTAAATAATGCAGATCATTTACTGAAGTAAAGTAGCAATTCAATAGAGGAAATCCAAGTCAAAGTCCTGGATTGAATTTAAGAAAAAAAAACATTATGATCCAAATCTATATGAACCTATATTGTTACATAACACATTGATTTGATCATCTACTTGTACTGTGATATAAACTTATATATTCTACATGTTTCTCTTGTCAATGATCTCATCTTGGATCATTTGGCTCACAGGGACTTTATGGTGCCATATGTTTTTATCAGTACAGAACACAATCCACAAGAATTATTGATTGCCTCCTTGTTGACAAGATCAGGCTGCAGGTGCACCCTCTCCTCTACTGACCTGAACGCGTTCAGGGTGGATGGACGCAAACTGGGAGTAGATCTCTCCTCGACAGCCAGCTCCCACCACGATCACACGGACGGGGGAAGTCATTCTGGCACCCTGTGAACTTTAAGAACTTTAAATCACAGCTTGTAGACGAACTTCCTACAACGCCTGAGCTATTAAACACTCATCATTAGACACAGTCTACAATGGGACAACATACTTCCTATGGTCTGTTTTTATTTTTATTTACTTCATCTGAAGGTGAACTAAATTAACAATTTAAACACATCTGTTTAAATTGAAGACAGGTTAGCTCATTATTGGTAAATAATATCAGTTACCTGTTTTGTCCCATACAGCTGTCAAAACCTTCCCTCTGTCTTCCGCGTTGGTCCAATTGTGTCTGAAGGCCACTACACACAGCGATGTGTTTGACTCGTAGGTTTCACTACAACAGCGGAGTTCACTTCTTCGAACAAACAAAGCCAACCGCTAAACAGTCACTTAGTACCGCAGCGCCCCCTAGAGGGTGCACGAGGCCCTGCTGCATTCACGGCTCCTCGTAAACTAGTATTCCCTCTAGCTCGTTACAATGTTAAAGAAAACAAAAAAACACCTACATTTAGAACTCACACGCCTGGAGGTTAGTGTTGGTCATCTATATATATCATATATGGAAGTGCCAGGCAGCTGGAGCGTTTGTTTTAAAGTTTATTTAAAACAAAAAGCAGAGACGTCGATGTCACATGAGGGGCGTTAAGCATATTATGTTCACTTATCACAATGAGCAGATAACGCGTAAAAGGGTTTAAAACACCACTAAATCTATATTAACGTTATTCGTTATTTGTTAGCTGTACAGCTGTTTAAATAATTACGCTAGCTGCTGACACAGCTAAATTAAAGAAGTTGTTTGTTCAACAAACAACAGATGACAAACGAACTTTGAATAAAAATGAACCCATATCAAATGTAACTTCGGGAATCTTCGGCTACTTCCGTCAGACCCGATCCACACGTACAGAAAGGGTCACGTGACGCGTTTGGCTCTACAGCATGAGCTCAGCTTTCTGCTGCTCGGTAACGCTAGCTTCAAACATTCCTAATGCTAGCTAGCTAGCTCCTGATTCAGCTATTTTAATAACATCGGAGTTACAAAATAGGCTTCCATTCACAACGCAGTACTTTGTAGAAGACTAGCATTGGAGCTATTTAGCACAGGATCGCGCTTTTGGTCACATTTGTACATTTCCTCTGTGCTAGCTAGCCACGGTTAGCGCGTTAGCTCACGTTAACGTCAACATGAATATAGATAACGTTAATCAGTCTGTCACAACTGGAGTGTCCTCCACGACGTCCTCAACTTCGAGTAACTGTATCGCAAATGATAACGCAGCTACCATGGTCAGCAGCATTCCTTCGGTCACGAGTAATGGTAACGTTCACTGTTATATGACCGTTACTAATGTTGTCCATGTTGCTGTGATCAATACTTATGTTAATTAAAGGTAGGGTAGCTGGTTTATTGCTACTGAAGATGAATGGTTTGTGTTCCTATCACAATATAGTGTGCAAGGACGTAATGCATCCTCATGTGTGAACTTTTTTTTTTTTTTTTTTTTGCAACACCTGTTTTCAAACTTTGAGCAACCTTTCTTTAGGCAAAACAGCTAAACACATTTTCCTAGAAGGGAAAACTGTAACACGTCATTATTTGTGCACTGTGCAAGATATGAAATTTTTTTTTTTTTATTCAAAATTAATTCATCCCAAACATTTGTATTTCAGCTTCAGCCTCAGCAGCCATGGTGACACCATCAGCAGACTCGTCTGTCTCCAACGGCGTCTACCTTCCTGGTGGTATCACCAATGGAGATGTGAAGCCAGCCTTCTCCACCACGCCGCTGGCAGATTTCCTCATGCAGCTGGAAGAGTACACTCCCACAGTAAGTCCAGTGGTGTCAGTCAGATCACTATATGCTGCATTCACAAATAGGGACATGTTGCATATGTTCCAAGTTATTAACTACTGAATTCTGGCTAATGTTGGAAACACCTGGCAAGTTTGCCTACCCTGCCAGCGACATGAATTGATCACCAAATCCCTTAGTGAACATCAGATTTAGTTTTTTTGTACCAAGCGCTGTCGTACTGAGACAACGCTAATACTTTCATTCAGTGGTCAGAGGCTACTTTACATTTGGCTGATCATCACTGAATGGCAGACATACAATAACAATGTTCTTCACCAATAAGTTGAAGTGGAAGCAGGCTTCATGAATCTTGACCACATGCTGAAGTAGGCTCTTTTTTTTTTTTCAGATTCCTGATGCAGTAACAGGCTACTACCTCAACCGGGCTGGCTTTGAGGCTTCTGACCCAAGAATGTAAGTGCAACATTGACTGACTCTTTGAAGTGTAGCTCCACCTCCGAGCTTCAGTATGAAGGGCTCCACCCGATACCCTGTGGAACCAAAGGACACAAATCAAAGTGCTGTTGTTAGACTTACAGGACAGGCACAAAGGGAGTGCTTTGAAAGCACCATCTATTATTACATTTAACAGTCTATTTAACTTTTTCTTAAAAATTCTAACTATATTAATGTTAAACATTAGGGGTGTAACGGTTCACAAAATCCACGGTTCGGTTCGGTACGGTACAGTGGAGCCACGGTTCGGTACGTTTTCGGTACGTTTCGGTACGTTTTCAATACAGTAGAAAACTATAAATGCCAGAGAAACGTACTTGATTTTAAAATATATTTATTCATTAAAACTAACATCATAAAGTTATTCTTTGAACAATGATGGAACTATACCCGAGTGACCCATCTTCTGGGGTGTCTTCTTAGCAGCGTGTAAAATAAAAACAGTTTCTTATGAAAACTAAAATGTAGCATTGTTTGCTGTAGTTATAAACAAATAAAAGAAACAATCCTGTTTTATATGGAACTATGTGTGTGTGTGTGTGTGTGTTTCTACTCAATGTTTAAGTTTTTTTTCAGAAAGATGAGAATGTCTATATATATATAATGTATATATACACTATATTTATCTCTTTATGGGGGACATTTTTCTCTGCATTTGACCCATCCCTGTATATAGGGAGCAGTGGGCTGCCAATGACAGGCGCCCGGGGAGCAGGGGTACAGTGTCTTGCTCAGGGACACTTCGACACATGACACGGCCCAGTCAAGGATTGAACCTTCGACCTTGCGGTTACCAGACAACCCTCTTAACCCAGGGAGCCACGGTCGCCCCCTTAAAAAAAAAAAAAAAAAAAAAAAAAAAAAACGTATGAACGGTTCGTTCGGTTCGTCATGCGTACCGAACCGTGAGCCTCGTACCGAACGGTTCAATACGAATACGCGTATCGTTACACCCCTATTAAACATACAACACGACAATCATTTAAATACACATGTATAGCATTTCATCTACCACAAATGTATAGTCTTAAACAGGAGGCTGTAACTCTTTCTTGTATGTTTAATCAAGAACTTTGGACCAGCTCTTTTGTATGTTTCCTTTACGTCCTATTATGTGCTTAAGTAGTTTTGGATAAACTGTTTTAATAATTACACGTGATGACTACAGTGTTGTCTGAATGTCGCTCAGCAGCTTTCAGTCAAGTAATATACTTAGTAAAGTTTGATTAGCTGAGTGATAATGTAAACATTTTTACAAACTAAGAGAAATCTGACTTATTGTAGGATTGACTGCCATGCCTGTCTGACTTTTATTAAATGGAGTTCGGTGCTGTTGTATGCCGTATACATCAGTACTGCTACTAATCTTCATTGGCATGTGTGAGCAGAAAGTACAGACTTTAAGCCTAGTGGACCATTTATTGTCGCCTTTATGATAGTCTGTAATCATTTCTTGGAAGAGAAAAGTGAAAATGAGATCCGAAGAACTTTTTGATCTGACTTATTTGTTTGTTTTTTTCCTCCCATTAAAGAGAGACACATGCTGGCTGTGTACAGACAGGGAAAACCACAACAATTATTTTCTTTTTTTAATTTCTTCAGAATCCGTCTGATCTCCCTCGCTTCTCAGAAGTTTATCTCGGACATTGCCAATGACGCGCTGCAGTACTGTAAAATGAAGGGCACTGCCTCAGGAAGCTCAAGAGGTAAAACAAAGGTCAGTGTTTCTCTCATCCTAACATGTGCTTTACATGTGATACCTACATACACTATTTTGTAGTATTTTGAGTGTTGTAAGAAGATGGTGAGAGAGGTAGCTGTCAACCTATACCCATCTCTGCTCATGTTCTTCCTGATGGTTATTGGTTTTGTATTCTTTCTTCTTCTCTTTCTATAGGATAAGAAGTACACTCTGACGATGGAGGACCTGACTCCTGCCCTCTCAGAATATGGCGTCAATGTCAAGAAACCATATTACTTTACATAGAACTGCCTTTCTTTAAAGGCTTTTTGCTTTTGCTAGTTTTTTGTCCCTGCTGACCCACTAGAGTCTGTCAACACCTTTATTGCTAAATGTTTTTGTTTTGATCATGGTACTTTAGTACAGCTTTGACAAATCGTTGTAGTCACTTTGTTATTTTTTTGTGGAGCCACCTTTGCGTTATGTTAAATTGTATAATTAAGTTTTGTGGTGAAAATAAAACCCTTACAAAAAACTTTGTGTGTGAGATGTTTCATTTGTCCAACGCAAGTAGAAGTGCTAAACACTTTGACGTACTGTAGGAGTAAAGGCACTTGTTTATCAACCTTATTGTTCAAAAGTAAAATGCAGCTCAATTAAAATGTACTATTATTACTTACTAGAAATTTGTGACTGGAAACATTGTTTTAGGATTTGTTTATTTTTTGGAAATTGCAATAGAAAGCATAATGTAAAGTCACTATTAATAGTTTTGCTAATTAACTGACTTTTGGACCGATTTCCGCTGTTGAATTCTACCACTAATTTAATTTCACCATTAAATAAGTACTACTTCTACTGCAGGAATTCAAGGTTACAATGTTATTTATTGTCATTGTACAACAGGGTTGTGCAGCGAAATGCAGTTTGTACTCCCGTTTTGCAACATAAGAAAAATAAAACTATATAGTTTATAGAGGTGGCTTATTGAGTCTAACAGCACAAGTCCTCACGAAGTTACGCATACAGTACAGTTTTGTTTGTTTTTACGTCGAAACGATTACATGTACATTACCACAAGCCGGCACTCTGTTGGAGATATCTAAGCTTTTACTATCGCGCTTTCTCGCGTTGACACTATTTTGACCCTAACCGCGCGCCGTAACATGTCTCTCCATTCAATGGCTATCACATCTATGCTATTATCCGGCGAATAGCATTTTTATTTAGTCTTAACGAGCGAGGAAACGGTCACAATGTCTGTTCAAACAACAAATTCAAGCAACCCGATTGTCTTCTTCGACGTAACCATCGGAGGGCAGGTGAGTAGAGCAAACGTATAAAGATATACGCTAACATTTATGTCCCAGCTAACCAACGTTACCGTGAACACATCTCACCATAATATCGTGGTAAAAGTTGCGATCAACTGAACTACGTTGGTTGGTATTTAGACATCTTCGTTTAATACACGTGTCTGATACACATAGCAACAAACAGGGCTGGTTCTACGTTTAAATCGCGCGGTTTATATTGTGTTGAGCATCTTGTAGTGTAATTAAGGTAACATACATGGCTTTTTTTTTTTTTCGCCGATCGTTGTATAAATACCTCCAGATCGTGAATAATAAGTATATTGTGTTATCTTCAGTACCACGTCTTTTATTCTTGACCAAGTATACGCCATTTGTTCCTGTGAGAGTTCAGTAGGTTTGCTCAGTGCGCCCACATGCGTCCGGGAGTGAAGCTCCAGTCCTCAGCTTCTAAGAGGGGCGATAAGTAGAGCAGCCAAAACCTACATTTTCACTAAACGTTTCCTTCCCACAGTGCTGTAATCTCTATGAAAGTATGCTATTATTATTATGCTATATGTATTACCTTTCGTTAAATAACTGCTTTTAAATAAGGGCCTTTTTAACGTCAGTGGCGCACAGTGACCACTTGGCGCCTCTCAAACTGCAACAACAAGTCTGTCCACACAAACGCTATTTGCACGTAATCTGGTGCACACTGATGTTACAGCAGTGGTATTCACTAATATGTCCATAAAGGTAAAGTGTATACATCAATTGAATATTTTTGACAGTTTATGTTTTATTTAATCGCCCTTGCAATCACGTGATGTGCTCTGTACGGAACACCGTTGAGCTTTATGGGCCTCCGTACACAGGCGGAGACGTTACTTTCCCCCACTTTTCTCAGAAACTATTGCTCCAAAAGACACAAATCAAAGTACTAACGGTCCAATGGATATTCCTTCTGGAGAATCAACACAAAAAGTCTGTGAGGAAGGTCTGAGGGAAGATCACGAACTGTGTGAAATGACCCGGAAGTATCTTAAGTGATAAGAGCTGGTCGAGTTCCCTAAAAGCTATGGAAAGGTGCTTTAATGCTTCCTTTCTTTATTTCCTCTAGCTTAGGATGCACTGGACCATCCTTTATGACAGAACATTTAGATAGAGTCGTACCACAGTTCTTTGTGTTTCGGTCGATTCATGATAAATATGAGTGGATAGTGACAACCATTTCGTTTCATTGTTTTTTGTATTTATGTATTTCGAACACAAATAAAACAGTAAATATGAACTTTGACATTTAACTAAACATTTATCATATAAACCTTTGTGACTGGAAGCCTATATTCCTTTTTTCATTTAAATTCCAACCTTGGTAATAAAGTAGTATTCTAGACTTCTAAAATAAGATAATCCTGTGAATTATGTCGCTCAGTGATACCGGTTTATTGGAGATATGATGATTCATGAAATAGTAATTCTTCTTGTGGTCTGTTAGACGGGAGCTGACCTGACGATACATCACCAGGGCTATACAGAGTTTACTTTGTTAAACAACGCAAGAAGAAAAACTTGACTAAGATATTCTGCTAACTGGTACAATTCAGAATCAGAACCGTTTATTTGCCAAAGTATGTTGCACATACAAGGAATTTGACATGGTGGATGCTGCATAACATTAAACAATCGACACAGTGCAAAATACAAGACATGATTTAAAAATGGATATAGATCTGGATTTGTTTTGCAAAGTTTTCCATTTGTAAAATAAGTATGAATGTATCTTCTCAGGTCCAGTATGTCCCAGTTAGATGTGATGTGACGGACAGTAAGAAAGTTTTGCGACAGAGAGACGACACTGATGGAATATCAACATAAGCAAACATCACCACAATTGTCATCAGATCAACTTGCTTAAAACCTGTGAGAATAGCACAGAGAGACATTTGGGATCATGTGGAACAACCAAAACTGTTGCAACTGACAAAGTGTTCATGTAGGATCCCATTGCTATTAGTAAGAGCTGAATGAGAAAATAAGTCTTCAGGGCCTTTTAATACAGTCCTTAGATCCAAGTTACTAAACACAGTAGTGAAATAGACCCATACAGTATTTTAAATTATGACTAAGTGGGAAATCTCATCACAAGGTCGTCTAGATTTGGATCGTTGTATCACACATCATCATAAAGGTCAAGAAGAAACTTTGAACCTCCTCAAATAGATTGATAAACATGACATTTGTAATTTATGTTTTCAAAGAAAAAGAAGAAAAAATACATGGTTCAGTGAAATAAAATGAAAACTGGGATTTTGGATATTTATTTAGAAACATTTATACCTGTTTGGGACAGAAAGTTAAAAGACAATAGATATAAGTCAACATAGCATTTCCCTCAAGTCTAAAAGTATCTTTAAAAAGTCCTTCATGACAAACATACAAAAGAATGTAGAAAAATAATGGGGATTTTTGGAAATATTTACAAAAGTTTAGCTTAATGATCCGAGCTTTCAGCTAAACCTGAACCCCCCCTCCCCCCAACTCAAAGAATTCTATTTTGAAGTCCAGTCACAGACTCTTGTCAACGGCAACATTTTGCTGTTTGATTATCATCATCATGGTTCTCATTTGCTATTGGCTGTCAGGTCTGCTGTGTAACCGGTTCATTGTTGACCTCTTTCTCTATTACACATAGAGGAGAGTGTGCCTCTTCTCTTTGGACGGGTTCGACACAGCTGCAGGGAATGGCTGCTGTTGTGTTCCTTTGCTCAAATGCCAGTAAATGGGCCACGGGCACACGTTTTCTGGGAGGCTGTACGGTCCTTGTTTGTTGCTATTGCCCCAGAACATCATGCCCGTCAGGAAACTGTTGGTGCACTCCAACCACAGAAGGTTAACAGTGAGGTAGGCAGGTACTCCAAAGCTGAGCGATATGCAGACCACAGACATCACGAGATAAAGCATCCAAGTTAGACTAAAGCCCAGTATTAGGCTGAACCACAGAGGCGGGCGTGGATAGACGGTCTCCTCCGGTGGATTCTCCTCGATGCCTTTTGTCTCCATGCAGTTAGTTGAGGTGAACAACAAGTCGCTGCTCTGGTTCTCTCGTTCTTCCCTCGCTTCAGATATCCTGTTGGCCTCGCCCACCCACTTAGGAATCTTTGAGCAAAAGGGCAGCATTATACAACCTACCGCTGAGAAAAGCCCCAAAATGTAGTAGTTAAAGTAGTTAATAAGTGTAGACTCCCGTACTTCACACACTAGAACTGATAGCCCTTCCTGATAATCCAGTTTCATCGAATCCAATTTGACAGAACCAAAGGAGTAAATAACAGCTAGGATCCACACCAGCAATGTCAAGGCGGTGTGCCTTAGGAATTTGGAGAAGGCGCTCTGTTTGCCGAGGTAGGTACCTTCTAAATAGCAGTCCAATAAACCCAGGCACATCAGGAGCAGCGGCAGTGCTTCATATGTCGCAGAGGCATTGGACAAGATGAAGCAGAGGGACACGAGATACCTTTCAGGTCCGAGAAATAACAAGCTTGAGAAAAGAAGCACCATCACAGAGTCAGCCAGGACGATGGACAGACTGCACATGCCTAAAAAGGAGGTGTACAGTTTCCGGCCGCTGAAGGAGAGGACCGCTACGTCCAGTGCCATCTTGATAAGCATAATTCCCAGATACCTGTCAGTGTTGTCTGTATGACGGCCAGACGCATCCGTTTGCGCTATGATACCCAGCATTTTGACGGTATTGCTTGTTTTCTGATGCGTTATCAATTCATGCAGCATTAATGAAATCAGTGCTCAGTTCAGTACGGAGAGGCTCCAGGAAAGGCTGTGGAGGACAAGAGTATATTGGTTAGGAACTGTGGCTGTGCAAATGATTACTGATTCGAGAAAGCATGTGGATGCAAAAAGTATAATTAATTTAGTTATCATTGTAGTTTTGAGACACACACTTTGGTTCTCATATGTTGTCACTTCCACGTAAACATCCTGCAGAAATGGTATTCAATCTTTCCAGCATTGTTAAACCGGAGAAGCAAGTTCTGCCATTTGAAGTGTATAGCTTACAAAGTACAAAATTATATAATATTGAAACAAAGACTGACGCTAAGCCATCTGTACCTCTGTGCTCAGGGTTCTCCTAGTCCAGTGAGTTTCAGTGGCGATCCAGTCAGAGGCCCTGCATGCTCTCACCAAGACTCATCTGAATATGACTGTTGTCAGGTGAAGAGGTTCATTTGAGACGGCTATTTATGGCTCCACCTTCCCATTGTGAATGCGGAAAACTAAATGTACACACCTGCGCCTGAAGCAAACTGCATCACATGTTGACGGTCTAAGGATGCTTCCACGTGCATACGTGTCCCAGACGACAAACATAAGTAGTCGGGCACAAATGCACCAAACTATTTTTTAATTAAACAACCTGTCTTACCTGTGAGGCAAGTCAGACTCCAGCGAGAGAAAACCCTCAGCAGACAAACTGTTCTGTGGTTGATGTTTGTTCCTGTACATTCTGTATTTTCTAAATGGCATAGACAGGAGATCCACTGGCTGTTTGTTTTACTGCGAGTCGTCTGCGTGGACTGAAGAGAGAGTTGTGCAAAGATGTCATGGGGACAACCGGCCTTTTTTCTTTTCACAACAGCACAATGTTTGTTTTCACATGTGCATACAGACACTCCGACATTGTTGGAACAGTCATCCATTTGCATGTCCCTCCGGGTTGTGGAAGGCCTGGGTGGACAGATACACACACACACACACACACACAATACTTATAGAGATGATTTAAAGTCGTTCATTAGGATTCTGATGTCATTTACATTTTACATAATGTATACTTTGACCACCGGGAATCAGAACTCTGACAGAAAAGCTTGTGTAGCGTTGTTGGGATGAAACCGAGTCCACTTGATGTTTTCAGGCAGAAATAGGATAATGTGTCCTTCAAGACCAGAAGTAGAAGGAAGAAAGATGAGAAGAAATCCTATACCAGTTATTCAGTAGAAGTATCTTTGAAAAACGTGCTGTTGCAGAGTCTCTTATTATAACTGGTTACTGCAGATGAGGCCTTCTGTCTCAGAGTACTTCCTGTAACAAGACTGACCAGGTTCTGGCCGTGCTATGTAGTTCTGCCTGAGGTGAAACACTGTCCCAATTTGCATTCAGGTGTATACGTTTCATTGTTTGTCTTTGTTTTGTGTGTTCAACTGTTTGCCAGGATATCGGACGGATGAAGATCGAGCTGTTTGCCGATGTGGTTCCAAAGACAGCAGAGAATTTCCGGTAAGGAGAAAGTCGGCATTGCATAAGTCTGTTTTTCAGGACTGACGTGTCTGAGTGTTTGAAGGTGTTACTTAAACTTTCATCATCTCTTACAGGCAGTTCTGCACTGGAGAGTTCAGGTAAGGTTGTAAAACGTCTTTGTTCTCTGATGGTACACAAAGACCACCATCAAAGACGTCACCATCCTCCACACATTGTCCCAACATGCACTCAAGATGATTTTCCCTTCATCAGATTAAGGGCTAAGGAGAACCTTATTACACAAAAGGCTTCTGCTGGAGAAACCTAATTATTTGGCCACATGTATGCTTAAACAGGCCTTTTACATGATTCTGATTCTGATGTGTGCGTGTGCATGACAAAAAGTCACACAAACAAACGGATCACATTGCCAGCACACACTGAGCCACAACCTTCTAATATGAATGGGTTTATTTGAAGAATGCCAAAGGAAGCTTTTAACCCACAATGCGTGTTGCCAGATATTACAATATACACTGTCACTGGTAGCTTTCGGAGTCACCGAGGCTGATAAATGCTCTGCATGTTCATCAATCATGGAAGGTATACGAGACCATTTAACAAGACCAGCTTGTGACCACTGCTCTTTATTTCACCGACACTGTTCCTTCCTGGTGCTCTCTAATGCAGATATGATATAAATCTCTCTCCACACACACTGATATTTACATTAAAGCCAGCTACAATAAAACAGGGTGGAACTGCCAGTTCATGTACCCATCCCTGTGTCTGTTACCTGATTCAAAAGTATTCAAATTAAAGAGCACTATCATGTACCTTATACCTCAGTCAACTATAATACATCAGGGTGGTTGAACAGCTGCCAGTTGAAGATGCTTGGCCTGTGGAATGGTATGTACCCATCCCTGTGTATCAATGTTTAGGGATTGACTAGTGGTGTAACAGGCCATAGTGGATTCCTGATCCGTACAGTCATCAAGGTTCGGCGCGCATGTGAACCGCGGATTAATCACACAATTTAACCATCATACTGTGAAATAAAGTTTTAAGGTCGATATTCAGTAAGACAATGTGCGATATGGAGATTGGCATTAAGGCTTTCTAGTCGCCGATCCCTGACAATGAGAACAACAAATCTGTGGTGAAAACAACAGGAGGAGAGCTAGTGACTTTGACAGCACCTGTGCTAACCGCTCATGAACGGAGGTTACATTCGGTGACATTATGATGCGGTTCATGATCAGTTAAATTATCACTTCATCATGATGTTTTCAAATGTAATCTTGTAAAATACAGTTCTGGCGAGACACTAAATACAGTTGTTTGAATGACATGTTTTCACAGCAATATAAAATAGAATTAAGACCCAAGCAGCTTATAATACATCATTAAAACTATAAATTACAAATGTTTTTGCCAATAGAAATGCAATCTTTTATTTCTTAATCATTTGAATTGTGTGTTTTATGCAAATAACCACTATAGATGACTATAACAACGTAAAATTACTACATTTAGAATCCTTTAATGAATTACACTGACTCGTGGATCAGCAATAGTTCTCTTCATGCAACCAACGCTGTTCCTTATTGTAATTATGATGTCCCTGTTCTATTGTAGCTGGCTACAATAGAACAGGGTGGTTGAACAGCTTCCAGTTCAAGAGGCTTGGCCTTTATGCCATGTACCCATCCCTGTTCCTTGATCGACCATTTACTCGGAAAACTCGCATGAGAAACGTGGACAAAACCGCTTTCTGAGAAATAATTACTTGTATTTCAATACAGTGTCATTGTCTTTACCTTATTTTGTTCTGTTCTACAGGAAGGATGGAGTCTCCATTGGTTTCAAAGGTTGCACATTCCACAGGTACACAGTGTGGCAGCTTGATATGCAAAGCTCACCTCCCTCATTTGATCCACGCTGGGCTAGTTGTTCTTGTTAAACTGGTTGTATCATGGAACAGCCTTCTGGCTATCCACTGTTAACTCTGGCATTCAGGCAGTTTCTGTCCCTGTTTTTCTTAATATTACAGTTCTAGAGGCAAAATTAGTATGATCCTGGACTATTGTTTTGTTTGTTTTTGAGATGAAAGTGATTCTAGTGCCGACCCTTGAAATCCACGATAGGCCCACTAATGTTAACCACATCCTCAAGTATTATGTTACATTTATTAAGTGTTTGTTCATTCATATGCAACTTCTACAGAAACTTGCAATTATTTATGGGAAAATAATGTGTTGAAAAACTGGTCACCTCCTATTGTGTTTTATTGTTTTACAATATGTAATCAAAATGGATTTTTGTCTTTTTGACACTCATAAACAGAAGAATGTCTGCAGGTCTTACCAGTCAAACTCCTTCAGCTTTTACCTCAACAAAACTGACACTTGACATGTTTTCATTGTTCATTGGCAGGGTGATAAAAGACTTCATGATACAAGGAGGGGACTTTGTGAATGTAAGTACATGCACACCTCTTCTGCTGTCTGATTGACGCTCTTGTTTTATCTTCAGGATGACGGAAACAATGTTCCACGGTTTGATGTTTTGCTGTCACTGTTTGCATTCATGGCTTGGATTAAAGCTACAGTAAACTCAAACTCTCAATCTTCTTGCAACATAGCAATGAATGTTATTTTTCTTACAACAGAAATACATAAACATAGTATGTTGAGAAGAATCTTTTCAGAGAGACAGTTTCTCAGCAGAGAAAACAACAATACATTTTAGCTTGGAAGCCAACAGTAATCTCTGATGGGGTTAATGCCTGGAGTGGAACAATGTTAGATAGACCTGGTGTGAAACGAGCTAAAGAAAGATGTTTTATCATAAACAATATAAAGAAAGATATTTTAAAAGATGGTGATTAATAGTTGGCCTTTTTACTTTTACATCCACTTCTGTCTACCATGTCTTGTATTCATTAAATAAAATAAATCGTGCCATGATGTCAGACAAACTGCAGGTGTATTTTGAATAGAGCAGGTGAACAATATGTAATAGTACGCCTCCTGGTGGACATGTGGTGAGTTACAGCTCATCTTATTGTACAGCTGCTTCTTTCTAGTACATCTTATGTTCTGTTTCTTTTGTCTTTTTGTGAAGGGTGATGGAACTGGTATCTGCAGCATCTACAGAGGTCCATTTGTAGACGAAAACTTCAAAATGAAGCACTGTGCTCCTGGTCTTCTGTCCATGGTATGTATGTCGATCAATGCTTAGAGGTTGGGGTCACTGAATGAGGAAAGGATCTCTTTACTTTAACGAAACTCAAGTTAGTTGGTTTCCTGCTAACATTTTGTTAATCATCTATTAATCCGTAAAAAAAAAAAAAGTTAATTAAGATTTGATTAATCCACTCAAAGTGAATTGACCCAACCTCTATAGACAATAGGAATTGATTCATTGATTCAAAGTGAATTAACCCTGACCAATGTAGACAAACAGACTTTTAAAACTGCCCTTCTTTCTCAATAATGTGTGTCTTACTCAGGCAAACAGCGGGCCAGGGACAAATGGTTGTCAGTTTTTCATTACCTGCACCAAATGTGACTGGTTAGATGGGAAGCATGTTGTTTTTGGTGAGTACGTCTACGATGTTAATTGTGCATTCATATCTGTTTAGAGCGCTGTGTACATTTGTGTATGTGCCAAGATTTAAACTGTCTTATTCACACCTGTTTCAGGAAAAGTGGTTGATGGTTTGCTGACCATGAGGAAAATTGAGGTAAAAACACATTGTAATATTAATATATTGATGTCAATGAATTGTGAGGGGAAAGAGACACACACTCATAGTGGGTAAAATGTCACTCACCACTGGGTCATTACCTTTTGTGCAACATGTTTAAGGCCTGCTGTACTTATTGTCTATAATATTTCACTCATCTCTCAAATCAAGTTTGAAGAGAACTAAGTACATATTTCCTAATATGTATTATATGCTTAACATTTTCATCTCAACAGTGATGTGTAAATCTTCAGACATAAATGTTTCAAAGCAGGCATCCAACGCGTGAAACCCAGCCATTGACACTTGCAGTATATCAATCTTGTACTGCTTTATGTTTATGTAATGAGTACTGTAATCAAACTATTGACATGTGCATAAATTCACATGGATCTGTGTGTGTTTATATGACTGTTTGTGCTCCTTCCTGTCTACAGAATGTTCCCACGGGACCCAACAACAAGCCCAAGCTCCCCATCCTCATTGGACAGTGTGGAGAGATGTGATCCAGCTTCCTCACAACACCACGCCAGAATTATACAACCTCTGTATACATGAAGTAGTTTTATAGTCACTTGATACTCCTCAGCAGACATCAACCTACATCTTTTTTTTCCTGTGTGGATGTCTTCTGCCATGATGCACATTGAAGGACAGTATAACGTTCAACAGTACATCATTTGGGCAATTATCTTGAGTTTGGTAAAACTGATTCCAGGTTAACCGCTGAATCCAACCCAGATCAGGTTATTCACATGTCAGGTGGGTTTTGGAACTGACGAGATGTGCTTAATATATTGGTTTTGAATTTGTTATGCAAAGCGTCATGTTCAACACTGTTGTTGGGTCCAAGTGGAGACAATGTGTGCTTCCTGTTGGAAAAAGACAAATAAGAAATTGTGACTTTTTGAAGCCTTAAGAAAGAATTGCTTTGCATTTTAAACATTCTAATTCCTGTTTGAGTCAAACTGTTCATTGAGGATTAATAAATTCTTTTACTTTTACATAAACCTTTTGGGAGTAATCTTGTTTCTTTGGGGAAAACTGTTTACATCTGTAACTAGCATCGTATTTACAGTAAGTTCCTAGTACAGTAAGGTCAAGAAGAAACTTTGAACCTCCTCAAATAGATTGATAAACATGACATTTGTAATTTATGTTTTTAAAGAAAAAGAAGAAAAAATACATGGTTCAGTGAAATAAAATGAAAACTGGGATTTTGGATATTTATTTAGAAACATTTATACCTGTTTGGGACAGAAAGTTAAAAGAGAATAGATATAAGTCAACATAGCATTTCCCTCAAGTCTAAAAGTATCTTTAAAAAGTCCTTCATGACAAACATACAAAAGAATGTAGAAAAATAATGGGGATTTTTGGAAATATTTAGAAAAGTTTAGCTTAATGATCCGAGCTTTCAGCTAAACCTGAACCCCCCCCCCCCCCCCCCCAACTCAAAGAATTCTATTTTGAAGACCAGTCACAGACTTGTCAACGACAACATTTTGCTGTTTGATTATCATCATCATCATCATCATGGTTCTCATTTGCTATTGGCTGTCAGGTCTGCTGTGTAACAGGTTCATTGTTGACCTCTTTCTCTATTACACGTAGAGGAGAGTGTGCCTCTTCTCTTTGGCTCTTTGGTTCGACACAGCTGCAGGGAATGGCTGCTGTTGTGTTCCTTTGCTCAAATGCCAGTAAATGGGCCACAGGCACACGTTTTCTGGGAGGCTGTCCGGTCCTTGTTTGTTGCTATTGGCCCAGAACATCACGCCCGTCAGGAAACTGTTGGTGCACTGCAACCACACAAGGTTAACAGTGAGGTAGGCAGGTACTCCAAAGCTGAGCGATATGCAGACCACAGACATCACGAGATAAGGCATCCAAGTTAGACTAAAGCCCAGTATTAGGCTGAACCACAGAGGCGGGCGTGGATAGACGGTCTCCTCCGGTGGATTCTCCTCGATGCCTTTTGTCTCCGTGCAGTTAGTTGAGGTGAACAACAAGTCGCTGCTCTGGTTCTCTCGTTCTTCCCTCGCTTCAGATATCCTGTTGGCCTCGCCCACCCACTTAGGAATCTTTGAGCAAAAGGGCAGCATTATACAACCTACCGCTGAGAAAAGCCCCAAAATGAAGTAGTTAATAAGTGTAGACTCCCGTACTTCACACACTAGAACTGATAGCCCTTCCTGATAATCCAGTTCGATCAAATCCAATTTGACAGAACCAAAGGAGTAAATAACAGCTAGGATCCACACCAGCAATGTCAAGGCGGTGTGCCATAGGAATTTGGAGAAGGCGCTCTGTTTGCCGAGGTAGGTACCTTCTAAATAGCAGTCCAATAAACCCAGGCACATCAGGAGCGGCGGCAGTGCTTCATATGTCGCAGAGGCATTGGACAAGATGAAGCAGAGGGACACGAGATACCTTTCAGGTCCGAGAAATAACAAGCTTGAGAAAAGAAGCACCATCACAGAGTCAGCCAGGACGATGGACAGACTGCACATGCCTAAAAAGGAGGTGTACAGTTTCCGGCCGCTGAAGGAGAGGACCGCTACGTCCAGTGCCATCTTGATAAGCATAATTCCCAGATACCTGTCAGTGTTGTTCGTATGACGGCCAGACGCATCCGTTTGCGCTATGATGCCCAGCATTTTGACGGTATTGCTTGTTTTCTGATGCGTTATCAATTCATGCAGCATTAATGAAATCAGTGCTCAGTTCAGTACGGAGAGGCTCCAGGAAAGGCTGTGGAGGACAAGAGTATATTGGTTAGGAACTGTGGCTGTGCAAATGATTACTGATTTGAGAAAGCATGTGGATGCAAAAAGTATAATTAATTTAGTTATCATTGTAGTTTTGAGACACACACTTTGGTTCTCATATGTTGTCACTTCCACGTCAACATCCTGCAGAAATGGTATTCAATCTTTCCAGCGTTGTTAAACCGGAGAAGCAAGTTCTGCCATTTGAAGTGTATAGCTTACAAAGTACAAATGATATAATATTGAAACAAAGACTGACGCTAAGCCATCTGTACCTCTGTGCTCAGGGTTCTCCTAGTCCAGTGAGTTTCAGTGGCGATCCAGTCAGAGGCCCTGCATGCTCTCACCAAGACTCGTCGGAATATGACTGTTGTCAGGTGAAGAGGTTCATTTGAGACGGCTATTTATGGCTCCACCTTCCCATTGTGAATGCGGACAACTAAATGTACACACCTGCGCCTGAAGCAAACTGCATCACATGTTGAAGGTCTAAGGATGCTTCCACGTGCATAACCAAATCAGCTGTAACCTCTGGCTACAGTGTTAGTTACGTATGTATGCAAAATACTTAAATATAGTAGCTTAGGGGTACGAGTTGAAAAGCAGTGAGCAATTCCTTAACTAGCAAAAAGCATTTCAATTTAATATTTCATGGCAAGTTTATTTGTATAGCACATTTCAAGTGCTTCACATAAAACCATTAAAAGCATCAAAACATAGGGAACATTGATTGAAACATTAAAAACAGTCATTAAAACATTAAGAAGCTAAAAAAACAATAAAAGTTGCACTGCAGTTTAAGAAATAAAGTACAGTAGTGAAATGCAGGAAATTGATTAATATCCTTGAATCTGGTTCACTTAAGGGAAGCAGCAAACAGAAAAGTCTCCAGTCTTGATTTAAAGGAGCTGAGGGTCTCAGCAGACCTGCAGCTTTCTGGGACTTTGTTCCAGATATGTGGAGCAGAACAACTGAACGCTGCTTCTCCATGTTTAGTTCTGACTCTGGGAACAGAAAGTAGACCGGTCCCAGACGACAAACATAAGTAGTCGGGCACAAATGCACCAAACTCTTTGTTTTTTAAACAACCTGTCTTACCTGTTAGGCAAGTCAGAGTCCAGCGAGAGAAAACCCTCAGCAGACAAAATGTTCTGTGGTTGATGTTTGTTCCTGTACATTCTGTATTTTCTAAATGGCATAGACAGGAGATCCACTGGCTGTTTGTTTTACTGCGAGTCGTCTGCGTGGACTGAAGAGAGAGTTGTGCAAAGATGTCATGGGGACAACCGGCCTTTTTTCTTTTCACAATAGCACAATGTTCATTCAACACTGTTGTTGGGTCCAAGTGGAGACAATTTGTGCTTCCTGTTAGAAAAAGACAAATAAGAAATTGTGACTTTTTGAAGCCTTAAGAAAGAATTGCTTTGCATTTTAAACATTCTAATTCCTGTTTGAGTCAAACTGTTCATTGAGGATTAATAAATTCTTTTACTTTTACATAAACCTTTTGGGAGTAATCTTGTTTCTTTGGGGAAAACTGTTTACATCTGTAACTAGCATCGTATTTACATTAAGTTCCTTTTAACCGTTGGTTTGTTATATTTTCAATATTCAAAATGTTAATGTCGTTCAACTTCTCTTAACACCAAATATGAAATATGTATTTACTTTTTAAAGTATGATGGCGTAATTCATTTTGATTTTAAGTTCACAGTAGTAACAAGGAATTTGAATTGCTACCATCTTCACAAAATATATGTATCAATTACAATATTAACAGTAGCCAGAATCTGAAATCATCAGAAGTCTATCGTGCTCTTCTTGTTTTTATATTTAGATTCATATAATATGTATTTAAAAACATGGTTGCGTATCCATGTTTTGAAATTCAACTCGGCATTTAATAGTGTGAGAACACTATACCCAGTGTAAATACATTGTTTTGTTTTCATTAGCCTATTTGCCCTAGGGAGGTTTTCCTCTGAGTCTTTAGCTGAGAAAGGGAAAGAATGAGTAATTGTCCAGAGATCTATATTTGAACTGTGAGGTGATACCAGGTAGCAATCTATCTCAACGTCATCGCCAGGAAGCAAAGGAGGGAAATACTCCAAGTCACACACTTCAGCGCCAAGCAATCCTCTGCTTAACTTATGGCTGCCTCCTCGTATCCTAGCCATCCATACAAATCCGGAGCCTCCAGACCCCTCCCCCACCCACGCTCTCCCTCACACATCCGTTTGCGCTATGATGCCCAGCATTTTGACGGTATTGCTTGTTTTCTTATGCGTTATCAATTCATGCAGCATTTGTGCAATCAGTGCTCAGTTCAGTACGGAGAGGCTCCAGGAAAGAAGAAACTTTGAACCTCCTCAAAATGATAAACATGACATTTGTAATTTATGTTTTTAAAGAAAAAGAAGAAAAAATACATGGTTCAGTGAAATAAAATGAAAACTGGGATTTGGGATATTTATTTAGAAACATTTATACCTGTTTGGGACAGAAAGTTAAAAGACAATAGATATAAGTCAACATAGCATTTCCCTCAAGTCTAAAAGTATCTTTAAAAAGTCCTTCATGACAAACGCATACAAATTAATGGAGACAAATTATGGGGATTTTTGGAAATATTTACAAAAGTTTAGCTTAATGATCCGAGCTTTCAGCAAAACCTGACCCCCCCCCCCCCCCCCCCCCCAACTCAAAGAATTCTATTTTGAAGTCCAGTCACAGACTCTTGTCAACGGCAACATTTTGCTGTTTGATTATCATCATCATCATCATCATGGTTCTCATTTGCTATTCGCTGTCAGGTCTGCTGTGTAACCGGTTCATTGTTGACCTCTTTCTCTATTACACATAGAGGAGAGTGTGCCTCTTCTCTTTGGACGGGTTCGACACAGCTGCAGGGAATGGTTGCTGTTGTGTTCCTTTGCTCAAATGCCAGTAAATGGGCCACGGGCACGCGTTTTCTGGGAGGCTGTACGGTCCTTGTTTGTTGCTATTGCCCCAGAACATCATGCCCGTCAGGAAACTGTTGGTGCACTCCAACCACAGAAGGTTAACAGTGAGGTAGGCAGGTACTCCAAAGCTGAGCGATATGCAGACCACAGACATCACGAGATAAAGCATCCAAGTTAGACTAAAGCCCAGTATTAGGCTGAACCACAGAGGCGGGCGTGGATAGACGGTCTCCTCCGGTGGATTCTCCTCGATGCCTTTTGTCTCCGTGCAGTTAGTTGAGGTGAACAACAAGTCGCTGCTCTGGTTCTCTCGTTCTTCCCTCGCTTCAGATATCCTGTTGGCCTCGCCCACCCACTTAGGAATCTTTGAGCAAAAGGGCAGCATTATACAACCTACCGCTGATAAAAGCCCTAAAATTAAGTAGTTAATAAGTGTAGACTCCCATACTTCACACACTTGAACTGATGGACCTTCCTGATAATCCATTTTCAATTTGACAGAACCAAAGGAGTCAATAACAGCTAGGATCCACACCAGCAATGTCAAGGCGGTGTGCCATAGGAATTTGGAGAAGGCGCTCTGTTTGCCGAGGTAGGTACCTTCTAAATAGCAGTCCAATAAACCCAGGCACATCAGGAGCGGCGGCAGTGCTTCATATGTCGCAGAGGCATTGGACAAGATGAAGCAGAGGGACACGAGATACCTTTCAGGTCCGAGAAATAACAAGCTTGAGAAAAGAAGCACCATCACAGAGTCAGCCAGGACGATGGACAGACTGCACATGCCTAAAAAGGAGGTGTACAGTTTCCGGCCGCTGAAGGAGAGGACCGTTACGTCCAGTGCCATCTTGATAAGCATAATTCCCAGATACCTGTCAGTGTTGTCCGTATGACGGCCAGACGCATCCGTTTGCGCTATGATGCCCAGCATTTTGACGGTATTGCTTGTTTTCTGATGCGTTATCAATTCATGCAGCATTAATGAAATCAGTGCTCAGTTCAGTACGGAGAGGCTCCAGGAAAGGCTGTGGAGGACAAGAGTATATTGGTTAGGAACTGTGGCTGTGCAAATGATTACTGATTAGAGAAAGCATGTGGATGCAAGAAGTACAATTAATTTAGTTATCATTGTAGTTTTGAGACACACACTTTGGTTCTCATATGTTGTCACTTCCACGTCAACATCCTGCAGAAATGGTATTCAATCTTTCCAGCGTTGTTAAACCGGAGAAGCAAGTTCTGCCATCTGAAGTGTATAGCTTACAAAGTAAAAATTATATAATAATGAAACAAAGACTGACGCTAAGCCATCTGTACCTCTGTGCTCAGGGTTCTCCTAGTCCAGTGAGTTTCAGTGGCGATCCAGTCAGAGGCCCTGCATGCTCTCACCAAGACTTGTCGGAATATGACTGTTGTCAGGTGAAGCGGTTCATTTGAGACTGCTATTTATGGCTCCACCTTCCCATTGTGAATGCGGAAAACTAAATGTACACACCTTGGCCTTGATGGAAGCCTGCCCATTTTCTCCCCATATGCCCTAGATCAGGGGTCTTCAACTAAAATTCCAAAAGGTCCAGATTGAGAAAATCTCCTCGGGCAAAGGTCCGAAACATTACAATAATATCTAACTCGCGCTATTTAGTGCCATATAAATATATATATATATATATATATTCAAGAAGCCTAGTAGTAGTACGCCTCTGTGTAGTCAACAACTGTCAAATCAAATAAAGAAAGTTATATATCAATTATATTTTAACAATTATTATTGTTGGTTTTCAAATGTAACTGGATGGATTATAAATAATACATAGAAATACATCAATAAATGTTCTTCTCATTTCAAGTAAAATGAGAGCTGGATTAAAGAATAACTGACATAACAGAAAGCTTTTCAAAAATGTGCAACTTAAAATGAAGTAATTCATTTTAAAAATGTATTTCACTGAGTTGTCCTGCAGCTTTAAATTCAGTTCATTCAGGTGTGAAGTGATGTCAATCAAAAAAGCCACAATATTATATTTTTGTCATCTAGAAAGAGAAATCAGTGTGCATGGACTTTATCTGTGGTTATTAAACGACTTGTTTCAGCTCTATTCTCTCTGTTCACATCATTGTTGAACAGTGAATTCATGTGTTATGATTCTGATCATATTGGGCTCTTAGGTTTATTTTCTGTGTCTTCATTTCAGACTCAAAACAGTTGTGCTTTTCCTCGTAGTGCGCTTCATTTGCCGCTTTTATCCACAGTTACGGTTTCTGAACATATGAGACATGCTGGTTTAAACTGCCTGTGGGAAGAATTAACATATAAGATTATGTTCATTCTTGCTTATAAATTCTATTCTCTCTGAACACGTTTCTCTATTTGGAGAACGTCATGTGAGATAACTTCTCTGACTAGCGCAATATACCTGCTCTTCTTTCTATTTCCTCGTCTCTCCCCCGTGTGTCACGGTGTGTGTAAATCTCACTACAATCAGGAAACTTGAATACTCATATTTGATTGGCTGAGCTGCATCACGTGATGTGATTCACAACGCATTGGTCGGTGTGTTTCCTGCACCGCTGAACAAGTGCCGTAACGGCTGAATAAACAGCGCAGGTTAAAGTATAAACTGACTATCTGATATGAATAATTCTGAATAATCTATGGGTATTAGGTCCTGGGTCCGGATGCAACTGCGTCTGGGTCCGGATCCGGACCGCGGTCCGCCAGTTGGGAACCCCTGCCCTAGATTGTCTGCCTCTTAATACCGCACCCTTTTTGTTCACCTGCGCCAGAAGGAAACTGCATCACATGTTGAAGGTCTAAGGATGCTTCCACGTGCATAACCAAATCAGCTATGTAACCTCTGGCTACAATGTTAGTTACGTATGTATGCAAAATACTTAAATATAGTAGCTTAGGGATACGAGTTGAAAAGCAGTGAGCAATTCCTTAATTAGCAAAAAGCATTTCAATTTAATATTTCAAGGCAAGTTTATTTGTATAGCACATTTAAACAACAAGGCAATTCAAAGTGCTTCACATAAAACCATTAAAAGCATCAAAACATAGGGAACATTGATTGAAACATTAAAAACAGTCATTAAAACATTAATATATGTATCAATTACAATATTAACAGTAGCCAGAATCTGAAATCATCAGAAGTCTATCGTGCTCTTCTTGTTTTTATATTTAGATTCATATAATATGTATTTAAAAACATGGTTGCGTATCCATGTTTTGAAATTCAACTCGGCATTTAATAGTGTGAGAACACTATACCCAGTGTAAATACATTGTTTTGTTTTCATTAGCCTATTTGCCCCAGGGAGGTTTTCCTCTGAGTCTTTAGCTGAGAAAGGGAAAGAATGAGTAATTGTCCAGAGATCTATATTTGAACTGTGAGGTGATACCAGGTAGCAATCTATCTCAACGTCATCGCCAGGAAGCAAAGGAGGGAAATACTCCAAGTCACACACTTCAGCGCCAAGCAATCCTCTGCTTAACTTATGGCTGCCTCCTCGTATCCTAGCCATCCATACAAATCCCGGAGCCTCCAGACCCCTCCCCCACCCACGCTCTCCCTCTTCCACCGTGGACCTTGTTCCCTTTGCACAAAAGAATCCTTTCAGATGGATACTCTGTTCTTATGGAGGCAGGAAGAAGGGTTTTTTTAGGGGGAAGGGGGGGTCTCTTCGCGGGGAGGCTCGCTGGGGTCAATGCTAAAGCCCATCTTTGTGTGGGAGAACGGGGCTCAGCCATTAACAGCAAGCTCTTCACACGTCAGCCAGTGCTCATAAACAGTGCCAGTGGAGCATTAACATGACAATGGGTGGGGGGCTGCGGTGGGGTTGTCTCACACTCAAGTCTGGGTATGTCGGCACTGCGCTACTAGAAGACGATTTGGGACGATGACTGCGTTTCACCAGTTTGTTGGGCAGGGAAATATGAGAGAAGAAGCAAATAGTATGTTGTTACATCAGGGTGACAGTGTTTGAGTTTATGTGTACCCTTAGGAATTAAGAAATGTAATCATCTAAGGAATTTACAAATGTCCTCTCTGTGAATCCTGAATATTACAATAAGACACAATCAAATAGCATGTCTGATCTTTAAATTACGAAGGAACATTGCGGTTATTGTTCATCCTAGATGTTGTATCCTGATATGACCTTCATTCAAAACAATCAACGAAGGATTTGGGGGTAATCTCCAACAAAATAATATTACATTTCAAGTGTAATAGTAGGGTTACTTCCAGAAATGTCCTGTGATATGGAATAGTGAATCAGTTGTTCTGTGTTTAGAGTATAGCTGTGGACAGTGACCTGCTGTTTATTGGCTGGTGAGAACTTAATGTTCTTACAGCACATCAAAATTAGCTATCTTCCTAAATCTGCCAAGGTTTCATGTATGCACACAGCAACTGGCGATGCAGTAAAAATTATGAATATGACATTTACATCATGTTCGGTGAATAAAATATTTAGGCTTTCCTAATCCTTCCCTTAAATTGGGTCAGTAATCCCTCATTACATTTCCACAGCGCTGCAGTCAGTGTCCATGCGGCTACAGACAGTGTGCAATGTCTATTATGCATTTTATGTTTTGAAAGTAGTGATGGCAGCTATACACACAACCGTTTCAATCAATATCAGACAATCACCCAGTTTACAAAATTAAAATTGTATTCAAAGAATTGAGAGACAAAGTTTTAAGACAACTGAACGAAAGACCTACTACTACTACTACTAATAATAATAATAATATATTTATGCAAGACTGGCACAATAAATCTAGTCCTTATGTTTTTCAGTATTTGTACATTTTCTTCAAAGACACACAACCAAGCAGACACTGTTCCAAAAGTGTCACGGTTTTCTGTCTGACTTGTCTGGCTTCGGCATCACCATGGGGCGGTGACGAGGAACAGGTACAATCTCTTTTAGCCAATCATTTTCAGCAAACTCTTCTTTCAACCGAATTTGACAGTTGTCTCAGCCAATAGGAATGCGTTTTGTTTTTCACAACACATTCCAACCAATCGGAAGAGTAGTTGGGCGGACCGCCGGCCAGGCACATTCCCCGGCACAGCTTCTCACTCTGCCCAGTTCGATCGGCAACGGGAGCGGAAAGAGGAAAGCTGAGAGCCCGAAGGCAGTAGCCCCTACCACCGCCGGCCCAGGTTACCATCTAGCACCGGGAAACATAGCAGAGAGCCACCGCCGGCAGAAGCCAACCAGTAGTAACCATGAGCAGCGAGGCCGAGACACAACAACCACCCGATGCCCCTGCCGATGAGGAGAGCCCATCCAGCCCGGCAGCCGAAGCTTCCGCAGCGGATAAGAAGGTCATCGGTAAGGCTCCTGGAAATGAGCTAACTAGTTAGCTAACGTTAAGTTAGCGAACGTGGTGTGGAACGCCGTAGAGGCGGTGCGCAAAAGCGGCGGTTGCAAATGTTAACTGCCCAACCATCGGGTCAGTTAACCGTTGAATCACTAATGTTACTCCAACATTTTAAGGAATGTCGTTAACTCAAATGGAATAACGTTAACGTTTGTTGAAAAAAGCAAATTATAAAATAAACGTTAATTTTGTTAAAGTAGGCTGACGCTACCTCTTAAATCTCAGACGATTATATATAACGTTAACTTGTAGGATGTCTGTAAGTAATATAACGTTAGTTGGGTATGAACTATGATTAATAATATCTTGAGTAAGGTAAAATACATTTCCATTTGCTGTCAAGAGGCGAAACATTAGTCCTGGCGTTAGCTCGCGACACACATTTTAAAATGTCAGTTGGCAATATAGGTCATTATTGCTAGCGTTGCATATCCACTACTTGGGGCAATTATGAGCCGTTTCTCTGAGTGGCATTAATTTCAGATTTAGAATATATGGTTTGTAAAGGTAATCCTTAAATCCCAACCGGTCTATCTCTGCCGTTTACCGGCCTTCTAGCGTCTAATAGCTGCCACGGAATGCCGTGTTACCGATTGGTCGTCACATGCACGAACGTTGAGGTTGTTTAAGGACTAGTGTTTCGAGACTAACGTCTGAGCCACTCACTACTCCGTCGAAGTAACGAGGCAATATTAGCTGACGTCGAGACGTTAGAACGTTAACGATCATTTTGGTAACGGCTAATCGCATATCACGGTGGAACACGAAGTTATGTCACATTGCTCACTTAGCCGGCCACGATTACTACCGTAGAAAACAAGCTAACGTAAGCGGCAGACCGTCCCTTTGTTCACACGAAATGGTCTGGTTCCGCGTTAGAAGTAAATATGTCTCAAAAACGAAGTCGAAACGCACCCTCAAATGTGCGCCCAACGTGGTCGGCGAAACAATTGGAGTGAGGCCGGTTTATAAATATATTCGAATATAACTGTCAACGGTTGTCAAATGTTTCCCACATTTAAGGGCCTAGCTACTTAAAACAGCGATGGTAGCTCGTTGGCTAACGAAGCTACGCTAGCTATTTACATGGCTGAAGGGGCAACCCAAAATGTCCGCCGTATATTTTCACGGATTTCTTTGGACATTGAGTTTTCTGTTTGACGAAAACCACGGAAACGCCGACATGTTTTCTTTTATCCTTACGTAATGTTTGTTCCCAATATATGTTATCTGGTGTGCTACGGCTGATTGTGCTCTCTGGCTTTAATCCAACCACATGGTTGAGCCCTAGTTAGCTACTGCGCTAACAAGCCAGCTGGGCTCGCTGCATGCTAACGTATCCGGGCGCGACTCTACCACGTGTGAACACTCAAGTACTGAGTAGTGCGGTTTAAAATGGGGCAGTGGGTCTGTAGTAACTACACTTTGAAATGTCAGTGATCACAGCACAGCATCGTATTGCTGCATCCATATTAAATATGCGCACTAACGCAGCTCTATAAAACAGATGCACTGATCATTTGGATGATTACTAATCTTGCGTTCCACACTAGAAATAGCGCAGTCATTACTGGGCCATAATGCGCTTGGTTCATACCGCACACTAAGTGCAGCTGGCACAGGGCACCCCTAAGCACCAGGATCTATAAAAGGGTGACAGTTGGGAGTTAAATATAACTTCCACGTTATCTGGCCCTGCTTTGTTTTTCATCATCTGTCCCTGTTTGATTCCCTCCTCATTGATATTGTGAGTCTTGGACAAGCTGGTTGGAAGGTTTAGTTGTACCCACAATATGCTATCCCAACAGTGTAATATTGTAAAGGAAATGACTGACGCTTAAACTTGGTTAATCATTTTCTTTTATTGTGTCTTGTTGCAGCAACAAAAGTCTTGGGTACAGTGAAATGGTTCAACGTCAGGAATGGATATGGTTTTATCAATCGGTAAGTGGACCCCACCCCATCCATGGCTCCTAAAGACCCTGATATCATCTGTGGGTGTGTGTGTGTGTGTATGTGTGTGTGTGTGTGTGTGTGTGTGTGTGTGTGTGTGTGAAGGTACATTCCCAATCCTATTAAGGCTTTGATTTGCCTACAAAGCTGACCAGGCGATTTGTCTGCTGGTCTCCATGCTGTTGTTACGCACAGTACTTATCCGTACGCTTCCCGGTTTAGTGTCAATCTGTCTGCAGATATATTGCTCAACAAGATACTGCTAACTAGAAGTAACTGAGTGTGTACCCCCCCCCCCCCCCCAATCTTTTATTTTTAGGAATGATACAAAGGAGGACGTTTTTGTACACCAGGTAAGTTGTATGTAGTTTTATTTTCTTAATTTATGTAATGATCATGAATATGAAATCTAACCCCTGAACTGTTCTCGGTTTTAGACGGCCATCAAAAAGAACAACCCGAGGAAATACCTTCGCAGTGTTGGAGATGGAGAAACTGTGGAGTTTGACGTAGTTGAGGGGGAGAAGGTAAGCTGTGTTTTGGTTGGTAATACAATCAGTTTTTTCTGAAAGTTCTGAAATTAGTTTGCAGCTATTAAAAAAAAAAAAAGATGCATCCTATTAATTGTTCTCTCGATAATTCATTTGGGTAATTACATTTATTTCTTTATTTAAAAAGGGAGCCGAGGCAGCAAATGTCACTGGCCCAGGAGGCATTGCAGTCCAGGGAAGTAAGTACGCTGCCGACAGGAACCGCTACAGGCGCTATCCCCGAAGAAGGGGCCCTCCTCGCGCTGGAGAATATCCCGACAACTACCAGAGTGACGGAGAGGGTGAGCCACCCAGCGGCGGCCGTGACAAAGGCAGCCGAGACGGGGGAGAGAGCGCCCCTGAAGGAGAAGTGCAGCAACCGCAGCAGCGCAGACCCGCTTACCCCGGCAGAAGACGCTACCCGCCATACTTTGTAAGTAGACGCTACGGCCGCCGGCCCCCGTACACCTACGCATCACGTGGAGGGATGTCTGATGTACGCCGTCACAGGGCTTCTGTCCAGAAGCAGGCAGTCCCGGCCGGGACCTTTTGATATGTTGATGTCATACACAACACCCTCTCCTTTCAACACTCGCGTGAAAAAAATATATCTTGGTGTATCGGGGGTCTGGACAATATCTTGCAAATTGACTCAAAATAGGCCCCTAATCTCAGCTATGTTGGCTGGATGGCAAGTTTCATTACGTGGTTTGTTTGCTTACGTGTTGGCTTTGGAAAAAGCTTCATCTCAATTGTTGGCTGTATTTGCTTTCAGGGAGGCGAGGGCGACGAGAGCCAGGGAGGTCCTGGCCAGGGAGGTCCTGGCCAGGGAGGTCCTGACCAGGGCAACAAACCAGCGAGGCAGAGCTACTACAGAGGCTTCCGACCAAGGTTCATTCCTAGGTTTACGTGTTGGCTTCATTGACGCAGGGCTGCAAACAATGGAAGAGTAAAGCACAGGGCTGTCTATCAAAGAATTCTAGCCCAGAGTCTACCAGCGAACCTCAATTGATAAATGCCACCGGTTTGGCCAGAGAAGCTTTCCTTTTATTGCAGCCCACCCTCAAATTGCAGCTGTGCATTCAAATTTTGCCCATGTACATTTCTTTTAAAACATCTCATCTCAGTAGATGATATCACCACTTAGTTTCTTGATAATTCATGATTCCTTACAGCCCCTCGCTTGTTCACTCCAGGGGTCCCCCCCGTCCCAGACCAGTGCGGGATGGCGAGGAGGACAAGGAGAATCAGGTCGGCGAAGATGGTCAGAACCAACAGCCCCGCCAGCGGCGCTACCGCCGTAATTTCAACTACCGCCGCAGACGTCCACAGACTAACGACAAACCCGGCCAGGAAACCAAGGAGGCCAAGACAGGAGGTGACCCATCTGCAGAGAAAACGTCCGCTCCCGAGGCCCAGCAGGGTGGGGCTGAGTAGGAAACAACCTGCCCACCGGCACCACCATCTTTTACCATCGTCCGGGTCAGTATAAAGACGCCAATTCAGACAGAGCTGACAAATACTAGGAAACTTAAAACATCTCAATTTAACAGCTAAGCTAGCTAACTAGCTTGTCATTTGCACTTTGTTGGATCTGTAGTGGATGATCCAAAGCATGAGGTAGTGCAGTGGCTTTGATAAAGCAAACTGTCGGGCACCGTAGAGCCCTCGCTATTGGCTCTTCTCCATAAGAGCAGCAGCTTTAGGCTTTTGATTCCTTTTCTGCTATCTGGTGGTGATGCACATTTCAGGCACGCTACATGACTAAACTCAAATGATTGAAAATGCAGCATACAGATGAACAATTGACTCAGTTTCTCCTTTTCTTTACAGTTTTTTTGTCAACAACAAGATGAAACATCAAACAAGATCTGAGCAATAAAGATTTGACTTGACGATCGTCACAAGCTTGCACCATGCATTTGACCAGATTACCACCGATTGCCTGCAGAATCTATGCAGACTTGTTTTTTTTTCCCATTATTTTTATGTGACAGCTACAAACGTTTTGGGGAAACAGCAAATGTTTTTCTAAATCTGTCCTAAGTTTTTACACCAAATGGTTTTTAAAGAAAAAAAATGGAATTTGATAACTGGTCAGTTTGACATTTTTAAATAACTTTTTATGTATTCAAACATTTTAACAAAATGCAAGCTCAAATAAAAGTCCAGAAACCAGGAAAGATGTCTCGAGTGTTTGTTTTATATTTCAAGTAAATGGGCTCTTAACAATGACACACTTAAATTGTATTTGTTACATTTCAGTTAACTAGTGGTTTTCTTTTCGTTTTGAATACAAACATATTTAGACAAATATAACCTTGTATAATGCAGTCAATTTTATAATCACCAAATTCAACAATAAGTGTCATAAACAGCATTTATGATGGTAAATGTTTTGCCAAAACTGATATTTCTGTGGTCACATTTCTTAATTTATTTTACACGAGGATAACAAAATTCTTATGCAGCTTCTTGAAACGACACGAACACAATGTGATACAAGAAATGCATCCAACATTCAGCACTATATCAAGTTCCACATCTTGAGCTTAGGACTCATGAAAGCAATATGTAGGCAATACAGTTCAAGCAACTTCTCATACAACAGTGTATGTATACAAAAGAATTTAACTTTGTAGCTCCTATATTTTGTATTCAAACCTAGGCCTGAGGCTCATTTTTTACTACAGCAAGTAAGTTTCAATTTACATTCTCACCAAATGCATGTACAGCACCAGGATAGTGCTGTCCGAGTAGAGTTATCTGCCACTGTTGACCAGGAAGTCCTGCTATAGCAAATGTCCATTCTTTATTGGCTACACATATAGTGGACAAAAGCACATATATACAATAGCTCTGCAATAAAACATTTTTGGTGGAGATATAACTTGATTTAACCTGATGGCAATGTTTTAAAATTGGTTTGGACAGAGTAACATAAACCATGGACACTGGCTGGATCCAACCCAGGTACCTCATGGTCACATTGTATACATATTAGACCACTTAGATCAGTGTGTTGTTGACGGACATCTGGACCACTGTGTTCAGTATGATACGCAAGCAATGCAGTGTCAAACGCTGAACGCCGGTGTCACCAATTTACCGGAAGGTGTTTTTGTTATTTTGTCCACTGTGCATTCAGAGAGTCGCTCAAACGTTGGTCTCTTTGCGCAGCCGCTTCATGCGTTGCACGTTGTTCTCGATGGCCGTCGGGTTGGTGATCTCTGTGGCACAGGTGGCAGGAAACCAGCCTCTCTCTCCATCTCGCATTCTCTCCCCGTAGCTCCAGGCTAGGAAGAGCAGACGGTTAGCTTTTAAATGAAGTATAGGTAGGCGGCTCACTGACTGAGCACGAGGGTCTGGATGTGATGTATTACAGATAGTGATGGAGCTAAGTACACACACACACTCACCTTCCTCTTTCTGCAGCACGATGACAAGCTCAGCCTGTTGCAACCCCAACTCATCTGGCTCTTTCGGCATGTAGGCTTTAGTGGCCTCACACTGTGGAAGACCTTAAAAACATTCCCATAATGTGATTCATGAAACCAACGCTTTTAACTGAATGTCAACAAACCGGTTGTCTTTTCTGTAAAAACACAACCTGTGCCACACTGATGACTATCTACAGCACATCTCATTGCTTCCTGGAATGTGTCATTTTGCCTGGAAAGGCACACCCTTTGATAACAATGTCACTTAAAATAATTGCTGCTACACAAACAGAAAGTGTTGGTGCTGCTTGTGTGCTTATGTTCTTTATATGTATTTAGTTCATTGTAAACCCAAAGTCAGGCTTCACATAGATCAAGAAAATGTTGAGAAATAGTTGAAAGGTCTGGAAAAGAAGGGAGAGCCTATGCAGCTCTGATATGCATTTAAATAAGATTGCATTTAAAATAGCTGCAGACTCATTAGAAATGAAAAATGAAAATTAACCATCTGTTTTCTGTGCAGCACACTACCTTCCATAACAAATTAATCATTTACAAATGAAAGGCAAGAGAACATTTACCACTTTCAACAATGACATGCCTTCACTGAAAACCGATCAAGCTCAGAGCTCAAAGTGTATTTCAAAGAATGACTCCCTTGGTACATAAAGCATGTGGACTTACCATCTCGACAAGTAAAGACTCCATCCTGCTTGTGTTCAGTAAGAGCAACTATCCAGCGTGCCCGGTCATCCCTTGGCAACAGAGACAAAGAAAAACACTGTTAAATACGACTCCAGAGCTAGTGTTGCATGTATTAACACAAGAAGTCTGTTTCTTACGAATGGACTCAATGCACGGGAGCATTTGAGGTTGCCATTAAAACGTCTGTCAGTAGAGGGAGCCAGAAACAAAACATCACATTTGGTTTGCAGTCAGGTTTTTCCAAGAGGTCTCTCTCTCTCTCTGTGTGTTCAGCTCTCAGTATTTTTGTAGCTTCGAACTGAATCTCTGTAGTTTGTGGTTTAATTTATCTCATGTTCTTGTTTGTACTTCATACATTAGCCTTATATTACTGTGTACTGGTCACCTTCAGTCCTATTGGAGCTAATTCACAATAAAAGCTTTCCACTGGTGAACTGGCAAGATGCTTTTATTGTGAAGAAGTCACAGGAAATGCAATGTGAAAAGCACCTTTATCCCTTTAACTGCCTGCTCTACATTTTGGTAGAGCACATTTTGAATCACTATATCTTATTAAAAAATGTGTTGACTTTAACTTAACCTGATTGAGCCATCTCTACCACTTGGTTGAGGTCTCTTCTCATAAAGAAATCCACTAGATGTCACTGTTTCTTTAAGGGGTAGGCCTTCTTAACTTGCCTCTTCACAGGAAGTTAGCAAGACAAATTTTCCTCCAGACATGTGGACGCTATTTGGTGAAAATTTCAAAGTTAAGCAAATTTCTTTGACATATTACAGAACATAAGGTCTTACTGAACAGAATTATGTAACTTGATACAAAAAAAACAAAACGAATAAGGGTAAAATAATTTTGTAAAAACATGCTTGACCAAACGGTTGAATTGTCACTTTATAATAAAGATAGCGAAGTTAAGTTAACGTAAATAAAAGTCAGTATTTGCTATGAAATAAAACACATCTGATTATTTATTGTTGTAAATATGATACATTTAAGGTTATTTCATCATATGCCAAAATTATTTCATAAACCGGATTTTTTTCTGTATGAAAAGAAAGCCGCTACCGAACGGTTGATTTATCATTTTATGGTAAACGTAGTAATTCTGAGATAATAAATGTAGTTTTTTTTAAATCAAAAACACTACGATAAATGTGTCAACCTTCTGAGCAATGCCTGTGGGATCATGCCTCTTTCAACTGTCAAACGGTGGAGCAAAGAGGCCCGTGCAAAGATTACTGTCCCGTGCCCATCCCTCATTCCTGCCTACAATCAGCAAATGAGAGGCATTGATATTTCTGACATGCTGGTACACCTGTACAAGACCCCAGCCAAGTCAAGGCATGGTACATTCCCCTGTTTGGATACATCCTTGACCTGTGCATCTCAAATTCCTGGCTGGTCTACAAGAGGGATTGTGGCCATAAAGTGACCTCTCAACCGTTTGGTAGAGGCCTGTATTTAAAAAACTGGGGGGTCTGTTGGAATTTTTTTTGGGGATTGTTGTTATAACTGCCCCAAAGAAATAAAAAATGCAAAGGAATCATTTTTCCATTACTTTTTTCTTAGTGAGGACATTAAAGGGATTTATATACTCATAATACTTAAACCTTGTGTTTTTCAAATTCCCACTTGAGGAATGTACAGTTATGTACAGTTCATGGCTGAAGGGAGCTGAGAGCATGTTTACCTGGACTCGGCCACCAGGCAGATCTGCTCCGCTTTGCCCTCACTGTTCTTGCTCATCTGCAGCTTGAAGGAAAGATAGTAGCTGTTCTTGCCAGGCGAAGACACTCGTCCTTCTGCATCCTCCGCGACCTCCACCTCCACATTCTCCAGAGTGGCGTAGTCCATCACCACAAAGCTCTCCTCACTGGATAAACAAACCGTTTTTTACTCACATTTCTATTTAAAGGATAACTTTGATCAAATTGTGCAGGAACGTTCACAGAAATATTTTCATTTTTACACATTATAGTGTAGCTAAACCTAGTCACTATTTTATTTTTGTGCATGGGTGTACAACGAACACATTCAAACCACGTTGCTTGACCCATCTGCTGATAGCATTTCCTAGATGTTATCACCTAATGACTGGGTCGCAGTGTCAACTTAACATCCCTGAAAATGACTCCAGTGTTGTGGGCAGCTCCTTCCTCTGTGTTGACATTGTTTGGTTTCTCCCTAACTCAAAACAGAGAGCTGTAGTCTGTCGAGCTGCCATGCTGAATGCAAAATTGAAGAATCTCAAATATGCAAGCACCAGATCCATGCTCTTTCCTTTCTCCGTCCCCTTCCTCTTGTCATTTCACTCAGTTTCTCATGTTTCCTGCCTGCCAGCAGTTGGACCCAAAGTCCCAGAGAAACACGCACAAAGCTCCTGAAATGCTTCAAAACCTGGTTGTGTTTCTCAAGTTTGTCTTCTCTAGCTGCCCCCATTTTAGCAGATGCACTACTAGGTTCTTTTATCTAAAGTGAGAGCGATTTGATCGGTGAAAGTACAAATATACAATATATTAATACAACTATTAGCTTCCTGCTCTGGTGACTTTGTTTCTCACGACAGACTACTCCTCAACATCTTAACTATTGGGATTATGTTGACATACCGGAGAATATTTGAAGATACTTCTATGAATTAAAATTAAAAATGTGTCATTTACATTAGACAGTTTAAGTTTTGTAAAAATCTTTTTCCCCCCCAGAAAATTATTATTTTAGAATTGAAGTGCATAATATTCAAAACAAACGGTGCGTTTCAGCCCCACTGACCTCTTCTTCTTGGTGACGATCAGTACGTCGTTGAAGATAAACAGGTAGTAGCTCCTGCTGCTGAAAGCCCTCCAGATGCTGAGCTCTTCGGTGCTGAAGGCCAGCTCGCCGCGCTTCTTCAGCCACCGCGATGACGACACCAGAGGAAATGGCTGTGAGGACACAAGAGTTATCACTATCGGTTCAGGTTAGTTAACTGAATCTGCATCCTGACGACGTGACAGGAATCAGTCCGAAGCTTCATCCAGGTTCCATTACATGTTCCTTGCTTTTTCTATCTACATCCACGGCCATCATTAGACCTAATAAGTCACAAAACACAACTTACCTTGATTTTACCAAAATCCATCTGTTTCTGGATGGTGTACATCTGCTCCGTCCTCTCCATCCGCTGAGCACCATCATTGCAGCTAGAGACCAACTGTTGAATTAACAATCACAACGACGACAAAATGATAATCGCGACTTTAAAAACACATCGACCTTCATAGTCCACTCTCAAATGCGAGATAAAGAGTGCTTTCTCAACGTCTCTCTACCTTGCTGATGGCGTGCAGTGCCCAAACAGCAGCAAAGTACTCCGCTGTCTTATCTGGAGTTTTCTGGCAGATGGTCTGTGAGGAGAGAACAAAAAGGTATGAAACTTAGTTAGTAGCAGTTATTTACTTCTAGACGCAAAACAACCTGCTGCCCCATTGTACATACCCAGAAGCTGAATCTGGAGTTTCTAAATCATAAGGTGTACATGCACATATATGCATACATATGGTTTTTATTCATTTGTTGACTTATTTTTCTAATTTTGTAAATTCTTCTCATTTCACTCCCCATAAACGTGTCTCTATGATACATAAATATGTGTTAGTGCCCTTTGATCTTAATAGGTGCGCAGCTTTACGAGCTTAAATAATTAACACAATTTGAATTGTTTTTTGAAGGCTGACAAAATTGATAAACTTGGAAATAATGTAGTGAACGCATATCTTACATGAAAAAAAGGAAAGAAAAACAGATAAGTGGCCCTCAGCATCCTATTTTCAGCAGCTATGCGTCTCACAATAAGTCGTTTGTGTAAGAAAGAAAAGGTTATACTGACATCCAGCAGCAGTGGGAGTCTGGTGACTCTCTGCATGGGAAGGATCAGGAAAGAGATCATGGGCAGGCCTCCACAGTCACTGCTCCCCTCAATCTGCTTCAGGGCCTCTTTGAACGCGGTGTTACTGGTCCTGATAGACGGAAAGAAAAGGCGGAAAAGTTCAGCTCATCCCGCCGTGTCGCTGCAGAAACTCGGATTGTTACAGTTTGTTCTGCTACTCACAGCAGCTTCTGCAGCGTCCTCTGCTGAAACGTCTCGTTGGAGCAGTAGACGATGTAGGGCTCAAAGTGGTGGGCCGCGTGGTTCTGAACAATATCGCTAATGTCCCGGATCACTGGGTTGTCATAGTGACGCCGTTCGAGGTCCTCGAAAAACCTGAAAATTAAGCGAGAGGGGGAGGTTCGTAAAGAAGTGAAAGGACTGTGTTTCTCCTCCCACAGACTGTTTACCTGAGCAGGACACACAGCTGTGGGAGTGAGTTCAGGCTGAATGTGGTAACTTCTAGGTTTAGAATCTCAGGTTGTTCGTATGTGATGACACTTATCAACACACTGTTATTTAGGGGTTCTATCTGGCTTTGTCGAAAGAAAGTTGTTCAACTTAAATATATATATTGTATTAGAGTCTATTACCTGGTGAATTAGCTGTTAAACTAAGTAAAGTTTGTTGTAATGTTACGTTTCATTCTGTAACAATTGTGTCACTAGAAGAAGTTATTTGAGTCATTTTGACAACAAAAGGCGACCGTCTTCATTTAACTCAATGGACTCTGAAAATCCTGAAAGCACACAGACGGATCATTTCAAGCTGCCAATACAATAAAATACTAAACCTATGAAACGTTTAACTTTCTACTATAAGATCCAGGGGAACCCTTTTGCCAAAGCATTGTAAAGCCCTTCCATTATTGGATATTATAACATCATAAATGACTTTCAGCCCTGTCCTTGCTAAGTGCCTTTTTGACAAAAAGCAGTAAAATGACACCTGAAAAACAGCCCAACCCAGGAAGCAACTGCAGTGCAAACATTCACACACAGATACTGTCAGTCAGGTCATACAGGAGCTCCTGAGAAACCCTCTGCCTTCTAGTTTCAGACATCCAGTTTTACTTGGAAACAAAGAACAACAGGATCAAAGACAGAAAGACACGTCTTCTCTTGCTGCTAAAACTCTCTCGATCCATTTTCATTCAAATGTATGTCGCTAGCAATGCACAAAGCAACACGTTCTGCTCTCATGCACATTATCATCTTAAAGCCCGGGAATAACACTCAGAGCAGTAGAACCAGTTTGGCTGGCGTGTTTTAACATGTTGATGGAGCCTACAGGATACAAAAGACATGCAAAGGGGAAATACTCCACCTGAAACTTTAAAACAACCCATTTTCTGCTTCAATGGGAATACAATGTTAACTGTATGACAAAAAACACTCAATGTGCCATTTCAAATCTGTAGAGACAGTATACAGATAACAGCATCAGATCCTGTTTACGAGGCGCTAGCACTAGTTCCCCCCCCCCCCCCGACACACACACACACACACACACACACACACACACACACACACACACACACACACACACACACACACACACACACACACACACACACACACACACACACACACACACACACAAGTAAGACGATGTTGCACCCACCGTTTGCTGACCTGCTGAATGACAGAGATGTTGGAGAAGAGGTGATGGTACTCTGTGGCTGTCATTGTTTTCTTCAGAGCTTCGCTACTCTTGAAGTGACGCACCAGGATGCCCAGGCTGTGCTGGTACGAATGTTCTGATGTGAGGATCTCAAAAATGGCCTGTCGAATGAACACACACGCCCAAATAAGTGTGAATGTGAAGAACTCACATTTGCAATCTTTTTTCTCTCCTTTGGGTCATTTTGGTGATTCCCTACATTTCCCATAATTCTTTTTTTAACAACATCCAGAGAAATGACCTCTACTTTCCGCATTCAAATAGGGGTTTACACATAGATAAACGGAGCAAAGCATTAGTGAAGTTCTTCAAGATCAAGAAAGTGCTACAGACATGTCCCTGACACAAAGTAAAACATATGCTGTGGCTGCAATGCATTGTGGTCTATTGAGGCTGCGGTTGGTGGAGAAATCTGTAGTTCTGCAGTCTTCTATGATAAAACTTCACCATTTTGTTCCAATATTAAACGTGCTTTAATATTCACAGGGAGAATGGTGGATTTGTTACTGAGTGACACCAAAATCCGACATTTACTGCTGATGTTTTAGACTCCAGTGAAACTTCACATTGTAATTGTTGTGGTAATCGTCAGAAGCATATACCAGCAGACAACAAAACAGATCAGCAATTTGTAGCAGTGTGGAAGGACTTTTCACTGTATGACTATCATTATTTTGAAATGGAGGGCTTAATTAACCTCTTCTGACTGTGGTCATGATCTCAGGTGATCTTACACACTCCTTCACTTCCTGTAAAGGCGAAGTGACTCAGGCAGGAGCAAAGGGCATTAGCTAGCTAGGCTGAATCAAGATCACTACTTCCTGAAAATCTCCCACCAACAGCAGAAAAAAACGTCACAAAAGAGTGGTACACGATAGTGCGCCTGGTGGACCCGGTAAATGCTTTCGTGTCCCTAAAAAGCAGCATTAAATTGGCCATGGATCGCTGCCATTCTGCTGAAGCACTGAAACTAAACCCACCAGGTACAAAAGAGCGAGACGAGCACCAGCTCAGCACACGGAATCAGTGTGATCACACTGGCAGGGTGCGGCTTTATTTAAGGACTGTAGTGCACACAGGGTGGACCTTTGGTATCGACACGTCTGTGGTTGGACTGCCGGTGAAGACGCATTGTAAATAGAGAAATCCACCAGCAGATAGTGTTACCCTATAAAGATGGTATCGGCCTGTGTTCAATGCTTTCTTGGAGTTAGTTTTTGACAAAAACTCTGAGAATGAGTTTGAACCTGTTGCCAGACAAATTTGGCAGGTGTGGGATGAAAATTATAATAACTGTAAAGGACATTTTTAAGGCACACTGTCATTGAACAGAAAGCCTGTATTACTAATTGGAAGTGTGTTTTTATAGGGGAGGGGGGGGGGGGGGGGTTGTATTTTGGGAAACGTATGATTCAGTGTTTTAGGAGCTTGACCCATAGCTATAGCTTTCAATGATTACTGCCAGAGGATTTAATTATTCAATTAACCGTCTCTATGGTAACCGCATGCTATGGCTGTTTTTTTCCTCCAACTCAGTGGCAAAAAACACAGAAACAATAAATATCATGTAATCAGACACTGAACACTGCTTCACCTTTGTGGAAAAACGTGGGTTTCTTAAACTGCACATCCTGTGGCTGAAATGTCATGTTGGCATTGCCTCCAACTTGAAATGCAACATGTCATATGGTTGCATTGTAGTGTTTAAAGTCTACCGTCTGGTGAACAGCTGGTACATGAGCCTCTCTTTTCTCCCTGTGTGACTGTGACTAATTCAAAACACTGAGTATAGAAAGAAGAACACACGTTCTGCCGTTGAGCTGCATCAGAGCTGTCCTGCTTCCTGCAGCACATTAAATCCCTTCTAGGACATTACTGTCGGCATACTTGGTACCAGCCCCCCCCCCCACACACACACACACACACACACACACACACACACACACACACACACACACACACACACACACACACACACACACACACACACACACACACACACACACACACACACACACACACACACACACACACACACACACACACACACACACACACACACACACACACACACACACACACACACACACACACACACACACACACACACACACACACACACACACACACTAACCTCTTGTCTCTTTCTCTCCTGAGGTGAGATCAATGTCAGGATACCCGTGTCCCTCACCTTTGTACAAAATAAAAATAAAAACCAATGTTTAACTCCATATTCTGCTAGATTCAAGATAGAATTTGTTTTGAAAATCGTAAATTTTTTTTTAATTGTCAACAACTCCAGCCTGTCAGAAGAAACTCGGTGGGTATTCGAACATCTAGAGCAAACTTAGCCAGCATTTCTACACAGGGTCACGGAGTGTGGGAGTTCATGCAACAACAAAAACATGCAAGAAGCTTTTATATTGCACCCTTTTAGATAAAAAGAAAAATCCAGCTGACGTTTAGGAGCAAGAAGGACATTTGATCAGAAGACAAACACATTGGCTGTCTTGTTCTCTGATAGAAATCTATGTTTTAGTGCACTTGTACACAATACCTACTTTGATTGTCAGTGCAGTTAAAAGGTTTACCTGCGGTAGCTGGCTCCAAGTGAGCTGTGCCGGCCGGTAGCTCTTCACCACGATGCCCTGGTCCTCCACCTCCACGGGAGCCTCCACCACCACAAAGTCGTCCAGCAGCTCATCCTGGTTGGTGGAGTGCAGCCCTCGCTCACGGATCTCCTGGTAGAGGCGCGGAGTAGCTGAGGATTTCCACAAACACGGCTTAGGTTTCAATTCAGAGTCTCAGCGTGGTGATGATTTTGGAATAGAAGCAAGAAAAATGCTTTGCAAATTCCTTTAGGCTTATGCATGAAGGATTCTGATGTTATTCACCCATAAGTCTGTCGAATGAATTGAAAGAAGTTAATTGTAGGTATTTTGTCAAGTGTGAAAAATGAAAGGCTAAAGCAGAGTTGGAATCTGTCAGCATAATAACACGAGTCACTTTGAGAATTAAAGCGTGGGACGTGAGAATGCATCCGTTTGTAAAAAAAAAAAGCTAATTGGGAGTTAGATTTAAACGCAGGTTTTTGCCTGCAGTGCGTCGTTACTGGAATGATCCCGAGACCATTCAGGTCACAGGTTTGATTCTCACAGAGATAAATGTGCCGGTGAAAGACGATTCTTGCATCTTACGTTTTTGATATCAGCTCAACAGATGGACAAACAACTCTTCAATAAAACCTTCTCAAGTCTGCATGATTATACCTGGAAAATTAGTCAAAATCACATTTGGAGAAGTGGCATTGTCTGAAGGCACAGGACATCAATAGTCAAGACGTAACAATCTGGCATTCAGCATGAATGGTTTCCTGTTCTGTCCTCTCCTGTTGTCTCAAGACATCTTGTGTAAGCCATGTCACAGATTGTATCCATATGTTATTATTATCATTTTCATTAAAAAAAGACAAACGTTATTTCCCATGTATTTGTAGTTCTATAGCCAAATTTAGAGAAGTGGACAGAGTGACACACGGGGGAACATACCATCTTTGAAGGACCCACGATGATTCTGGTTCCTCTTTCTCCCCAGGGTTCGCTGTAGGGGAGACAGCAGTGCAGCCTGAGTTTCACACTGTGGAATGCATGTGCCTCAATAATACTCTGCTTTTAATTAGATATTATTTTTCTCCTAACATCTCATTCTCTCTTCAGCACTGCCTTTTTTCTTCCAATCCTCAAATGTAGCATTTTTCCAGCGTACTCTGGTAAAAACACTCTTGGGTGTGGAAGATAGGAAACAGTTGTGGAAACACGGCATCATCACTATGACTAAAGGAGAAATTGACAGAAGTCACCGCCGATGCCATTGGCTATGCTGGCTGTGACCTATGAGGCTAAAACTGTATCAGCTGGGCTCTGTGTTCGTCTGAAGAACATAACTGGAACTGAAATCGCCACTTTCATTTAGCCAGTTGCTTCTGATAGACCTCAATTACTGAACACTCATAATATCCAACAGATAAGTGGATTAAAATGTCTTTTTACACAATTTTTTTTATTAGCCATCTGCAACTGCAAATTCTATTAAATCAACTATGAGATAAATGCCCCCCCCCCACCCTGTACCTTGCGTCCAGGGCTGCGAGCTGGACCAGGACTGACTGCTCTGTCCTCTCTGACAGGTTTCAGCGTGGCTCCGGACCCTTGTCTCGACGCCATGGCTTCAATGTCCAGGCTGGTCACCGCCGCTCTGTATGACTTGTTCCTGCGGTTCCTCCTTAGAGCGAAGCCGTCTCCATCACTGTCGTAATCCTCCCAGGACACATCTGGCCCCTGGGTTGAGTGGCGGCTGCGGGTCCCACTGCTGGCGTTCTCCAGTCCCACTGGGAACGTCACCACGGTGGTGTGGTGGCGGACTTTATGCCGGCTGGCTAAATTCTTGGGAATGAGCTGGTGCTTGCCAACCTTCCGCGCGGCAGGACTCTGGGTGCTCAAAACAACCTGCTGAGGTACAACCATCCTGTCTACCCCATCTTCCTGGGGTGTGGATGTTTCAGATTGGGCCGTGGGGGGGGGGCTTTGTGGCTGGCAGCGTTCATCGCCGGGCTCAGATATATGGAGTTCTGTGGAGAAGTGGCGCTCCAGAACTAGAGGGGCCTGGTCGCCCTTGTAGCTGTCCAACTGGCTGTTGGACATGATGTTCTCCCAGCGTCACCTCGGCCCGGTCTACTGAGATCTCCAGCACCTACAACATCGAACGAGTCTGAAGAGGAGGGACAAAGAGCCAGAAGAAAGTCAAACTACAGGCAGGGAACATGTAGAAACTAGCACCTTGGATGGAGACATGGGGGAAAAAAGAACAGGGGTAATTAGAGTGTCAATAGTCTGGATGACCCTCAAATACCACCAGTGACCTACAGTGGGGCTCCCAGATCTCTTCCCATCGAAGGAGGGAGCCTAACCCCTGATCCAGTTCCCCACTCACACACTCAGCCGGACGGAGCAGCCAGTTGTGTCCGTCCTCATATCAAGGGACTCAACCCGTGACTCAGCGCTCACTCCCACACTGCACTTGCCCACACAAAAGCACACAGAAAGACCTGCCCCAGCAAATCTGCGCGCTCCAGAAACTAGATGAAAAAAAAGACTTTTCCTCTGATAAATACTCCTAACCTGCCCTGTGCAAAGACTGTTATGTCAAGTGCAGACACACATGCACTATGTATTGCAGGTCTAAGTCTTATAAACATGTCATTATAGCGACAGTCTTAAAATTGCCTTCATGACAGAGATTATATAACAATAGCTTTAACTGCATTTTTAAAACACATACTGTTATGACACCGACGGTGAAATAAATCAGGACGGGTCGCAGTTTGAATTTTCCAATAACTTCGCAGCCTAACAGACGGATTAGGGTGGGAACAAAAATGTCTGCCTCACATTCCCATGGTTCATAACAGTGAGGTGAAACGCAGTTCAACAAATAAGTTCAACAGCTGCCTTACCTGTGTGAGCCGACCTTACGAACACCAGCCTTCTTATTAAACGAGCCTATCACGAGTGATTCCGGCGGTTTCTAAATTGAGCTGCTGATCGGTGCAACTCCAGCAGCAGACGTGGTCCTCCTCCGCTCCACTCGGTCACAGATTCCTTCGTATCCACTCACTTCCTCCTCGGTCTGCAGCCGCCTATTAAGCCGCGTTGCCTACGTCACTACAGGTGAGTGTCCATCAATCATCGAAACCTGGCAGGTAAACGCCGACAGCAACGGACGCAGCTTATCAGTTGTTTTTTCTTCAGTGTTTCAGTTACGCAGGACCACTTCACACATCAACTTAGCCAAATAAAAAACTGCTTTTAATCAAATGCATTTTAAAACACCGGGTTGAGTTTGACCTGGCCACATAATTCGGATTATTTTGCAAATACAGAAAGATATGTTTTTTTTTTTGTATAATTATATATATATATATATATTTTTTATCTCCCATCAATATTCATCTGTATCTGACTTTGTGATTTTTGTTGTCGTCCTTTCTACCTGATTGGTGACAAATAGCTCTTTGTCTCCCTCTGGTGACAAAGAGGAGGAACTACAGCCTCGTCACTGATTATTTTACGCTGCATGTAGACAATACATGGTACATTAAAATCATTTCAAAGGCTTCCCCACATTTCAGAAATATTGGTTTGAGTTTCATACAGGTTCTTTTAAAGCAGTAACCAGTAAATAAAGTCAAAAGTGTCTGAAACGCTCCTGCATGTCATAGATCTGCAGAACTTTTTTGTTAGTTTATTCATTTTCGTAGTTATTTTTCCTTGGATATTACCATTTTTTCCAACTTTAGCATTATCATTATTTTGCCGATAGTGGTACTTTAGATGCATTCATTTAAATCCAATTCTGATACATAATTTCCCTACTTTTCAAGTGTTCCTGATATTGGAGTTAAAACCCAGTATGTCAGTTTTCTGAAAGCATAAATATCCCTCTATAACTCAGTCCAATACAATAGCACAGTCCTCAAAAATTACCTCAGGAGAATCAACCTCAACAAAAACATTATAAGCTTCAGGTAACACAAACACACTCTGAAGTTGTTTGGTGATTAAAGATTTATTGTCGTCATTTTAACAGTCTGAAAATATAATTATACATGAATTAGCCAACATTCTATTCAAGCAAGGCTGAGACATGTAATATAATGCAATATGGAAACAATGAAACAACAAAAATCTGAGAGGGTCACTATATACAGAGTTTAAATATATATATATAGAAAATCAAATGGCAATGATGTTTACATCATTTTTAATTTCAGCATCATATGGCATCCGATGAAAGTGAATTTGAATATTTCCAAATGATTCCCCAACCAGGACCACGTCTTTCATGACATGATGTGTACCCTACTTCTGCAAAACTGTACATCCAACATAAATGTAGTTAACATAGGGAATCATTTCCATCGTGTGGGAACACTTATGTGTCACACTCAGCAAGAGACATCCGACATGATGGTGAGCTTCAGTTACTCTTAAATGTCACAGATTCATGCTCTGCTCACATTTCAAATGTTACCCACAAACATTCAACACAGCTTTCCCACATTTCAATATTTAAACCCAAATTGATGAACCAAAGCCCAACAAATGTGTGAATCCTAGGAATGTTTGAAAACCTGGAACTGGAAGAAACAGCTTAGAAATTATAAATAAAATTAGCTGTATAATTATCAACCTTCTGTCACTTAAAAAGTATCTCCCCGAATGTGAATTATACAGTACATTGTATAAGTCTGGTTCATCTTATTATAATCAGATGTTTGAGTATTGAAACCGGACTCTTCACACTTGCAGCTGCAGATCATGAATACACATCTGACATTATCTAAGGAACAGTACATTTTAATGTTACGGCTGTTACTTGCAGACAGAGAACAGTCTGTATTCTGTAAGCAGATCTGCTCATCAAAGATTTATCCTCCAGGTTAGTGGGGCGAAGGTCGGAACAGGACGCAGGACAAACTGATGTCTTCTCTCTACCTTTGCAATATTCAGTGTGCAGATGAGGCATCTGGATGCTGCACTTCACATGTGCATGTTCTTTTAAAACTATTTTTTTTTTTAGAAAGGCCATGTTCAAAAAGAAACCTAGCAGGATTGTTTGTTTGTTTGTCTTTTGTTTTTCACTGAAATTCTAGGGTCCTGGGTCCAAATGTGCTTAATAATACATGACAACATGCTCGATACACACATTATGCAACACATGCACGCAACAATTCACATTCATGATCACAACAGCTTAACATTTAGGTCACATATAGAAAAATTTAAATTGGTTCATTTTTCCAGTGATATTTTGTAAAATTCAATTTGCACAGCTACATAATCTTTACATTATTTAAATAGTCCAAATGACAACACACTTAGCTAAAGAAACAGAGTTAGTTTGAGCAGTGTTAGGATTACAACTCTGGCAGTAAAATGAAGAAATTTAGAAAGTGCTTCGATGAGCTTGATAAAAAATAAAATCCCATGACTAAGATATGATATTGTCTACATACAGAATGCATTAGCTGCTTCAGGGTTTAATAAGCATTTGCCGAGTATGTCCATGCCACCTTCAGATGACACAACTGTAATAGAGCTACTTTTCCATTTATTACATAATGGTGAGTATGGCTAATGGAGGGAAAATAGACATGCAATGACCCATGGCAAAATGCTCACAAGTAGCCCGTTTCAATCTATCCCAAACCTGTTTGTTTGAGCAACTCTTCTATGGGAAATAGCTGCGATTGATTTAGAGGAAAGCAAGTATAGATACTACAAGATTTGAGTTTGTGTCAATGAGACTTTCAGTGGAGGGCGGTGAGTAATGCCACCCACGCTGAGCCTCAAAGCCGGTGTGGACAGCAGCAAATGGTCAGTATGGTCCCCAGTATGGTTTCTGGAGGTCGAAGACAGGGTGCAGAGGAGACAAGGTCTCCCCCGCTGTCCGGTATACAGTGCAGGGTGGAGGATCAGGGATGGGGAAGGTGTTCAGTGAAGGCCTTGGGGGTGGGGGTGGGAGGTTGGGGGATTGTAGGGAGAGACGGCCCAGTTCACTGTTTGGCTATATCCCCTTTCTTCAGAATGATCTGTCGCTGCCAGGGGGCCAGCTTGGTCTCGTCGTAACCCAGGTTCCGTAGTCGCTCCAGCTCCGTCTTCTCCTCCATGTCTTTCACCTGTTTGGCCTGTTGCTCCACTTTTCTAGATGCATCCATGAAGAAAGGTGGACAAAGGGCCAGAAAAAAAAGTTAGAATTGTGATGGAAGCTTTTTATAAGGTTTTCTTTAAAAGGGAATTTGTTAATAGGCCTTCTAAAAAATCTCATATCAAACCAGTTAATATATTACAATATAGAACCAATTAGTACTCTAGTTTGATTCTCTAATGTGTCTCTTAGTCATGCATCTTGTTCTCTATTATTACTCTATTATTACACCACATGGCCAAAAGTGTTTGGACACCACCATCTCATTTAAAAAGTCTGGAGTCTGGCTCGTAGGGGGGTTGAGATCAGGGATCCCTGCTGGTCAGTCTAGTTCTTCAAAACCAAACTAGGAACTGGAAACACTCTGGGCCTGGCTTTGTGCGCACGGGCATTGTCACAACGAAACTGGAGAGGGCCTTTGTCACAAAGCTGGGCTTAAATAACGCTGCATTAAGATGGCTCTTCACTGGAACCAGAGGACAAAGCCCTCACCATAAAAAAGTACATTGTGCTGTGTGTGGTGGACCAGGCTGTCCGCATACTTTTGGTAATACAGTGTATTTCATACACAGTACAATTGTGTAGTGAAGTTCTTCCATACATAGCTCCAGAAAGCAACTAACGAATAGAAAACAAATATGATAACCAGAAGCATTTATGGCAGGAGAGGCACATATGAAACAAACTTTGTTAATGATGGCTTGGTTCCATTAAGTGTCCCAGAAAGCCATAACAGTGAGCCAGCATGCACCAGGAGCCTGGGACCAACTCACCAGAATGGGATGCAATCATTTTTCTTACCAATGAGCATAATAGCATACACCTGTGCTTCTCTTGCTCACATATGCCAAAATGTCTACTGTGACAGATGTGTATTTGAGCACTGAGGTCAGCAGGGTGAAGAAAAACAAAAGAATTGCGTAACATTACGTCACTTTGTTGATATAATGGGATTGGCTGCTCAGCACACGTGGGAATAATTAGCAAAGCGCTTAAAACACATGGAAATTATAGAGGCAGTTGATTGAACCCGAAACACCGAAGTTAACTCTCCTAATGTACTAAAACACGGTAATGTTAGCAACGTATTTCGATTCCTTTTATATCAGTAGGTTTTAGACAACACTCGTAGGCATATCTGGGACATAGTAACATAGTAGCTCATAGTGTTTGGCTGTTACTATAGACAAGGAAATAGGTTGATTAGTAAACATATGGCCAAGAGTTGTTTTTATGGTTTAGCATTGTGTTTTTTGATTCATCTATATAATAATCCTGTGTTTAACTGTTTTACCCCCACAGGCTTTATCACCACACCATGACATAATGTGACCATTTGTGGCCACTAGATGGAAGACTTGATTTCAAATGTTTCGTCTCTAGCACAGTTATGAAATTCAGGAGACTTGTTCTCCAATCATCAAGGTGAATGTAAATATTACTGTGAGGAATAAATAATGTCTTCTTACCTTTTTTGTTCCCTGCCACATCAGGAGGACATAAGCAGAAGAAGAAAAGGTGTAAATATCTTAAACGGCAACAACAAGTTATTCAATGAGTCAAAACAAGTCGGACATTATTATAAGGCTGACCAATGACAAAACAAAACGTAGATGACTGTAATGGAACACTTATATACGCTATACAATGAATAAGAAATATCTTTCTAAACGGATCAACAAAACATTTCATACAACACTGTAGAGACAGATGAAGACTGTAGCACAGAATGTTTAGAAGATTGTAATGGGACACATTTGTCATCTTTTCTTCCAGACGTCTCACATTCTGTCATTTCATAACTAAACCATCTTGAGTTAAATGCCATCTAATACTGGAGACCAAACCCCATGCGCTAGTCAAAACACTTAGACCCCAGTGCAGGTACCCTAGATTTGTATGATCTCATCCTCATCTAAATAGACACTGGCCACTTTGACTTTGAGTTCTGCAGTGTGAATTAGCAGATTTTCTTTGAGTGAATATAATCACTGATAATAAATGTCCACATCAACTGCATCAATTGTTGAAGCTAACAGGCGTCAGGCAGGGCATGAAATACTGCTAATGAAAAGGATCAGTACAAGGTGTTGTGTAGAAGGGCCTCTCGCAGTGCAATATCCAAACAGTTTACAACTGAATGCTTATAGAGTTGAAAAACACTGACTACATACACTTTCTGTTGTGTCAATGGGTCCATTCTATCTGGAATATATGGGACATTATGGTGGTGTAATGGTGCAGGAAATGTCTTCTTGGCACTTAGTCCAACTTAGTACTGTTTGAATGCCTCATCTCTCACCTGAACACTGGCCACAAAGAGATACACTTGTTAATCAAAACCGTAGAGAACGTATACTTCCATCAAGATACTGTGTTATCTTACACTGTGATGCATCTCAAGATTGTCTCAGACATATTAGGTTTACTTCAGCATCATTTACAGCCTCCAGATCTCTCTTTGGATGAGACAACATTGATAAAACTCTGCAGGAACTGTGTGATGCTATTGCATCATCACCGAATAAATCTCTGAATAATTTAAATTCTGTTGTTAAATATAATTCCGGTTTAACTGCAGTCGAGAGAGAATCCCCACCGGTACGATACCTCGGCTCAGTCTACCTAATAAAGTGGCCCTAGAGTATGTCTGAAAATTGGAAAAACATATTATGGTACAAATCAGTGGTGGGCCGTCAGGGCCAGCAAGGCCTTCTCTGCTGGCCTAAACAGAATCACAAAGTTATAGCTATTTTATCATTTAATATTTTTTCTTAAATACACTACATGTATTGTAATTTATAAAAATATTTTTCCCATTATCTTTTTTTCTCATTGCACAGCTACTGTCTTCCTCTGTTGCTCTGCTTCCAGTGCAGCTTGTTTTAAGTAGAGCTTTTATCCAATCAGATTTCACCTCTGTGTCTCTAGGTAAGAAGAGAGGCCCGAGGCCTGCAGACTCACAAGTGCATCCATGTGCAGTTTAAGTGAATGGGGACGATATTGTTGATTGTCATAGTGTTCAACCAATCAGATCTTTAGTTTGACATGTTGGGCGTATTCTTTGACGTGCCAGAGCCTTCTAGCTGGCCTACAAGTACGTCAGCATTAACAAGCAGCTCAGTTTTCAGGTGCAGCTCTGCAGTGAGGTGCAGCGTGTGCTGTGATTGGTCAGTGGGCGAGCACGTGACTATTGGAAAATGAAACTTAAGCAGAGGCTTAGTCGGAGTAGTAAGAGTTCAAATTGAAATATATGGAAGAAATTATGACATTTTTTGCATTTTGCTTGGTGTAGATTTTAATTTTTTGTACCTAGCTTTGTTTTTTTAACACTCAATGGCTGAAGGAGGAGAAACAGATTTGTGAGTTGGGATTTAACCAAGGAATTAAACTCTTTGTCAACAAAGAAAGAGGATGGAGTTTGTCTTTAAGTGAACATCATTTGGTAAGTCAACTGCATTTGTTTTTTTGCATCTAATATCTGAATGGCCCTTGAGTGTGTAGCAGAATGCGTGTTGCTGCAGTGTTGCTGGATTGATTTGCCATGCTCTGTTATATGAATATATGTGACTGGTTCTTGTGAGTTTGTTGTTGTCATTGTATTAATTATATAGATTTGGACTATATGCATTTGTTGTTGTTCTTTTTGTTCCGGGTTGAGAGGTCACAGCCCGTTGTCTCCTACGTGAGCGCAGTCCACCGAAAACATTATATTTCCAACAATTTAAGCTTCTGCGTTTTCCAAATGCACTAGTATTATTCAAACGTATTGTTCGGTTCGTAATCCTCGTACCGAACGGTTTAATACGAATACGTGATGTTACACCCCTAGAAACAAATAACCGTAGCTGTGGCGCCATCATGAGGTTATTAGGTGGTGTTTCAGCTGCAGGACAGCATTGAAGACCCAGGTATAAAATGCACGGCCCGCCACTGGTACAAATAATGGTCATTTTAGCATGACCCTCCCGTCCTTACTTCCAAGGTTATCTTTGTTAAGTGACACACAAACACACTAACATATTTGAACTCAATGTGCGCAATCTCCCCCTGCTGGCCCAGGATATAATGAATATGGTACAAGATAAGACAAAAAAACAGACGTGCAGAGCAACGCAGCTTCGTTACTCACCTCTCTTCGTCCATTTTCTTCTTCATCATGTCTCTCCTCCAGGCCGGCATCGATGCCAGGCGTGAAGCCTCCTCCTCATCCTGTGGAGGGACAGAGATAGGGGCCCATGCCAGTCAGTAAAGAATTTGATCTATAACAGCTGAAATTATTAGAACAATACAAATAATCTAAAACACAATTTAATTGGTGTTCAATGCAATCAACAGTCTCCCACAGTTCACACAAGTCACATGTGTAAAAACAAAGTCATTAAACACTCGTCTTAGTTTTTAAATACTTACATCAATTTGTGTTGCAGTAAATTGGCTTTTCCGTGGTCTTACTCTGCAAAGTTATTCATTCAATAAACCTGCCTACTGAAACTTGAGTTACATAGGGTTTCAAGGTGGTTGTAATACTATGGTGGTTGTAAGAAATTGTTAGGTCAAGGGCTTTGAAAACCTCAATCAAAGGTGGTATTGATGTGCTTCATGCTTGCAGTCTCGCATAAAGCCTCTCTACATGCTGGAGAGAGCAGGAAAACACCTGCATAGAAAATCTGTAATGAAACATTAGCTCAACTTATTAGTCCAGTATACACATTCTCAAATGTCAAACCTTTGACAAATGGGCTTTATGTAAGTGCGTATATAGAGCATATAGCGTACTGTGTAAACAGATGTATGTACTTACAACATCAAATAGAGCACACATACACTCACAATAGGTTCTCTACTTCTATTTCTGTAAAATAAGATGAAGCCTTCTAAATGGACAGGACACTGTTTTACAGGACATTTTGGCAGATGGCGCACACAAACGGTAACTGGATCCTTTTCTCTCTTTCAGGCTGTAATCGGAGGTGGAGTGGGGGGAGAGAAAGAGGGCAGCAATCTTGGATTTCTCATCTTCACCTGACGAGATAGATTACCCTTTCGCATTCCTCTGACTGAAGCATTTCACTTGCCCCGGCAAACATTGTTCCAGGTAAGATTATATACACGGTACATTTTTAATGATTCCCCCGGGAATTACAGAGCAAGAAAAAAAAAAAAATCAAAAAAAAAAATTTGCTGATCGACTTGCTATGAAGTGCGGAAGTGCACATGTGAGATGGTAATTAATAAAATGGCCAATTGTGGGTTGTATTGCTATTGGAACAACTGTTATTTACTACTGTTCATCCAAAGATGTCATCAAAGATGTACTTGTGTTTGGTACTTAAAAATGGGTCATATACAACATTCAATACCAGCTATGTTGTATGATCAGCAAGAAAGGGACATTATGCAGTATTGCAGAGTTGAGTTAGTAAATCCATAAAAAACAACTTGCATGAGTGGAAGTAGTTCATTAGTGACTTTTTGAACCTCTAAGCTCAGCAAAGTTACTGTCATGTACTGCCCATTTAACTTGCATTTAATCACATTAACATTAAGATCATTAGTGAAATCATCTGCCCTCACAACATAGGGTGTCTTTTAGAGGCAACTAGAGCACTGAATGGAGACCAGATGAACATGGAGAGAACATGCAAACTCCGCACAAGATTCAAACCTGTCCAGTTAGAAATGAAGTTCTGTTACCCAGCCTCTACCCAATGGAACTCTAAAAGGTTATTCGTTTTTATGACGGGTTGTCTTCCTCTGCGCCAACAGACTGTTTGAGTCCGAGGGTGTAGCCAATACATTGCAATAGCCTGGCAAGCATGTATTACAATTGATAATAGATGAAAATATTGTTTACAGGCAAGTTTCTCAAAATTCCCAATAATCCTCTGAGGAAGAAGTTCTGAATTCACTTTTATCAGCCACATTCATCTGGCTAATATTGGTAAAAGGGATGTTGACCTTGATACTTACAGGTAATATTGTGATATTTGAGAAATCATGTGCTGGTAGTGTTATTGCTGGCATGTTAAAGGAATATCTTATTAGCTACTCGTATTATGTTCTTGTGGGTTGCCGTTGGTCATGAATTTGACATGCATTGCGAGTCTGATTCAGTCTTGATGTGGATACAGGCTACAACGGGATATCTATGTCATGGCTGAGCAGACGTCTGCTTAAATCAACTATAAACAGTCAGTTACACAACCTGTTGCCAGTTTTGTACAGTATAGTTTTACATTTAATACAATCTTTCCATCTGGTTTCCTAGACAATGAAGTCAATATTAGTTCAACAACTTTAACAGTCTTTGTTATGTTGTATTTGCTAATGCTCTCCATTGTCTGGACTTAGTGTTGACTTAACGGTCAATCGCATATGTATAAGCGGTTCTGCAAATACAAATATTTAACCTCGTGCAGTGTGCAAGCTTGATGGATTACAAGTGGAACAAATGGTAGTTCTGTTCATGACTTCCACTGTATAACTTCAATGTACTATCAAAAATATTTACCACGCACTCAATACTGTGCAATAGATTCACCAAATCTATAACAAATACTGTACATAAATGCAAATCTATGTATAGGCCGTTAAGTTTACCAGCTGACTGCCTTCCTTTTTGGGCTGTGAGTTGATGAAGATTCACTGTAACCTCCTTATGCCTCCTGTAAGCCACAGATAGCATGACAGCGGGTGGTGCTAAGAAGGTTATTCGAAGGTAATCTTGATGAGACAGAAGAGACACTATGAGCATAGTGTAGTTCTTCAACGTCGCAGCCGAGGATTACGCAATCGGTGCTAGACAATAGCTCTTTCATTGGTACATACTGTATATCAGATCATTTAAATATTATGTCGGCCATGTTTGTCAGTTGAGTAACCGCAACAGTTGAAGTAGAATGTTTTAGGGAATAACTACTGAAGTCATGTAATCACAAAAATGTCCACAAACTTTATTTCCATCAGGAATGTAGAAACCAAATAATAAAGGATCACACATTTAAATTATGGAAAGCTTGAACAGATCTCTCAAAAACACTCAAATTATAAACAGAGTAACAAAAATGAAGGAACGGACGATTACAAGCTTTGATTTGATGTTTAACTTAGTTGATAACAGCTTTGTCAAATTAATGCTTACATTTGCTGACAGAAATTTGCTTTTTTTTTGCAATTTTGAGCTGTGAATTACTAATGAAAAAGCTCAGATCGGTTTCTCCAAGCCTTGCATTTACCATTCCTGTTCATCTTTTTAGTATATACTGACAGGCACACGTTTTATAAACAAAAGCACACAGTCTCAGGCTTGAAGACAAGGGCCATCTGTGAACCACAAAGTAACCATAAACTCTTGCAAACCCACTAAAGACCTTGCTTCTTTGCCTTTGCTTTCAAACAACAAAGATCCCATAAATGATTTGAATGTGTTTCCCTCTTACTGGGTATCAAGCATGAATTGATTAGTTTTATCAAACGGTCAGTATTTTATTTCTAGTGTGCAAAGATTTACCAGTTATGTCTTTCATTACAACGATGTCTTGAACAAACGCACTACATGACTTTTATGGCAAATCTTTTCCTTTTAATAACTTTCCTAGAAGTAGTGTGCCATGGCAGTCATATTAGATTAAAAAAAGCTCGTGGTTCAACACAATTCTAAAATATATGCTTGTAGCAAATTTGTGTGTCTTTTGACATCACATGCTTTCTTTTCGTCCACTTCAGCATATACAAAAGGTAAAGTCAGTACAGCTAAGTGGATGCTCTTTGCTTTTCTGCAGTTAAGTCCCTTATGTGACGTGCGCCTAAAAGCTAACACACCAGATTAGTTTCCTTTCTAAGCATACTCCACTTCGCAGGTTAGTTTACCTGATTCTGCTTTTTATGCATTTCCTCTCTGGTTGTACAGGTGAACTGGTCTTTTAGTGAACCCTCAAGTCCACATTATTGTTAGATATCAAAAAGCTCAGCTTCCTTCGCTTTCCAAAAGGCAAAGCTTCGGTCAATGTATCTGATGATCTCCTCATTGCTGAACTCTTTTAGCTCATAGATCACTTTAATTGAGTCTTCATTATGTTCATCCCTGGGTGGAGGTTTATCAACATCGGGTTCCTGTATGATTTTAACAGTAAGAGGTGGAACATCTTTCACTGGATCTGGTCCTGTGCTTTCTGTTGTGTCCTGCAGTGTCTCGGCTTTTGCCGTTGCATCAGTGTGTTGTTCAGTTTTAGTTGTCAAGCTCTGCGTATGATCCAGCTCTGAACATTTTCCATTAGAAACTACTGTCCCATTTGATGATATCTGCTCACTGTTTTTTAAATCCCCCCGAGTATGTTCCTCCAATGAATTCTGCACCACACACTGGCCATTGTCAGATATGGCAGCAGGTGATGATGCTTGAGAAACATTTGATTGTGAGGCTGGTGGAGCAGGATGGGTAGGTGGTGGAGGAGGTGGAGGATGAGAGGGTGGGGGAGGGAGTGACTCCTGCATAGTGGACATGTCAGGAGACATGGAATGTAGAGAAGCCGTCATCACACCTCCCCCAGCAATTGAGTCTCCAAAATACCTGTGTTTTATGTCTTCAAAACCATCCGCCCAGTCTCGCTTCCCTCTCTCAATTTCCTCCATGACCTCCTTGTGAAACTGCCTTATGACCTCCCATTTATGGCTGCCAAGACGGTCAAACATCTCGTAGCACAAGAGGTGGCGGAATTTGCGCTCACTGCGAGACATGTTCATTTCCAACAACTGGAAGTATCCAAGCATGAAGAGGTCAAGGGTTAGGCTTTTATAACTCACAGGCGAGCCGTTGATGTGTGGCAAGAAGTGCTCTGGCCAGTAGATCATCTGGGCACGACTCAGCCTGCGGATCTGGCGTGTGGGCACTTGACTCATAATTGTCCTCCAGTGACCAATCAGATTCCCTACCACCTGCTTCGACTTCATGAAAAGGAGGAGTTTATCGTCTTCGCTCTGCATTTGACCACTGATCTGTGCACTAAATTGGTTGTAGTCCTCCCAGCCCACGTCTAAATGACTTCCTCTCCTACCAGTATGTTTAGTCTGGTACGTTTCAGAGATGGTATACTTCCGCCAGTGTTCAAGGAACAGGAAGACAATTCTTTCTTTCCTCATTTCAATGCATTCCTGGACATAGCTTAGATCTGTCTGAACCTCCAAGCTTCTTGTTAATTGACCATTATTTAAAACGGGGTCTGCAGAAAGAACCTGATTGAAGTGTTCAATGTTAGTTGGAGCCATTACCTCAGAGGGCGCATACGTCTTAGGAGCATGCGATGCGATAATAACTGTCTCTTCAACAAGTGGTAAGACTGATTCTTCCACTAATGGTAAATCTCCATTGGTATGGGACTGAGGGAGCTCAGCAGAGGAACAAGGGACATCATCCTCACGAATTGTCTCTGGACGATAACTAGACTGACTGACCACAGGGAGTGACCTTTTGCGCTTGTACACCCTATTTGCATTATCTATAGACTGCTCATTCTGAATTTCATAATTGGCCTTGAGGTTCTTCACTGAAACTCCACACTGCTTTATCTCGTTCTCTACATCCTCTCTTGTTGAGAAGGACTGAGATCGTCCAATTACGCCAGTGCCAACGGATCCTCCTAGTTCCGATTGACCTGGGCTCACATTCCTCGCCTCTTCTTGAGAATATCCAGGGCATATTAGATCCAAGATGTCTATCTCTTTCCCCCCCAGGGTGGCAAGAAGAATGGCCATACTCTTGAGCAGGGTAGAAATCTTGCTGCACCAGGCTGGAAGATCTTCAGCTTGGCCATGTACCTGCTTTGGATTGACTGAGAAGTACCCTTGATTGAGGGCAGCAGAAACTGGAAGGAGCTGGTGAAGCTCCCGCTCCAGTTCTTCCAGCTCCTTCTCAACTTCTGAAACTTTGTGCATGACTTGCAGGTTCTCAATTTGTTTCTCGATAAGGTTGAGGTCATCCTCTGTCATCAGTTCCCCAAATGGGCCCAAAATGGCATTGTGGATATGGGAGTAGTGCCATTCCTGAGGCTGGTAGTGTCCGCTTGCCACAAACTAAATCAGAGGCCAAAGGAGACCAAAAGACAAGAACAAAGGGAAGGAAGGAGGATTCCTTCAGCTCAAAGTTCCTGGTGTGAACACACGTTTCACTTCAAATCCATCTCGACACACATGATTTACATGGATTAAGTGGTGCAATGGCACTGCCTCATTACAAGCACAGGACTTTTAATTTTGAGTCAAGGAGAACAGAGAAAGCTTTGTCCTTTTGTGTGTGTTTGTATATATATATATAGCTGATCTCTCCCATTCTCAGTTTTTATAGTCTTAGTTAGTAAACTACACAAATGCTGAATATTCTGCTTTTACTGCCATCCAGCAGTTAAGTCTTTCATGTGTCTGCGTCTCAAATATGTTGTAACACTGCACTGTAGTGCAATGTTACATTGTTACATCACTGTTGCGTACTGGCACTAGTGCAACAGATAGACACACTTCAGTCCACACCTAACACTGATGGAAAACCACACTGGGTGTGGTTGGAGGTGCAGCAGAGTTGAAACTGTCAACCTGAAGAGGTTAGTGCAACAAAGGTTTTTCTGATTAAGGGACTTGGTATGGAGTTCCTCTTAAACGTATCATGATTTTCCTCAGAAAAAACAAAAAAAAATAGTATTTAGTATTTTTGTTATTATTACTGGTGGACCTGTAGTGTGAATGGGCTTGGCATCACACCACTGAATCAGCATGTATCAACTTGGAGCCACAAAACTCCATCATCGAACACCAGCCCACACTGAGAGTCCAAAGTGTGTTAATGTCGTGATGGGCATTGTAGTCAAGTATTCAATTCACTGCACCCCAAAAAGTCTCTTTGCTATTAATAAAGACTGTAAATATGAAAAAAGAAACATGCATAGAAATGAATCAAGAAACAAAGAAATTTGAAAATTAGTACGTATATGGATGACTACATGTAGAGCTAGTTAGGTCCAATGTTCTTTCATTCAATTAGTAATAAGTTATCTTTTGTATTTTTTACAGGGGAAAAAATATCACTAAAATACTCTGTTCAGCTTAGTTTAGGCCTGACAGCCAGTTAGACATGCTAATGATGCTACTGCACATCAATAGATCATCACCGTCACTAAAGGACATTGTAGACAAAGCTCTACCTGCTGGTTCATTTAAGAGTATAAGATTGTTCAGATTACTAAAAGGATGAATTACTAATTATCTTGTCTAAATACACATAATATCAACACACTGCATTGACCGCTCGATTACTAGATGTCATTGGGCCTCATTAACCAAACGTTGTTGGAAATAAATTTCTTCCTAAAACCCACTTATGCAATTTTCACAAAGATCCTGACATTCACCAATGTTTTCATATTTGGGATTTGTTCTTAGGTAAGAACAGAATTTACGCATATTCAAGAGCTCACAGCTGAGATGTTGCAAATAATTGGAATATTAGTTTTTTTGTGTTATATGTAATTCTACAGTTTATCAACATGGGATTCAAATTACAATATTTTTAAAAAATAATTATTTTCATTATTTTACAAAGCATTATGGTCTTTTAAAATAAATAAACACTACACTAACACTTCAACACTGAACGAATAAGAGCATCTCATGCATCTTTTTAGTGTTATTTTACACTTCTACACTACACTACTTGCGCAACTGAATATATGAATTTGGCATATACTCCTGCAGAAGTACTTTGGTTCCTTATTGACAATTTTCCTAAAAAGAATGCACATAAAATAAATAAAAATAAGGCAGTAATTTAAAGGGAAAACTAAAAATAACCGAAACGGTGTTGGCTGAAGCTTAAGCTTATTATACCCACCCAATCAGGATGGTGTCATCTAGCATTCGTAGTAAAAGCTATGGAAAATAATGTGCCGTAATTCGTAGATATCCCACGAAATGTTTTCGTATGTTATCCACGCATTCATGAACGAGGACGTATAAAGTGTGCTAAAGCGCACAAACAGGGTGGGAGGGAAGTTCGATGGGTCCAACAAACAGCGATCTTTAAGCCAGGAGATGGCAGTTGTCAGTGTCGATGTTGATGTTTTTGTCACGTAACCTGCGTATTTAAGTAATAGCACTTCCGTAGTTATTTTAACCCAAACAACATTATATTACTAAATCTAACTAAGTGCTTTTGTTGCCTAAACATTTATTTTGAAAAGACCGTATGTATGTAACGAGCGTAAATTGACACGTGTTGCAGGCTTCAAACCGTTGTATGAGGATACGTTGACCTAATAGGCAACCCTTTTACTACCAGGTTTACAAAAACAAAGCGGAAACCAAAACAAAGTTCTAAATGTTTCATACAAAAAAAAACAATCATTCCTCAGTTTTGTGTTTACCGCTTTATCTTTAAAACTTTTTATTTTATTTGCAGAGTGCACAACACATTTCACAACTATACATTTCATGCCCTTTCATGCAGATTGTCAGGGTGCTTACCTATGCTAATTAGGTTAAACTGGCACATGCCTTCGCTTTACGAGGACACTGGGATTCATCCTTATACGTACACAGGTACAAACAATTATCCTGTTTAACATGTCTTGAGTCTGATGTAGACTTTTCTTAGGACCTTTCTTAAGAACAAATTTAAGAACAAACTTAAGATATTGGTGAATGGGGCCCCTTGATTCTAATTTAGACTCTTTATTGTGAAACAAGTTCAGTGTTCTGACTGAAACCTTTGTGAAAAACGTAGGCCATTTTATTTGGTCTCAAGATAAGTAAGTGTCAGGCAGGTGAAGGCAATTAAATTGTAAAAATGCTCAAAAGCGATCAAGTCCCTCACTGCGTCTCATTTGACAGTACAAGAAAAACTCTATCACACTATCAGGAAAGCAAAGATGCTAAATGAAGGTGTAGTCTCAACTCCCATTGGCTGTTTTACCCAGACTAACTGTTTGATTGACAAGTCAACAAGACAGCAAAACACATGTCATGCATGAATACTAAAATTACATTCATACAACCTCATTGTTCAAAATCACAAAAATGAACACTCAAATCCAAGCACCAGCTATCCCCTTTGTGTTGTTGTTTATTTCAAACTGAGCCATATATAATCAAGAGCATTTAAAAAGGTACCGGACCACAAATGGGATAGCTAAGACACAATAAACCTTCTAGATCTTTCCACAGCCATGCAACATCATGCCTACCTTGCGCTTGTGCTCCTCCTCCTCTTGCATCTTGACCTGAAGCTTTCGCACCATCACCTGTCTCTTCCATTCAGGGATCGCTTTCCCCTGTTCGTCAAGAGTGGGCACTAGCGCTTCCACATCCGCAAGGCTCATCTTTCGCCCCGACTCTGCTCCGCCACTGTTCCCATTAATAACTGCATTGGAGGACAGTTGCTCGTAGCTAGCAGAGGTCGACATGGTCCTGGCGGATCCAGAACCAGTAGGACTGGGACTAGGACTAGGGGTGGCCGGCGGTGAGGCGAGAGACGTATCGGATGGTGGAGTGGACGATGGCTTGGCTAGTGGGCTAGATGTGCGGGTCTCTGGTGGTGATGCAGTGTTTTCCTAGACAAAAAAAAAGTGTATGATGTATGACCATGTTGACTCTGACTCATTCAGTATAAATGATGACACTATAATGTGTATCAAGTTATTGCGGTCATGACATTTCTCAATGGAGCAAAGTAGAGCACTATAGTTCCCATGATTGAGGGGATCTATCCGTCGAGTTCAGAGAGCTCCGGTGTCCCCTCGCTAACATTGTGCACAGTTTCCAAACTTATCAAACTTGGCAATTAACAAATTCTGTGGCAAGAACCCTGAATTAAATAATTAAATTAAATTAAATTAAATTCTGATTTATAAAGTTGCACTTATATTATCATGAAGGAAGCATTACTGAGGGGTTCACTGGTGGACAGTGATGTAGAGGTGTGTCACAGGTATGTCCCTGAATACCTATTAATCACACCTTTTGATGGGTTTGGGATCATTTTACTTAATTTCTGTCATTTTTCTGGATTCATTTAAGTCAGTGTGTCTATACTATACCCTGTGGCTGAATTTCCATATTTGTCCGTGACTGTTACATAATTGTGTCATCAGTGGTTGTGGAGGGCTGTGGACCTACATTGTTGCCTGTGGGTCCGCTGTTGGAAAACACAGTGGTGAAGCCTTTACTGTGAGATGTTGGCTTCAGACTCTTCCCTGCTTTGATCTCTGCCAGCAGCTCCGAGTTGTCGCCAGTGGGGGACATCATGTTGAAAGATTTTGTGCCTGCAGACAAAAGGATGGAGCAGAAAAGTGAAACCGAGTAGAAAGAAAGACGGAGGGAGAGAGAAACGGAGAGAGTGAGGGATAGAGATACACTGACGAAGAGGGAGAGAGAGAACGGTTGGGTGGCATTTCAGTGTTAAATATTTCATCCGATCAGGCAGGTAACAATGCTGCCCTCCAGCATGTTGCACAGTGACGGGAGGTCATTATGGCGTCTACTGAGCCTGTCTCTCAAGGATAAGCTTAATAAGGTTCTTTTTTAGATGTTTTACTGTGATTAGCATTTTCATTTATAACCCTTTTGGGTTCAAGGTTTGCTTTAGACATGTATCTCTGAAACACAAGTAGGATTTATCAAATGACTTCCCAGCTACCAAACTCCCTTAAATACATTTCCAAGACATTGCAAATGAACCAATGAGAATTCAACACATTAGTCAACAATTGCAGTTAGCTGGGATTAGATGGGGAGAAGCAATTCCAAATTATTTCACTACAGTGAACCCAAAGAGAGGAGGCACACAATCTCTTTCAGTGTCACCTGACATACACAGCTAAGCTACTGCTGAACTTTCAAAAAAGTAGGTTTCCATGAACCCTAATCTGCTTATAGTGAACAATGCAACAACTCTTCAAGTACGACCTCTATTGGAACTGCCATTACAAAGGAATTGCATTTTCACTGTTCAAAGACGGATAAAAGAAAGAAAGACAATTGAATTGTCAATCAGGCAATGTCAAAGTAGCTTACCCATGAGGCCACATTTGTTTTACACAACTTGCTTATTTATACAAAAAAGTTTTTCCAAAACAGCAGTTAACAGTGTCAATGGGAAAAATATAGGACAATAACAAAGAAGCTATTATTTCAGTTGTTTCTATGCAACACACATTTAAGATGATCTAATGTGACAATGTAACGTACAACCAACTATTATAGCAGCTATACATCATTATTTTAAAACATTTACACTTCACATATGTTGGCCCAAACACATCAAGAGCTACCTCACCTGTTTTAGTGAATGTAAACCTCCAATGAATTAAATATCCTTAGTCCCTCATTGATCACTCATTTTGTATCAGGGGAATGGAAAAAGTCCTCCCGTAAAAATGTTCCTTGTTGAGGCAACCACAATGGTCTAGCTGGACACAAAGCCTCGCTAGCCAGCCACCCTCCTCGCTCTCCCTCTCCCCCTCTCTCTCTCTCTTGGGGAGGAGAGAGCAGTATTCTATTAAAGACCCATCATCACAGTTGGGGGAAATCTAAAGGAATCACCAGTAACTAGAAGTGACAGCGAGCCATTGGCAAGCCGGCCAGGAATTAACACGCATGCACACGCACACATGGACGGATACAGTTAGGTAGGCACACAGACACACAGACACAGTCACCCTTCAATCCCCAGCTTGTTAGTCCACCTTACCAGACCAATCCTTACTGCAGCAAACCTGACACACAATTCAATCATACGCACATTCTTGACATGCATAGACTCTCACATTTACTGAATTACAGAGAAATAAAGAGAGGCTGATGAAGCCTTATACAATGTGCAGTTGTACACACTCAAACTGTGGCCCGTACAATGTTTATGAATAAAAGGAAACAGCTGCTGAACCCTGACACACTTTTACAACAACGTGTGACATCTCTTTAAGGGTTAGTTTAGAGTCAACAGATTATATCATTCAGTAGATCTTCATTGCCAGGTGTAAATGAGTGCTAAAACAATTTCTTACTTAAATTTAACTGGATCAGTCACAAATAAAGTACGAGATTTAATTTTGGCAATATAAGCAGCCTACCTTCATCCATTTTCCCCAGACAAATCTTCATTGCAGAGCTCCGGAAACACCAGATTATCCGCAATCAAATGGGTGTCAAGGCTAAAAAGTTACACCGGACTGATGTCGGTGTACTCATATCTGTTTGATTAAACTGTAGTATTTGTGTGTTTTCGAGTCAAAGGTTATGTGTGTGTGTGTGTGTGTGTGTGTGTTTTAGCTCAATTCTGTTCAGGGCTCAGGGGTGTGGACTCAACAGGTCTGCCAGAGTAAAGGAGGGTGGAGCTGTGACAGGTGGAGAACAATAGCCTTTTATGATGGACATCACAGCACAAAAGGTTTCCTGCTCTGGTTTAGAAATCGAAGTCAGGCTGCTTCATCTGTTAATAGCTGCATTGTCGCAAAGCACTTCAGATAGAGATGTGTCCTGTTATATAAAAAGTAAGATCCACTCCATTTGGTTAATAAGTAGAAAACAATATAAAACCTTTTAACAATCTACAACGTTGCAGCAGCTTTTTCAATCAGCCACCTGGTTTATTGCCATCGTCAGAATGAGCTTCTGAGCTGTAAATTCATCTTGAGCTCTCGGATGTGTTGGTGGCTTTTCATTTTATGACCACCTAACTGTTTATTACCTGACTAACGGTGACGCACAAATCTTGCCATTAGTGATCACACACTGCTCTTTAGCTTTAAGTATTTTATTGGTATCCAATAGGCAGCAGGTGGAGCATAAATGGATGAGACAATTGAATATTTGGTGAACAAAACGTAAAGATAAAATACAACAAAAAGGTGCCTAAATGGAACAATTAATAGTTCACAGCTTAATTGGTGTTGCTGTTTATTACTGGTTTGTAAAAGACAGTAGTGTATATTGCCCTATGAGCTGCTTTTCAGCTATGACACAAAGCTGAAACCATATTATACCGTAAATGATCTTTCACTTCAACCCTCGTTTAAAATAATGAGCTTCCTAACATGTCGTGTCCATGACAAATATGCCTCATAACATAAATTATTTTTATTTGTACCCTATGGGACTGTTTTATTCATTATAAAATGAGGTCATTGGAAAAATCTAATTCATTATACTCACAATAGTTAGGTTTCAAAAATGTGGATTTTAGTGTTTACTACAGTACACGTGAAAGTAATTTATTCTATTTCTCTTCACTGTATTGATATTTAAAAGCTTACTGTAAATTAATTACCCAAAAGATTTGGTGGTGGTTTTCTAAAAAGAAATACTACTGTAATGGTGAATTTATTTTATGTTGTAAAAAATGAAAAGTCAGCCAAGACCCCAGTCAATCCAATATCTTTCTGAATGTGTTACTGGTACAGTGGATATAAGCCTGTCTACATAGTTCTTCTGTTTATTATGATTGAACTATCTTTTGCTTTGATAAGCTGGATACACAGGCTGAATCGCTGTTAATATTTACATGAAGAACTCAAGATTATGATAACTGGAAAGTGTGAAGGCCTATTATGAACCCCAAATTCGATGTGTACGACGAGTGAACTGATTTTAGTTGAAAGACTGGTTGGCAGTCTGTACTTACTCTTCATCAGTCTTTGTGCCCCTCCCTCTGACAGAGCAGCATTGAGGACAAACCAAAGGGAAAAAAGTGGAAAACCAAAAACAGAGAGGAAACATGTGGAGATGGAGCAGACGAAAGAAGGAACATGTAAACAGAAACGTACAGTCAGGGATTAATGGGGAGAAAAATGCTATATCAGCAGAAGAACCGTGTTGGCTCGCCAATTAAGAAAATTAGCAGCATGAATGTATAATTATTACAGAAAGAGAAAAGCAATCGGGTTGCTGGTATGTTTTATCTCGTTGCTCTTCATGTTACTGCTGTTTGATCCGCTGTTGCATGCCGAGCCATCTCGGATACCTCTCTCCATTTTTTGCTTAACAGACTCTGCTATGTTATGTGGATTCTTCGATACAATAGTGTGATGTGCTTCATTTGCTTCCAAGTGTGTTAGTTATTATATAATGAATTACTTATTTTTGTATTGTGGTTGATAACTAATTAGTTTAATGCATGTGATACATTCTGATAGTAAGTTATATGATCTTAAACTTTTAACGGGGATGAGACATTTTATTAGGCATAATCAAATTCGACAACTCTTCAATTTTCAAAGCTTGTTATCTTGAGTAAAATTTAGTATTTTGGAGAAAGACTGACCCACTTTACCTCACATTGAGGACTAGAACAGCACGCACGCTGTCAGACCGCTGCATCCAGGGCAGCACAAGGCACTTAAGGAAATGGATGAACACTAAACCAGTTCTTTGGGTAATGGTAGCCCTACATCATTAATTTATAATCCTTTATTTAGGATGCTCAGGTCAGACTCAAATAATTGTGACCCAGTGAGATAACAATCATTTCAGTTTGACCCGAGCAGAAAGCTGCTTTCTATGAATAATTGTACAATGATGTGAATGAGCATAAATATCGCCAGTAAATACATGTATTGCCTTTTTCTCCTTTCAAAAAATGTCTAGTGCAAGGGGACAAAAGTAGGAAATGAAGGGAGATAAAAAAAAATAAGGGTGGCGAAAAGGGGGAAAAAGCACTCACTTCCTGATGAGGAAGATAGACGTCGCTGGTTGGAGGAGGTGCTACTGGCAGAGTGATTGTGGGTGGTTGCCGTCTCCGGGGGCAATGGAGGAGGTGGAGGTGGTGTCTGTGTCTGATTGCTTGCAGGAAGAGGAGGCGGAGGTGGAGGAGGAGGTGGGGGCGCCGCCGACTCCTCTGTGGTGCCATTCTCTGAGCTGTGGGCGGGGCTGTCGCTAGGCTCCTCCAATAACACGGAGCCCTGATCGGAGAAGAGGGCGGGACGGAGGAGAATTAGTCAGCTATATTTTTCACACATTATCTTTTTCCTATAGCGCCCACATTGTTATATTACTCTGTAAGCCAATATTTGATCACTGATAACAGGGATGTGACGGGTGGCCCACGGAGTGATATTCCACTGTTATAAAACACTACTTGAACAATGATAATCAAAATCCCAAATTAAATTTTGTGATATTTGCATTTCATTTGCCAGCTGTTATATTCCTAAAACATGTGAAATTGTGTTAACAAATTTCACATGTGTTAACAAAACTAAAAGAAAGCCTAAACAAAATACCTTTTTTTTTATTAATCAATTTTACAATCAATTAAAACACAAAACGGTGACGGTGAATTTGTTTTCCCTGCTTGTATAGGCATGCCACATGAAATTCCCGCTGGGCTGAACGAGCATTAAATTATTTCAGACTGTGGAGAGTAACAGATGTGTGCAGCCCTATTAGATGTGTCCTCCCTCTGCTTCCTGCCACCTTCAATCAACTCATGAAGACCTAACACCCTGTTGCTAATAACAGAGCTAATATGACCTAATCTCAAGGGGAAACTCTGAGGGGAAACAGTGGGAAGAAGCCATCTGTCACTGCAAGTGATAGTGCTTAAACCCCCCCCCCCCCCCCCCCCCCCCAGTGCGCGCGTGTCTGACACGCTCTGGAAGCGTGCCATAACTCTGCTGGGGGCAAGTTAATGGGCCGTGACATTTAACTCGACCCCACCCTCCCCCTTCCTTAGTTCTGCGGACGCGTGCTCATCATTGTTGCCCCCCTTTTCTTTTTAAACCCCCCAGAGAGTCGGTGGGGAGGGGCTGCGTCCAGATGGGTCGTGGCAGCACGTGCCGTTGCTCCCGTTGATTAGCCGGTCCATCTGCTAGGGTGCCTCAGAGACCAGCAGAGGCCCCACTGAGACCTTAATTGGCTCAATGTGGATTGTACTCCGTATCATCCAGAGTTCCCCCACCACTGATACCCTTGAGATTATAAGAACACCTCTCCAGGGACATTGATGAGAGTCTAACAGACTCTATTCATTCAGCTGCCTGTGCAGGTATGTGGCAGCAAACAGGTGCTTTAATGACCAGGATTCTGTTTCACTTACATTAGTCACTAGAAGCCTTGTCAAAAAGTTTACTTTAAAATTCTGTAGCATTTCAAAATAAAATTGACACGGTGCCCTTAATCACCGCATTTGTGTTGATCAGGAAATCAATGAAAAATGTGAATGTTTTCCCCAAAACCTGAAGGATTAAATTTACCTTTTTTATTTTAATGTGATCTCACTGTTGTTTGTAGGTTAAAATAACTTCCATTCATTAATACAAATAGCTTGTAATATACTTATGATTTGTTTCTGTCACTAAAACAACCACATACATAAAACAGATTCTTGGCCATAGAAAAAATTAAATTCGATTCAGTGGTATTGACGGCCGTCATGGATGTGTGGTTGTTCTGAGTTTGTTCTTTTGTAGGTCTTGGACAGTTTACACAACAGGGCGGAGATTTAAAAGGCAATGGAAATGAGGGAGACGTTTGCATCAGGTGGCAAACAAAAGCTCAGGTGGACACAAGAAAAGGCTGAGTGGCATAATTCACAGGCAAATAGTGCAAAAGACAAACATTACGCAATGTATGCTAAATTACACGGCAATATCAAACATTGTGTAAAATGAGCTGCTTCCCTGATGAGCACAGATGCACCACATCTAAAGGACACGACAATTAAGTTTATTTTTTAAATAATACACTTAATTGGTAATTTCAAATGCCCTCTGAAGGAAAAAAGTAAGCCCTGATATGATTGTGTGTTTCCATTGACGACCATAAATAGAATAAAAAACGACTCACCATTTACAACTGTTAAAGAATGGTGTCATTTTCCTTCAGCCATCGGGTCAGCACTGATTGTGCTGATAAATATTATGTATCCATATACTTGATTTGAAAGAATTGATAAAAGAACTAGATGTTGTGTGAAGCGGTCAAAACATTGAACATATTGATGTCACAAACAGCAGAGAGCTGGCTTACCTCCTCGTTGGGCGCCATGCTTTTGCTCCCTCGGGGCTCGGCTAAGTCGCTGCCCAGGGCCTTGTAGTAGTCCCCAGTGCTGGGCTGCTTGCTGAAGCTCCTTGACCTCCTGTTTGAATCCACACGCCGCAGTTTGTCGTGGCTTTCTCCAAGAGTCAGCTGATTAAAAAGAATGTGAATGTGAAAAATGAGCAGCTTTAAATAGCTTTGGTTTAACCTGCTCATTCGCCCCGCTTGCATATTTTTCTGAATATAATTTTCAGTAGCCCAGGTATGATAAATTAAAGTACGAGAATTACACATAGACATTTTTGTTTTTAGCACCTTATGAAATTATTATTGGAGCTGAAATGATTAGTTGATTAATTGATTAGTCTTTTGAATTTAATTGTTGACTGCTTTGACCAAATTAACCAAACATTTCCAGAATCAAGCTTCTTTAATGTAACAATTTCAATTATTTATGTTATGGGATAGTACACTGAATATATTTCGGTTTTGGACTGTTGGTCGGATAAAACATCACCTTAAAAAAAATAATAATCAAGACAAACGTATAAATCAGTAATTATTAATACGCAGCAAAAAATTGTTATTTGCAGCACAAAGCAAGGGTAATAAGTTCAAGAAATATAAATATATACAAGTAATATACAATTGGTATTCATTTATATAAAAAAAGAGAATAAAGTAAAATAATTCAAACTTGATGACAATTATGGTTCTAAAATAATAGTTGCCAACATTAGTATTTGGTTGACAAAGCTTTTTAGAAATACAGAGTGGTGAACGGCTAAACGGTACTTTCGTCATTTGTGGGCCAACACACCGGAAGACATACATATACATACATACATAGTAGCTTTTGTTCCGAGATTATCTCTCTCGTGTGACCAAAGCAGCCTGATTTGAGTAACATAACAAGGCTTTAGTTCAGTTCGAGAGTTCAATATTCGCATTTCATGTAAAGACTGCACAGAACACACGGGTTCACATGCAGCTTTTGAACCAGTGTAAGAGAGACGCTTCTGTCCACAGAGAAGGGTCAGAGGTCACTAACTTGGCCCTTTGAGTTGAGCACTCTCACTTTCCTTCTGACATCTATCTCAGGCAGCTGTACCTGGAAAGATTGGATAGCAAAGTCCTCTAAATCTGAGAGTTTTCACTGTATGCTGCTATTAGAATATAATAACCAGACATGAGCAGTAAATAAGCTCACCTTGCATGTTGAGCAGCTGTAATGAATAACATGAAAAGTCCTTCAGGTCAATCTGTGGGTACATTTTCCTAATGAAAAGTGTATCTCATTTGCATCAAGTATTTGCCTCCAAAAACCTAAAATGAAGTCTCTTCCTTGGCATTACTGTGTGTCACAAAAAGGTGTGTAAATGTGAAAAAAGAAGCCCCTTCTCATTGTATATTTGTTAAGAATTAACGTTGAAAGCTGTCAACTACAAGCATGCCTTAGTCATCATAGTCACTTTGCCTTTCAAGTCCAGGGAAATAAATGACAGCTGACCTCTGACCTCTCCTCCATTGAGCCGTCACGTTTTAACTTCTTATAAGCTTATTTAGTGTTGTTGACTCATGTCTGCTGTCAAAGAAATGGTCCCTGAGCACTCATCAGGTGGGAGGGTAATGTGAGCAAGGGAGCACTACAGATGGTTTGATTGTCGTCCTCTGGGGAGGTGGGCCAACAAAAGCAAACGTACAAAGCATTGTAGCTGCCTCCCTCCCTCACACAGACGTACAAACGCCTCCTTTCTTCCCATTATACGGATCTGTCTGTCAGCATAAAGTGATTGTTATATATTTGTTTTTACAGTCTAATGCATTTTAATGCATTATCAAAGTTGTTTTTTTTCTTTAGCCCTGTTGCGTTTTGAAATGGTTCAGCACATCTGCATGTGGTTTTGCAAAACTTTCAGATAACGAAAGGTCATACACAGGAAGACTGTGCCATTTTAAAATGAGTAAAAAGTGACTTGCACTCCAAGAAAAGTAGACAATTAAAACATGACAAGATGCAACACATTCATTGTTGAACCAAACGGCAGCTCAAACCGCTCCACAACCTTTCAATTATCTAAAATACACAAAGCAATTTGTTCTATCTTTTCCAGCATCAGTAGCCCAAACTGGTAAAAAAAACCAAAAAGCTCTCTTTCTCCTCTGAACACCTTACCGTAGCGTTAACAATCCTCTCCTGCCGCTCTGCTCCTGTCTGGACTGAGCCTCATCCACAAACAGAGCACAGAGAGTAGCTGTCACCAAATCCAGAGTGTCACCTCCTCTCTGCTCAGTGCTACGTCTGCCACTCTACCTGCCCTCTCACTTTACCTACAGGCCTCATCAATAACCTATCGGGCCGGCCATAGCAGGAGCAATGATGTCACCACCACCAGCCCGCAGACCAAACACTCCCCAACCCTGTCACAGTGCCTCTTATGCAAAACACAAAGACCCAGGTGCTGCCCTCACCGTGGCTGACCGCACTCAAATCTCTCAGGTTTTTAGGGATTATTAGAATATTCTAGCCTTCAGTCCCCTGAATTAGCGGCAGAAAATATACTAATCACGGCTGAGATGTTAAAGTCCACATTTTCCAGATGTAGGTCAAAAGAATAAAAAAAAAAAAAAAACGAGAGAGGCAAAGCACTCATTTGTTTGGCTGCTTCTCACGAAACATTTGACTTCAGTCAAGGCAAATACAGACAAATGAGATGGGAGAAGCCGCAGAGAAAGCCGACAGTAAAAATCTAAAATGTGCGAAAGTTCTTTTACTCACAACGTCATCCAACAATAAGTTTAAAAAAACAACAACTTGTCTACACTCTAAGCTGTAATACGTCTACTTGTTGTGAGATTGCTCCATCTGATCGGCTCCGTCCATGGATGAGGTTACTGTTCCCTGTTACTATGGTGCCCAAGGTAGATTGTTTTTCTAAATGTATATGGTCGACACTGATCTTAATCGTGTGAGTTTGTGTGTTTGCACGCATGAGTGCATGTGATCTGAGCACTGGCTTTTGTTAAATTGTTAATGAGGGAGAGCCCCGGGCTGGTCACCTGGGTACAGAGAGGAGAGGGGGTGGCACTAATTATAAAAACTCCCCCAATACGTCCACACACACACACACACACACACACACACACACACACACACACACACACACACACACACACACACACACACACACACACACAGGTCACCCTGGAGACGGGACAATACCACTACCTGGGAACTTTATAACATCTAACAACAACCGACTTTGCATAGCAGATCTAAAAACAAAGCCTTTTTCTGAGCAATTGATTTTTACAGCTCCTTGACTTCATACTATACTTCTGCTTTTAGATGAACCGATACACCACTGACATCCTTTAAATTAGGCTGATTTAAAGATGTTACTGCAAATTAATATACAAGATGAAAGCCTTTTGCTTCTGTTGTACTTAGAAAAGCAAAATTATCAAAACTTATCGGTCTGAAACTAAAGCAACTTGTTCATACAACTGAACAGAGACTCGTATCTTTCTACCATCCTGCTGGAAGTCATGGCAACAACCAGGAGATACATTCTTCATGAGGTGAAAGTGATCTCTCAGATTGATTATCTGTGTCGTAATTACAGTGTTCTCTGACCAACCCAATTACAATTCAATCAGAATAACTTCACAACCAGTTTTTAATGCACTTCACAGCAGCATCGAAATACCAGAAACAGCACTGAAACTAATGTTGATGCCAATATTTAAATTGCCGCTCCTTTAAACACACTTTTGAGTGATCTGTAGCCAGATTAATTACTTGAATTAAGATCAAGCCCATCACAACAACCATTGTGTGTGTCAGGCGTGCCATGGTAATGAGCATCTTTGTGAGCCTCGTTAGCCGTGCTAACACAATAACATCTTTGTAGGCACACTGTTACACAAGAGCGATCGCCCGACTGATTAGACACAAGGGAAAATGGCAGCTAATTGGCAATTTACACACCGGTCTTTCTGCTTCTTTAGGATTTTTACATACCACTCATCATGTCACAGACTCCGCAAAACATTTTTCCCAAAGCTTTGAGGTATTTATGCTTTACTACACTGTCTGCTTGTCTTTACACAAACTCAGAGGGTGACACCCTAACTGATAATATCTGCACAGTGAAACTTGATGGACGGGCACAAACAATGATCCAATAAAACATGTTTTTGCATTTGGAGATTCCCCTCTAGATGAGGAAATATTTGCACAGCTCTGAGGCTCGACTTACAAACTGTTTAAAATGTGAGCTCGGGCAGGAGCTCACCACCTCTGTCCTTACCTCCGTCTTGCTGGTGCTGCTCTCCACGTGACGCAAGTTGCTTTTCACCTTCAGGAACTCCGCTGATCTCGGCTCCTGAGGGGGCTGTGGCGCCGGGTAGGTCGGGGGTGGAGGGGGCGCCGGGGGCGCCTGTGGGGGAGGTGGGGGTGGAAAGGTTGGTGGTGGTGGTGGTGGTGGTGGTGGGGGCTTGGAGGCAGTATCAGCGGGTATCTCATCCTTTTTGGGCATGTCGGAGCCAATGTCTGGGTTTAGCATGTCCATGTACGCCTGCATGTCTGAAATGGCTGCCTCTGATGCACCTGTGACAAAAGGGTAAAACAAAGCATTAAGTAAACCTTGCTTTACACCGTTCAAACATGAATGAGAAACATGAGTTCCTCTTATGATGGTCCACCTCTCCTTCCAACAAATAATCTGCACACTGCCACTAGGGTGCAGCACCAGTGTACCGTGCACCTGTGACATGAACCAATAGGAAGTAAACTGCTGCATGATATCAGCTTTACCTCAGTAAATAGCTTAGGGTTGCACCATTGCTCTGATGAAACACCAGTTGAGGATTTATGGCTAAATGACTGAAGACAACAAAGCTTGCATTACAGTATCACTCTGATTATGAGCTGATTAAAATGAAATATGATCATACGTTTCTAGCCACCTTGTTGGCAAAATTCTAGTCTAATTAGGCTCGTGTAGAACATATTTTAACTGCATGCATTGCAGACCTGTGTGTGCGACCGCGTTCAGCTGAGCGGGCGGGCCCCGTGACGTTGTCAGGCTGCTCCTTTTCTCCCCAGTGCTGGACTGGCTGGAGTTGGCTGAGTCGTAGTTGGACAGGGAGCTGGATGGTGAACCGATGTCAAAGTGTGCCACCTGGCTGACGGGGGGCATGGTGGTGTTTGGGGACGAGAGGCCCGAGTCCGGCTGCTTGTACTCGAGGTCCATTGAGGGGTCCCGCGACAAAACACGGTGCTCCACACTCTGTCAGAGGATGCAGTTTGTGAATACAAGTATATTAATTATATTGGTTTTGTCAAACTACCCAAGATGTGGTCATGATTTCCATGGTATCACTCATTTATTTAGATGTAAAAAGGTACAGCGTCATTACACAAGACATTCATTAATTAGTGAATATGAATTAAGTATTTGTTCATCAGTTCCTAAATCCCACTACCTCTCAGTCCCTGAATACTTACATGAGGGGAAGAACATTATGTGTTTAATGAGTGCACACTAATGAAACATCTCACAGCTGATCTAAAAGGCTCTGGGGCCCTCTGCTTTTCCCACAGTGCAGGACTTGGCTGAATGTCCCTAATGGGACGAGTACAAGAGGGGGGAAATATGTTTCCCACACACCAAAGAGAGTTCAGTGCGGAGGAGTTATTTTTCCTCTGGCCACTTGGGGTTATCAGGCGGTTGAAGCCGTGGAGTCCACTGTATAAGTGGTAATCGCTCTGGCAATTAGCAGAGAAAAACTGATGTCAGTCAAGGGACATGTTGGCTCAGGGACAGCTGTTTTTTTTTCATTTTGGCTCTGGGGGACCAACTAAGCTAACATTTGAATTATTAATCATTATTAGAATATAAAAGTCTTTAAGGAACATCCAATGATTTGATCAATAGAATAAACACCTGATCTTTTTCTTACTTGTGAGTTATTTCTTCGACAAGATTCAAATTAAATTAAAATACTTTGACCCTCACTGATGAATGCCCTCTAGGTGTGGCCTACAGGGAGGTTATAGTTAGTCAGGATGCACACTGTGTCTCTTACCATGTTCTCCACAGTGTGCAGATACTTGGCACACTGGGAGTGGCCGTTGTAATCAGCCAGATCTGCTCCTGTGAAACCGTCCAGGTCCTTGATGCCCAGGTCCACCCCATTGACCACAAGGATCTGACAGCACTGGAGAGTGACAAGAGAGCGACAGAGAAAGTGCTAGAGGTCAGATATGAGTAAGTAAATCAGCATCAATCAGTTCAAATAAATCTCATTTACACAAAAACCTGGGAGATGATTTCTTCTGCAGAAACTTTAAAAAGTGGAAAGTATCAACATCAGTGTTGACAGAAATTCTAGTTTTTGCTAATTTACGCTACAATAGAGAAGAAAAAAATCACCACTGTAGCACAGTATAAAAGAGATAAATGTGCTTTTTTTAAATGCATTCGTTTGTTACTATATTTACACTTATGTAATGATTCAAAATTAAAAAATATCCATAACTATATTTGAATTATTTATGAGACCCTCGATATAGGAGGATGCAAAATATTACCTGATTGGTCACGAACCATCTCAATCATCTTGCTCATAAATTACTGTAATATCTAACAGGAAATGAAATATCCTTCCTAAAAGCAGAATATTACTGCTAAACTTGACCTGTATAAAGCATCTGTTTACAACCCTCCCTGTCAAGTGCCAGATTAAGCCGCTTATTCCCAGAATGAGAAAGCTTTGTCTTTCAGTATTTTCTTGTGTTCTCTCCTCTCCAAAACTTGGGCTGGCACCCTGTAAACCAGGCTTGGGGTCAGTTTAATTTCAAACCCTTCTCATGCAGTGCACATAACAGACATAACATACAAATGTATCTACATTTAAAACATCAACCTTGTGCTGAAACAGCTGACTGACCAGAATTGGATACAACAAAACATTAGTCAAAGTAGAAGGTCAGAGTGTTGGTAAAGCCATAACCTTCGAGGCCATTTATTCAAAACAGATGGTTGAGCGTGAAACTCAGCGTGGATATGTGAGCACCAATAATCATAATGCTCCAACAAAACTGATCATCTCTGCTATTGCTCGTATTGCCATTACTATTAAAAAGGATCAGTACAGCCAACATTCTGCACAAAGTCACTCCGTCTTGTACGTTAATGTACACATTAAACACCAAATCTTTATTTAGAAGGCATTTACATTCTAATATTAGCATGCCAGCTGTTTCACTGTCTATGGTAATACAAAGTCAAAAGGAAGAGGTTTATGCACCCGTATTCTATTTCACTTTTTGTTCCAGTCTGACTGAGCACTAGAGAAGTAAAAAAGAAAACAACACAAACACACACCTCCAGTTCACCGTTCTCTGCAGCGTCATGAAGTGGGGTTCCTCCCCAATTGTCAGTGACGATCTCTCCGCCGTGCAGCAGCAGCCAGCTGAGCACCTTTGCGTGACCTCGACTGGCTGCGAAGTGCATGGCCGTGGCCCCGTCACTGTCCCTGCCCGTCAGGCTGATCTCTGTGCAATTCATCTAAAGGAGGGAGGATAGAACTTAATACAAGTTAAAGTCATCGTCTAAAACATTTTCTGTGCAAATGAATAAAAACTGCTTCTGAGGACAAAGTTAAAGACCACTTTGCCTTTGCATTCCAATAATAAAAACCTGGTCATGATGCAACAAAGTTCTTCTGGTGTTTTTAAAGAGTCATTTTGGTTATGAAATACATTGTAGAATTGGAGAGCTCAACAATATTAAAACAAACTAATAATCCAACATTAATTTGCCTTATCATAGACGCCTGTGAGTTCTTAATTTACATTTAACCAGATTTGTTTGAAAAAAGAATAAAAATATAACTGCATCAGCGTGGCATGTGGACCAAGGAATAAATAAATGTACTCTATTTGTTTACAAGATATGATCCATAGTGTACTGACATCCCAACATACCAGCCAGACAATGACGGTGTTGTGGCCCATCTGGGCAGCAGCGTGCAGAGGTGTCATCCCGTCATTGGCTCTGATGCTCGGATCTGCCCCACAGTCCTTGACCAGGTATTGGACGACCTCCAGATGACCCTCCTGGCATGCCAGGTAGAGCGGAGTGGCACCATTCTTAGTTTGGGAGTTGACAACGCTGTGAGGAAATTACACAGTAAAGTAAATAGAGAGACACGTGGATACCAAATATCTATAATGGAAGCCTGTGATTCCTTCATCACTGAAACCTAAACAGTCGGACAAAAACAAAAGAAGAGTTACTTGCTCACCTATTACTAAGAGTCTGCATCCATAGAATCTACTGACACCCAGAAATAGATACTTACAATTGTGGATTTTAAAGACAAGTCACTGGAATTGCATTTGTGTTATTCAGATTTGTACTATCTCGGTACAAACGTTACTGAATGAATGAAGGTTTTTACTAATTTCATGTCCACACCCTCAGTTGCCTCAAATACTTTGTAGAGTACTGCATCTCAAAGGGCTTCTAACACTGTAATTAATACAAATCTGTAATTAATGTAGTTTGTACAGTATATACAAGATGGATGGATGGATTATTGGCGCAATGTTATTTTCAGCCCAAAAAAACGAAAGAGTTTGGGTTTCAAATGACAATGCAACATTTGATTTGAATGCAAAACTGTAAAGCACAACACCTCATTGCCTCTGTTGTTGTGCCTAGAAACGGTCTCATTCAGTCACTTGATTAATAAGTTCAGTTTGTTCTTGCTGTGAAAATTGCCCATTTAATTCCTTAAATCCATAATTCTATCCAAAATTCACAGGATTCTGTGTTTCATCAGGCTTTAGCTCTTGCAATTCTAACCGCAAGATAGTAAAGCTCAACATTGACATTTGTAATGAAGACTACAACCTTAACTTACATTTTTATTTATATTTTCAACATATAACTGGTTCTACACAAACTGCTGGTAAGATTTCGTGGCAAAAGCGCTTAAAAGTGAAAACGTTTACATTAGACTGCCTTATGCAGGTTTTCTAGTGAGGTGCCACTGCAGTAATGGGGGCTTGTCTACTTCCTCTTACAACTCTGATCAATTCATTCATACCCACTCATAATTATCCTATACACAAAGTGTGTCCTCTTCAGACACGGCCGTCAAATCCTCGTTTACACTCTTTCAGCTGTATGATGAAACACATTTATCTGAAGGTTTGGATGTGGGATCATTTGAAGGCAGCAGGTAACTGACATTGTAAACATCCATTTACAATGTCAACCTATGGCTATTTCGAGAGCAGACAGCAGTGACGCTGAGCCAAATCCCGCTCTCCTATTTCCAAAGGCCCTAAGCCCCGCCTCCCAAGTAAAAGCCCCCTTGTTCCAGATCTTTTCAGTCACAGTGGGAGTTCTTGGAGTGAATGAGCGCTTCCCCACTAAATCTAAATCTCATAAGGGCGAGCTTTATTTGGACACTGACAAATGAGCAATGAGTCTCCTAAGAGGATTATCACTCCACTGGCTTTGCCCGACTTGCTTTGTGCTTAAAGCTGCCAACATATGAAGTCATTATTTTCCTATGGGGAGGCGGAAGCACGACCCTTGGTGTGGAAATTGCCACGGAGCCCCTCAAATTGAAAATTATTTAAAGTTTGTCCTCGGTTGCTGCTGACCTTTTGTAATAACAATGAATTAATCTGTGCTTTGCCTCTGCAAATGTCTGCACTATGTTATGTTCTGCGCCCTACAAATCTCTGAAGGCAGCTTCAGGAAGGGTTGCCAGGGGCCAAGGCAGACTGAGTAGTGAAGAGGAGCAGATAAGGCTAAGGGAAAGGAGAGGTAGGGTTTAAGTGGACATGACCCTGCCAAACTTTCCCTTCAAGGCTAAAAGTCAGCTCAACTTAAGTCCAGTGACTAGAGAGCCTGTATTAAAATGACGTGGATGACATCATGCTGTGGTCCTAATCCTAACATGCAAGGTTGTATCTGCTCATGATTAATCAGGTCCTAAAGAGGTACAAATTCTTAAAATAACATCTTCTGTGGAAGTTGTTGGTATCCCAAATTAATTTAGTAAGACATGTGACTGTGTTTTAGACACAGGCTTGTCTTTCAGGAAAATGTTAGAACAAACAATGGAAGTCTGGATGATAGAAGTTCCAAGCAAAAACAAGCACACTTTCAATATTTCAAAATAAGAATGGTTCTGTCATGAGGAAGTGGGGAGACAGGTAAATTATTGATAAGTGTAACCAAAGTGTTGACCTGCTCACTGGGGTCTGTATAGCAGAGAAACTTACATTTGTCATTGATCCGAACCACAAACGCTGTGAGAGGGACAGAGTTGAGTGTTTTTGAGGTAAAACGGGTATGATTCTAAGAAAGCACTTTGCCTTTTGTCACAACTCTCCAAAGTGAAGAGGCTTCAACAATCCATTAAAGAGGTGCTTTTTGAAGACAGGTGTAGATTTCAAAGAGCGAAGAAAGAGGTTAGCCTTGTGTGACGACAGAGCTAGCAAGTGGCACAAGGGGAGCTACGTCGTCAGTCACTGAAAGCAGAAAAAAACACACTTTAAAGTAGTGGACATTTGATATATTTTCAGTTCTGCTCCGGTGAGTTTACCCCAGTAATTGTCTGTACAATGTCCCCTCCCTTCCTCCCCATGTACAGGGTAACAAAGACCAAGGTTATCTTCATTACTAGCAGAGTAATTGATGTCACACTAATGGTCTTCTTGCCTGACAAAGGCTTGTTATCTTCTCACTGTCTTTTCCTGTCTAAATAATGAAGAATGTTGTGGGAGAATGTATGCACTTTATTCAGCCGTGTGACCAAAGTTCATTGTGTATGAAATTTTGAATGACCTAATATATTCCATTATAGCAATTTACTGATTTACATAATGCCCAGCTCTTTATCCATATCTTATTTTAGAGGCTACAACTGTTGACAGCAGAGCCCAAAAAGTACACTAAGAAAACAAAATGAAAACACGGACAAACACGTAGGCACAGCAGACAACATGCAGATCGCCAGTTTATCTAGTGTGTTTTTAAACCTGTAAAGGAGCACGTAATACTTGACTTTAAGAGTTGCACAAGGTTGTAACTTGATAACAATACTCTCACAAAGTGTACAGTTGTAATACTGTGGGCCCTTTGCCTGGAAAGGATCTCAAAATGGCACGTTACATTGCATTCCCTCAGATTAAATCTCTTGTTGTAAAAGAGAACAGAAAGTTTGTTTTTTTGTATCCAACTTGTACCATGAAGTTAAGAAGATTAGTGCTGAAGAAAGTGCAGAGTTGGCGAAGTGAAAAACACTACTCACCTTTTAACCCCTTACTTTTCATGTCTAAACTTAATGTTGAACACAACCTAATTGAACCTCTTTTGTGACCTCCTACATGGATACGCACCGACTTTAGAGGCTCATACTAAATTTCTTCTGAACTTACCAACACAAATGACCTTCTTAGAAAATACACCTAGTGTTTAATAGCCATCCCAATCACTTTATGTTGTCATCTTTATTAATATTCATACTGTCTTTTCTTGAATTTGGGTTTCGCCTTGCTATTACATCAGATACTTGGATACAGGACGAACTACCTCATTTTGGAACAAGGTTTTTACTTTGAAGGTGAGGAAATTAAAGTATGAATTAATTCAATGCTGGACTATATGATCCATTTGAGTCACACGGTCCATATTCCTGTTTCAGCAGCTGTTCTGTAAACAAGAGAAGTAATAAAAGACTTTTCCTGGGAATCCTCCTTGTGTGTCCAAATACAATCTAGACGGCTAACTTTATAGAAAAACCTAATGCAGAGGTCTACCCTTTTCAACTGCATGTTGGAATTAATTGCTTGGCCGAAGATCTTAATCTACACCAATTGATTGCATAACCTGTCCGTAGCCTCTCGCTCACTCTCACTCTTTTGTGTACCGAAGCCATCAACAGAGGCACATCACATGGTCTCTGTTAGATTTCTAAGCTACATCTGAATTGGTAGCTTCTTCTCCCGTCCATACCAAACGCTAAAATATCGGGACAATAAGTCCCATCTGTGCTGAGCCTATTGTAACACAAAAAGACCGATTGCTAAATGAGTACAACATTGCAGACAGCTGAATACTACAGCCATCCCCTGAGTGCTTGTCTAATAATAACTATACAATGGAAAATAAATATTTGCAACCATCTCAGTGGGTACTGCACTTGCGGTTAAACCAAAGCTGACCTTTCATCACATTGTGTTTACCCAACCAATGAATCGATGGGATAGTGGCAGTTTTGTAGTTGCTGTAGGGGCAAACTCTTTTAGATCCTTGCATTTCTATCATGAAAAGGCCAGATTGGATAAGGATATAGATGTCAAATACAAATATATTGGTACCAAGCCTTAATCCTCAAACCAGCCCACCAGCCTTCAAAAGTCTATATTGGTCAAAGCCGATGTGGTCGTATGAGGTCTTGAAATAGATGGCTTAGGTATGAGGCTGAAATAGAACTTTAAATGATTGATTTACTGTAATGCTGCAAAAGACTCCAATTTTAGTTGGTGTTGCTTGTTTACCACCTGTTAGTGTGTGTGTGTGTACCATTACCTCTGTGCAGCAACGCTCTCATGTACCGTCAATAGGCTGCTGGTTACTAAACTGGTGGTGTAATTGAGGGGCTCATGTTGTCTTTGTGATTTTTCAGGCAGAACAAACAGACATAAAACTCGCCAATATAAATTTGCAGCTTGTAATAAACCTTAAAACAAGAATGATATCTCTTTTTTGCAAAGTTCAATTCTGAACAATGCCTGAGGCTAGAAAGCAAGCCGGTCTATTCAAATGGTTTTGTTTCCCTCATTATCTTATCGCCGGCTGGCGCAACAGTGTGTCGCTGTGGAGACGGCGGTAAACAGTAACAGTGTGAGTGGTGGCGGAGAAGAGTGAATGGCGACCAGCTATCGGGGAGCCACCATGTCCCTGAGGCTCATTAAATTTTCAGCAGCTATACGTACCTGTGTGGGGTGCAACCACACTATATTGTAGGGGCAGAGGTAAGTGCCTGGACAAGCTTCCCATCCGGCTCATGTCATCAGAGTCAAAGCAATTCTACTGACAAGGCTGCTTAGCTTAAAGACCAAGGCGTAAATTATTTACCTTTTGTATTTCGTGGTCATTGTTGATGGCTGAAGTAGACACCAGCAAAAAGAACATCCATCAGCTCAACGGTTATCTCCATATTTTCCTTTTTTATTGTTTTATAACCAGACAGGTGATGCTATTAATAATGCTAAACTGAAAACCAAACAAGGCCAACAGTCTTACCTACTTCAGTTACCCACAAAGACCTGGTTGTGTACTGAATTCACTTTAATATCACTAAAAAAGAAAAGACAAATTTAAGTTTAAAAAACATTAATTGTTTACCACTCAATCAACAGCCATACTACTGAGACGCCTATTGAAAGAAAGAAAGAAAGATTAAGTGTCATACTATGGAGCTTTTGTTAAAATATGAAGAACTGTTTGTGTAGAGGAAGAACAGATAACACCTTCCCTCACAGTGTTTACTCCACAACTGTTAGTGTGGCCCTAATTAACAGGTCATTATTCCACTCTCCTACTTGGCAACGTGAGACTCAAATCCCTGTGAATACTTTTGACAAGAGACGTTCACGGTGATCTGATGGTACGACACTATGCATCAAAATTGCAGTTCACAATGCCAATGCTGCATATCATATATATATATAATCTCATATCTCAACTGGTGGCCCAGAGGTGTGTACTGAATCTGACAGCGTAGCTTTTTTAATGTTCCTTTTCTTGCTCGATATTGGTTTTACTAATTTCCTGCAAACAACCTCAGTGCTGCTTAGAACGAGTCTGTGGTGTCGGTTTGTGCTCAGTGCTGCTTCTCAGAAAGGACAATACCTCACCCATGTCCATCTAGTTACCGGTCCACACAGGAAGGTGTTATCTCTGCAGGGCACTGGTGGGTCTGACACTGAACTGATAAGGGACAATATTCATCAAGGGGTAATCACAAGCACACCACAGACACTTCTTACTGAAGCGGCAGCAATTAGTCAATCAATAGGGAATTAATCTGCAACTATTTTCACTAATCAATCACATTAATCGTTAAGTTATTTTTGCTTGAAAAATGAATGACACACTTGACGGTTAAAGTTCTCAAATGTGAGAATTTGCCGTTGTCTTGGTCTTGCATTATAGTGAAATAAAATATTCATGGGTTTATTTTTTTCTGATGTTCTATGATTGTTGATCATTGGATTGTTGACATGGCTCTCATACAGACTTGTGTCAACATTATGGAAATGATTCTGGATGTATTATAAGCAGCACATGTAGGTTGTGGTAGTGTCTGTTTAAGACTGTTAAACAGCATTCTGAAAACTGAATCTAAACAGTGGATCTAGTGCAACCTCTTTCAGTTACAAACAGTAGGAGGAAACTGACTAGAGCCTACAATATTAAAAGTTGCCATAGCCTAAAGGCTCTTATGAAATCAAATTTGCGCTGCAGTTTTCACAGGTGAAGGAGATGTTGAAGGACATCAGGTCAAAGACAGAGAGAAAGAAATAGATGAGTGGTGGATTAGGTACGAGAGTTTAGCTTTATAAATATAAATCACACTGACGGATCAGATTTTTAAGACAGTGAACGAAGCTCACAGACCGCTCCAAAGACAAAAACCACATTGCTCTTACTTTGGGCTGTGCCCCAGTAGCAGTCGGAGAGAGGGCATGTCTCCCTTGGCAGCAGCATAGTGAACAGGTACGGCGCCTGTATCGGTGGAGACCCCGGGGTCCACCTCGCCACTCTTCAGCAGCCAGTCAGTGATCTCATGGTGACTGAAGCGGGATGCGAGGTGGAGAATGGTGGCACCAGAACTGTCCCTGTCCTGTCAATCAAACAAAAGAGGAATAGAGCTGAAATATGACGCTTTGAAATAACATTTCCAATCATCAAACGGCCAACCTGTATGAGAGACTGGTGCCGCTCCATCACAATCCATTTTAAGAACAAATATAATTTGTATATTACTATTTGTTGCTTCTATAATTTAGTGTTTCCTGTTGAAATTAGGAGAAAGGGAATCAATCACAGAATCTCCTACGATGTGTGGGATAAACAGGTCATAGAAAATGTTCATAGAAGTTGAAGTTTTGTGTATTGTTGATATACAAAACAAGATGGTTCGATTAGTCTTTCGCCCCTATACCCAGGTCGGACGACCGATTTGCACGTCAGGATGATTCAGTCTTGAATGATTCTGCTGGTTAATTTAGTTCAATCCTCAAAGCTCTTTATGCTGTGATTTAGTAGCAGGCATTTTTTGAGCAAGGAAATAAGTCCTTGCTTAGCCTGTGTATAAACGCTTACCTTGTTTGTGAAAATATTTAACACACTACAGTCTTCATGAGAAAACTTCAGCTCATAACGCTGTATTTATAAGCAGCATAGACCTACAATTGCACGCAACCTTCAAATCATCAGAGCCAAAAAAATAAAAGAGAATCTGAAAGATCCAAAGCCAAATACCTGTCAAGACTAAAGTGGTTATCTAACATTTCTAATTGTCCAAAGGACACAAGATCATAGCTTTTTCAACTTTCTCATCCAACCCTGGCTCAAAAACCAGATCTGTCTTCCATCTTCTTTAAAAACTCTCTATCAAGAGATGGACCAATAGCTAACAGAAAAAATAATATTGTATTTGCACTCTGTGATGTGCTATGAATACTTGAGTCATCTTATCACCAAAGAAGGCAGTGGAGTGCCTCAAATGAGCATCATTAGCATCAGATAAAATCAGGATCAGAGTGCAACGCACAGCAAAAGACACAATGGTGAAAAGTTAAAGCTAGCATTGATGATAACCCATCAAGATTGCATTGCAAGTGGTAATTGATAGGTTTTACTTAATGTCAGCCAAGTATCTCTTGTGGCTTCTCTGCAGTCAGCCAGGCAGAGAAAGTAATGGAGACAGTAAATAGATGTTAGAGCTCTTATTACTGCATTTCAAATTAAGAATCACATATTAGACAATGGGTTGAGTGCCCCATTTACTCCGTTTTGGTTCATCCGTTTGTGTTGTCTTGGCCTAAATTATTTTTGAGCAAGAGTACCATGGGTCAGCTCTGTTGCTTTGTCATTAGCACTGTCAGTCCAAAAAGGTCTGGGGGTGAATCGGACTGGCTTGATCGTGTCTATGTGGAGTTTGCATGGTCTCCATGTGTCTGCGTGGGTTTCTTTCTACAGTCCAAAGAAAATGCACATGTTAGGTGAACTGGAAAATCTTAGTAGCCAATAATTGTAAATGTTGTGTAATCGACCAGAGCGTACCTTGCCATTTGCCAAAGCGTGCTGGGATACCTTGCAGCATGCTCTGCATAGTGTAAGCAGGTGTAGAAAATTAAGAATTATATTGTGTTACTAAAGATAAACAACGTATTATAGAAAAATACTAGAATACCAGTAGAGGCACAATGGCTACAGGTATATATGCACACATAAACTTAGTGGTACACAAGGGTTTACTTCAGAGAACACCAAAGTACTATTACAGCTTTTACTGAGACTCATTCAAAGTGCCTGCTGCATTCCTTCCCTGATGTGAATACTTTGCTTCTTGCTACCAGCAGAGACACGGGCATGAGGTGATAAGGTTATAAGGTTTAATCATGAAGGTATAACTAGACTCCTTAACAAACATCTTGCCCGCTATCGTATCAAACTACACCATCATTCATCATATCAACGTCATTATGTATTTGCATATGTGCCCTTTTGTGCGTTACTGTGTGTGCTTTGTAAAAATTACTTTTGCAAATCCAGTTTTGCATACTTCATTACCATGGGAACACGCGACAGTGCAGCAGAGTGGATTTAAACAAACAGCAACAAAAGATGGATGATTTTTATTGATTTTTTGTGGTAGGCCTATGTCATCAGAACAGCAATTAACAAAAATGCATTCAGACCCTTGTGTGTGTGTGTGTGTGTGTTTGTTTTTAACCAAATGTATTTAAGGTCACCATGTTTGTTATCTTTGTATGTATTGATGCTTAATCCGTTATTGGTGATTCTTTTGTTGTTGTTGCATTTTGCCATTTTAGAGGAGGTTTGCTTTTGTTACAAACAAACTACAGATCACCACTCAGTATATAAAACGATGGTGCAGAACCATGTGGACTACGAATAAATGGTGTCATGATTAGATCTAAAAAACAATTTATTGGCACTGTGGTCAACTGACCATCTGTGGAAGTGGCTGTTTTGAACAGCAACACAAAAAGAAAAAACTGAATTAAGCTACAGTCCGCTGCTCTTCATCGTGTACAACTAAGGCTTAAGAACACTCACCTCTGGCCGACATCCACCCTGGGTCAGCAGCCACTGTAAGCAGGCCAGGTTGCCGGTGGCTGCCGCGTCATGCGCCGGGCTTGCCCCGTTGTTCGCCTGGCAGTTACCCGCCAGCCCTGCCTCCTCCACCAAGAAGCGCAGGCAGGTTAGTCTCCCTGCTCGGGCCGCGTGGTGGACCGGTGAAGCCCCCAGCACGTCCGCTACGTCGCTGGTGAGCGCTTTTTGCGCTAATTGCAATTTCAGAGTCTGCACGTCCCCTTGCCTTGCGGCGAGCAGCGTTATGTCCCCCTCCACTACCATCGCTGCTCCTGCAGATCGGACGACTCCTTCCTTTAGTGGCCTGCGTTGAGCCCGATCAGTTCACCGCGCTGATGGGGGTCGGCATTGTATTTACAAAGTTTCAGATCATGTCGGTTTTGTGGGAAAACTCAGTTGCCGCTCCACCTCATCGCAGAGCCAAATGATCAGAGGCGATGTCCGTTTCCGTTCATACACATTTAAGTACGCGATATATTTTACATGTTGAAATACAACTCAGTCCACTGTTATTTATCTGAGCGATAAACTGACCTGCTTTCTATGTTTTGCCCGACGATGTGACTCATTTATTTATCCGCTTCTTTTCTCTCTGGCTCCCACGGGATGCTGAACACCTGTTGCGCACGTTTGGTGTACGCGTCCCACTAAACTATCTTTGTTTTAATGCGTTTATTCACCCTGTTTGCCAACGTCATGTGCCTCGAAGAATATTCCGCAGTGTTTTTCTTGCTATAGCAGATGGCGACATGGGACTCAGCGCCTGTTAAATAATCCATCAGGGGGAGGATCACTGAGCCTGTTACAGGTTGTTGCTTTCTGGAAATCGGCTCAGAAGTTAAAGGGGCAGTACGGAGAGGCTTCTTGGAGCCCCGAGTAAAGCCCACTGCCTACTGTGGTGGTGGGTGTCAGTCAAGTACAGACCCGCGGCTACTAATTTAGCAATGGACTTTTTGAACACACACCCAGTCTTGTTTGCATGCGGCCTCAACGGCATTAATTTTACATGTGGCCCTGAAATCAGCACCGCTGGACACCCACAGTCTGTGTACACAGTAGAGGGCCATCTGCTGGCCTTTCGTAAAATTGAGCTTTTGGAAAATGGTTGCACTTGTGGAATTTGTATGTTTAGTGAGGGGTTGTCAAGTATATCTTGTTGTGGAGCTATCTCTTATTATTAGGGCCCGAGCAACCGACAACGTATAGAGCCGGCGAGGCCCTATTGTAATTGTACTTATTATTATCATTGTTATTATTTATTTGTTGTTGTTATTAACTGTCAAGAAAAGCATAATGTTCTGCTTCTGTGAAAATAATATAAAACCCATCTCTCTTTCCTTTTGTAACTATAGAGCCTGTATATCACAATAGAATACGTTTATTCTTACTAGTAAACGTTTATTATTTTGCTAAATTAAATTGTTGTGGTCACAAAGAACCTTTAAGTCTTTACTATAACTGTGTGCACTAGCAGCTGATGCATACAAATCCTGCCAAGAGTGGAACTATTTACTTCTGGGAGATTAATAAAGTGATAACAATATTGTAATTGCAATGATTTGTTGTGATGTGTGCAGTTGTGGAAATAACTAATTACATTTACTCAAGTAATTAAGTACAATTTTAAGAAAAGGCGTCTTGAGTAGCTCCAGTTTATGCAACGTTACCTCCAATCCACTCAAGAGAAAGATTTTTACTTCACTACTTTAATCTGACATTAGTTACGTTGAGGATTTAGATTGTATGTACAAAACATATAATCTAAAATATGAGTCTTCAGTCTTTAGTACCTAACGGCATACAAAGTTTATGCTTACAGATTAATGTATACTGTACGTAACAATAATCCAATCATTTAAGATATAACATGGGACCGTTTTATAATGATTATTTTGATACTTTAGACATTTGGCTGCTAACACTTTTACTCAAGTATAATTTTGAATGGAGGACTTTTACTTGTAACAGAGTAGATGTAAGGATGAAGGAGTATGCCTGCCACCACTGGATGTGTGTGAGAGATAAATGTACTCACTCACACAGTCAAATAACTCAAAGCCATACCTAACTCATAGCCATTACACATTTAAACCGTTTCTCTGCTCAGCTTTTACTTCCACTTGCAGTTCATAAATACAAGATGTTAAAAATAAACCACACACATTATACATTTGGTTTGATTTGACGTTGTCTTGAGTGCTTGATATATCATACGCATGTTGCATGCACCTGACGTTGTGATGAACTGTAATACTTTTAATCACCAAACGGTGGCAGGAAAGCTTCATATTCACCAAGGTACAGCTGCACCTGCGGAGGTGTTCAGGTGTCAAGTCAACAGTTTGTATTGGCTTCTCTAAATCACATCTATCTCACACACGTTGGGACATTGAATAGCCTATGTCCGAATAACGACATCATAATAAAAAAACTAAAGTAACGTACATGTTTATCAAAGCTATGGGCCAATTTAACTGCTGGCTTTTATTTACACACCATGTAAAGGCTATTTAAATGCAAGTCAGTTTACTCGTGTTCATTGTTGTTTATAGGTCAATGTATATTTGGCGCGTTCTTATATTTTCACAGGATCTTTTGGGAGCTAACATCATAATAAGAAAACTTGCATCCTCACACCAGGTTCCGCACTTTCTGCCTCTTCACATTGTCAGATTAGGTTGATTGATTTTTGCGCTTAAGCGGCTTCTGCCTGATGTGGGTGGGTTTGCTGTAATGGAGGGGGGTGGGTTAGTCTCGTGCTCGGGGGGCGGGGGGGCGGGGGGGGGGGTAGTCTCGTGCTCGGCGCGTGCCTCTCCGGCCCATCTGTTGCACTGGTCCAACTGTCATAGACACCACGCGCCGATTTAGGGGGAGTTGAGGGGGAATTCCCACGAGTGGTCTGACTAATGGTACAATTCCCTAAAGGACGTGGACAATAACTTCCTAACACGATTTAGTGGGCACTCCATCACTGCCATTATAGCATAATACATAGCCTATCTTATGTTACAGGAATGATAGGCCTATGCAGATATAAACAAATAGATGTAGCCTAGCCTACAGGCCTCTATGATAAGGCTTATTTGAGCAATAACCTAATGCATCTTATTTTGTGGAATATATTTATTGTTTTCCATAGTCTACATAGCCTACCATTTGTTATCATATAGGAACTATTCACTGCATAGTAGAAATAAATATTGGGGATTAATTTAATTATCAAAGTGATTTTTTTGTTTTGCAAAATAAAAAAATAATATAAATAAACCCACAGTTTTTGATACCGACCCAGATTAAAAAAAGGAACTGTTCAAAATTATTAGGCTAAAGTTTGACACGTCAATTTTGATTGAAATTGGCTATTTGTTCTCCCTACTTAACCATACTGTCTAAGTGTGTTTATTTATTTATTTGCCAGTCTACTAAATGAGGTCGACATGAAACGCAGAACACGTCTTTGGTGCAGCTGCAACCAGCTTTACAATGAAGGGTTGACACAGGATTTAATCATGTGTGATCTGGAGTCTTTTCCCAGGCTTCATCAAAGACGCTCCCACAACTTCAAGCAGTGAGAGACTAAATCCCTATTGAACTGGAAAGGGGCTGCCAACGGTTTTTCCTCGGAGCCTGGGAAAGCTGGGATATTTCTTGCACGCGTCAGACGTGCGACAGTTATTCAAATTGGACTCAATTATTCAGCGCGTGGGCTCCATCTGTTGTATGGTCACATCTGCTGCTGCGCGGCAACATTCAAATAATGACATTATCTGCTCAAGTCCATGCTGCTTCTAACGTATAACCCACGGCCTGTTTGCAGCGGTATACACGGCCCCAAAACGCATTGAAACAGATCAATCCAGTACAACCCAGAGAGGAACACGAAACTCGTTCGTAAAAGTGAACAATTTTCAGATTTTTGTTCTATATTTGAGCTTTGAAACAGCGGACCATGCCTCTCACAGATAGATAATGAATTAACATTTTCATGACTGACACACAACCATAACCTATTTCTGAGACAAGTCTCGATAATGACAACTAGAAAATTTTATTTCGAGTTTGAATGTTTGAGTTTATGATTATGATAATAAACATGGTCGTAGTAATAATAATATTAATGATAATAATAATAATAATGACAATAATATTTTGTTAGAACTCCATTTACCACGTCAGACGTCATGGTTTTAAAACCACCTTTAAAACTGACAAAACAATAGTATATTCCTGTAGTCATACAGAGCAGCTCCTCGCGCCAACTGCCGAGCTGGGTGGCGCGTGCCCTATGTAATTGCTTTTGCTTGAGTAAACCTGGGCGCGTGCTGGGAGGATGCCTTCAGTCTATGATTTACCACGGAGAGAAGCGTGTATGATCTAAAATATTAACAATATTGAATCAGCTACATGTTTACTTAATGCAACATAAATAATACAATTCACATAAGAGGCATACACATTGTTCATAAAAACAGAGACTGGACAAAATCAACTTTATTAAGCAGCTGAAAGAAGACCAACACACAACGAGAGGAAATCACTTTATTCATCCTTTTCCACCCTCTCATCTTCAAAATATTATTGCATAATTTAATCTTATCCTAACCAGTCTTTTGGATTGGCATATCTGGAGCTAAAAATGCATTTCTTTTTTTCAAATTTTTTATTTTTGGACAGTAGCTTAGATTACAAAGTATACATCATCACAAGGGCAGTATTCAATATATGTCGTGCACAGTTTTCCAAAATTGGGTAACTTAAAAATAATCAAATTTAAGCCATCAGGAAAACATCTTAAAGCAGTCTTTTGTAAAGTATTCTCTGCATGGAGCATTAAGAAGTTGATATTATACCTACATATAGCAATCTTATTGTAAATGTAATGCATTTCATATTTACATTTTTTATATATTTGCGATTTATATGTCACAGAATATAAAAAGCCTCTTTTTAATTCAAACTCTTCATAAATTATGCAATCGCAGTAATTGAACACTACAGGTTTTGTAGTCATTTCCTATGCATTCTGAAATGCTCACATTTAGCCTACTCCTGTTATGTACTGTTTATTCTAGAGTTCACCTTGCATTTCATATAGCCCCGATTTCAGTAATTTATGCTGAATTGGAGTGATTTTTCACCCCAAACTTAAGATAGTAATCTGAACAAACATTAAAAGTCTATAAGCCTCTATTTTTGGCTTTTTCAGACATTAACATTGTCTGTTTGGATCATGTTCCTTACTGAAATATGCTATTCAATAAACTCCTTTTAGCAATTGCAACTAATGTTGTGGATAATAAGTTTTCCCTTCTTTTTAGATGGACATACATTTTCTTTCATAAAACCATCCAGACTGAAACCTATCAAAAGATAGACACATTTTCTGTATAACTTATAGTTGCACTTATTCGTGGTTGTTTCCCTTATGATGATCCCTGAAACTTTTAATACAGGCAAAACTTCTAGAATTAACCAACAAAAGCAAGAATAAACATGCCGCATTTCTGAATTGGTTGGGCTACGTTGTTGCAGCTTGTTTCTTCTCAACACAAGTTAGATGTCTTCTGTCCCCTTGAACTCACCATGCAGGCGTGATGTCTCTCCCACAGGGACCCAGTCATCCGTGAGCTGCAGTGAGAATTTCTACGGTCAGACTTTCTCACACTCAAGCTCATTAGCAACTGACAGAAACAGGACAACTGATTTGACAAGACAGGCGTTTTAACAATGTCAGAGTTTAGTGCAAATTAAGAAATAAATTGACTGAAAATGTGGTGGAGTTTAATACATATTTTTTCTCTGTCTCAGTTTATTTTATTTTATAAGTTATAAGGTCCTCAGTAATTTGACTTTAGCCTAATAACCCCAAATAACTGCACATCATACATTGGAGTCAGAGTAGTTGTACCCTATATACAACACAGATATTCATGTTGCAATATAATACAATATAATCCAAACATTGACAGTCACGTGTTACAGTTAAAACAGGTTATAGATATCATTTTCAACTTGTTCGACAAATCTCATTATTTAAGCTAAGACAGCGTTACATCAAATACTGACAATATATTTCTCGTATTAAGCCATACACATATATCATATTAAAACGGCTAATTGAGACAGGTGAAGATAAGTGGCTCAGCTTCAATGTAAATCACAGTGTCTTGAGATCATATTAAGCCTTATATACTACACATAAGTAACATGTTCAAAGCACAAGCTGGTATAAATATAATTTAAAAGGAAAATATAACATACCAGGGTGTGACTTCGTTGCCCTTCGCCTCGTGATTTAAAGCCCATGCAGCGGCGCGTGCAGGTCGTTGCTGGTTGAAGACCGTGGTTGTATTGAGCGCCCTTTTGCAGCACGAGGTTTGGGGCCAAATGACAGAGACGCGTTTTCTCTGTGGGCGGAAACCTCGTTCAGGCCACGCCCCTCCATAGCGTTGCTGATGCACTCCTGAAGGACTGCCGAGGACCATGCAGCAGCTAGAAAAATATAGATTTAAAATTCTATATTCTTTGTTTTGTTTAAGCTTAAGACTGTAAGCTTGGGTCTCACTGGGTTGTTCGTACAAAAAGCAGAGCAATTTAATTTGCTTCTTTGCTGTGGCCAGGTTCATTTATTTATATCAAGTATAAATTTCTTAAAATGTAAAAAATGTTCCAAAATAATTAGAAAAGTGGAGAAAGGCACACATCCCTGCTCATATAGCAACAAAGAATACATTTTGAATTGATGAGCACAACCCCTTTTCTTTGGCCAAATGTGATCCCTTTATTCCTTTTTTATTCCATTGTTATGAGCTGTTACAGCAATGATATTAGTACTTTTGGAAACGTAAAAATAAATCTGCCTTATCATTAGTATATACTTGGACAATATCTTTCTTCTATATTGGACATTACTGCAACATAGAATATACAATATATGTACTTTCGTGATTAACCTCGCACTCTTTAATTCCCCCCTGGACAATTCTTAATGGTCCCTGCACTTCAAAAATAATTAATCGGAGCAGGAAAGCCATCTGCTGCCTTTGTTCTCCTGGCTCGTGCTGTTCTCGTGCCCCTGATATGGCAGCACAATGGATCCCACTCGATCAGAAATCCCATATTCAAAAAACCCGCCAAGAAGCCGCCTGTCCTGCCTGTCCAATACCTCGACTGTAGGTGTGGCGGCTTTAATCTCTAATATCGTCTACAGGCATTTTATTAACGAAATTATCAACAACAACAAAAAACATTCAACTATTGTATGTTTTAGTGTCGCTTTTGTATCATCAACGTCTGTTCCCTAAACATCAATAGCGTGTTATACTGACTCTGTTGAGCGAGGTGCATTACATGTGTGTCAGAGCTGGAAACGACTGCTATTGGTGGAGAAGCCAATGCGACGCTATAAGTTTACCTTTGTCAACTTTGAAGAGCAAAACAAATGTGCGCCACCAGATGTGTGCTGTGCCTTACAGCTTGGCGTTTGGCTTGGCTAGGCTTGGTTGGATATTCAAATCCTGTCTGAGCCATCCCTCTGATTTATACAATGTACAATTACGCAAAAAGGCTTCTCTGGAAACGACGCCAGGCTCGATGCGTTGCTCTGCAATAAACTTAATTTTCAACTGGGGACAATAGACGTTTGTAAAGTAATAAAAGCACCACTAGTGTTTGCATGACATCTCCAAAACCTCTTCAGTCTTTGTCTTTCATTCAGTTAGAACCATAATTCAACTTAAACCTGGGATCTTTCATTCAAAATGTATATTTTTGTCCACGCCTGTGTTATACAGCGTATTGTCATGTCTGATTTTCAAGGGCTTTTTGTATGTTCACTATAGCAATAGACTTTGGTCTTATATCCTTCAATTAACAAATAACAAGCAGAGAGCGCAACATTGCATTGTTAAGAAGATATGAGGACCATTTTACATACATTTAAGGTCTATTTAGACTTGGATTTATATCTAAGGTTTATATATCTTAAGTCAAAGACTTGCATACCATATTGATAGAAAGGTCACTTGTTTCATGATTTGGGCTGCTTGGTTAGTGGCGTGTTATTCAGAGAGCACTTTAATTTATCATTAAACCTCTTTTGTTACCGTCTCACTTAGCACGCGATCTGTAGGGATGCTGACGCAGACTTTGGACAGAATCAGTGACGTCGGATGGACAATTTGGGTTTTCGTCACTGCTGTGGCAGATGCTTTATGAAACTATAGCGTTGTTTTAGGCGTGGGGAGCTTCTTAGCAAATTTTGATAGGTCTTCCTTTTGCATCCCCAGAGTGACTGCGTCTCATCAGTGCCTTGACAAAACGAACCAACAATACAAAACGAGGCTTTGCAAAAACATTTGGAAACGAATATTTTACTATTTTTAATCTACAATAAAAGAAAATATAAATTGTTATAGCCTCTGTTTATATGCCAAGAACAGCTCTGCCATGGATTCTACTTTGACAATGTTGATGTATTACCAGTTAGTGAGGCGAGCAAATATTAGAATATTTTTGAATATAATGCATATATATTATATGCACATATAACATAAAATAATTGACACCCTTGTAAAAGTAGCAAAATTCATGCTGTTCTATTGTGTTGCTTTAGATTGTACATAAAAGGGCCAAAACAGTCATTAGCACTTTCATGCATTTGTTGATGTCACACTTAGGATAACTGACATAGAACAAAGAAACACTTTATGAAGATGGATCTTTTTGATTGTTTCCTATAGACCCATGTTGACTGATGTCACTTAGACTGATAATAGAGCTGGTGTGTCGATGTTGGAAGGTTGATTCATTAGCAGGGCGTTAATAAGTTCCTCTCAGTCTAAACATAGAAAACCCTTCTCTATTTCATTAACACATCTCATTGCAGATTCTTCTTTCAGTATGAGATGCCATTTTGGGCATCTAAAGAAAAGAAAAGACCAAAGTATATATTATCCAGACCTTCTAAGAACAATTACTACATAAGGGCCAACATAATGTACTGACAGGCCTGAATGAGTGACTTAAGAACAATAATTTATCCCCACAGACAGCTTTCAACTGTTAAAACACCCTCTCCCTCTTCAGCACCACGGACAGTGGTCACCCCATTAAGCACCACCACAAGGAGCAAAAGTGTCAACCACACCTGTCTCCTCTTGATCAGAGACTCAAAGCCACAGATGAGGCTCTGGGAAAAAAAGCCAGAGAGAGAGAAGTGTATGCCCTTACAATATCAAGAAGATCCCTTAAACCACATCCCTTTAGTTGTCTTTGTTCCAAGGGAGCCCTGACAGTTTTGGGACCTCCTCTTCAAAAACAAGTAAGTAAGTAGATAAGTAATAAATAAGTTAACCATGGCACAAGGTCCACATACTTTTTTTAGCTTTGTCTCATGGTGTTCATCATACTATGCAAACTCAATCTGCTGATAAGAACTGAGATGCGGTTGGCAGCTACTTTAGTTGGTGCAGCTTTAAACCTAAAACATATTTTGCCATTTGCAACAGAAGTCAATTTAATTTCAATAAATTGACAGTCAAATATCTCACTGTAACAGGAGAAACAGACCTACCCTTTGAAATACGTTGTTGCACGTTGTATTGCAAATGTTCCCATAAAAATACAGTAAACTACTGGCAGCTGAGGTCTCCAGCATCCTGCTGTTTTACAGTGAAACTACCATAATGCAATTCAACAGTACATTACTGCCATTTTCTAGAAATTGAGGTTTACAGTGTAATATTTTAGCTACTGTAACCTGCCACTAATATACTGTGTTTCTACAGTGTTGCTATTGTAATCTACACAAACCGTTTCTAACTGTATATGTTATATGTATAATCTACATTTTAGATTTAAGCTATACATGGTTTTTTTGGGGGGGGGGGGGGGGGGGGGGGGGGTGGGATACAAAGCAGACCAAGTAAAAACAACACTGCACAATAAGGTGCTAAAAGGACGTCCTAATACGATAAATAATCATTTTAATACATGTTTATATATAAAATCGAGTCGGATTTGATCACACACTGGGAACAATAGGAAGTCCATTCAGACTTGGCTGTCTCAATGCTGTAATCAAACTCCAGCCAGCAGTCTACAGACGCTTCAGTATGATGCAGATAATGTTGGCATAGATTTTGGCTTGGGATGCCAGACATCCTTTCTTTCAGCTACAGTCCCACTATGAAGTCTGGTAAACCGGAAGTCTGGAAGTCTCCATGTAGCCGCAGTGGTGGACCATCGCCCCTCAGCAAGGCAGAGAGTCCGTCTACGCTTTTGGTTTCACGCATCAATAAACAAGCGCAGGATCCATCTGTCTGATCGCCGTGGCTCGTGTCAGTCTCATGCCGTTTATACGACCAAATTCTCACTTATCAGAATTATGTTCTCAAACTCACAGGTTAAGATCTTAGATATTTTCTGGGAATACATAAAATACATTTGAACTTTTTGCTCCAGATTATACTGTTGCCCCAAACTGTTAGTTATGTTGTTCCTTGTAATGATAACCCTTAGGCCATATAGGCCTATCAAAACATTTAGCTAGTTTTTCCTTTATTCGACTTAAATCTGACAAATCGTCATGTATTGATATAGCCTGTATACAAGAAGAAAACAAAGAAGCTGATCATATCCCTCTCCCATACACTTGCTGTAAAAGTCCACTGTTCTGTACGTCCTTCAACAAAGGATCACTGTGCTCTCAGCTTGCACAGATGGATACCCACGCTGAAACCAGGACAAAAAGGGTCCCAACCGAAGCCTCTCGTGCACTTTTTTGGGGTTTTATCTCTAAGGGTCCGTTCCCAGACTGGACTTGATGGCAGTTATTTGGGGCCCCATGGGGCAGGACGCGTGCAAAACCGCGCATCTATAATGCTTGGAAAAAAATTAGAGGGTTGAATCCCCTCAAGCTACAGCAGGACAGCTTGCAACCGAGGAGCAACGTTGTGTTTACCAAAATGATAAGAGCGTGTTGAACTACATATCTGTTTCCTCATGTAAATACATCAACTGAAATGTAATTGATCTTTCAGTGTGTTGAGCATGTTCCCGCTCTTTATATCCCCTTAAGCCTTGAGGTTGGAAGAGTTTCAGTAAGCCTTTTGTGTGTAAACAGTTTGCTATATCTAAAATATGGAGTTTCATTTGGTGTCTTTTACGGGGAATTTATCGTAGCCTATTATAGGACGTCCGTTTAGCATCTTGTTGGGCAGTGATGTTTTTACTTGGTCTGCTTTGTATTAACGTATATAGGCCATCACTGTGCCATTGTGTCTATGCGCTGAGACCCAAAACCTCCCCCCTCCAAAAAAGACGAAAAACGTAGTTGAAGCACATTGATGATGAGCCGGGATGCTGATGGGAGCAGCGGTGAAGCAGTGGGAAACAGAGGAGGGGGTGTGTCTGGTGTGTAGAGACAGAACATGAGAAGAAGGGGAGGGGTTGGGGGGGGGCTCCCATCTGTTGCGCGCTTGTGGCGCGTGCCGAGCGCGTGAATCCTACAGCAGCTCACTGCGCTGTGTTTGATGGTCTGCAGCAGAGATTGACTGAAAGTCTTCGAGGATGTCAAAATAAAATCGGTTTATTTTAACTTTTGAATATCTACGTCGTGTTTAATATTGTATTTTTTAAGGGATTATCACTTCAAAATAGGTCCAGTTTTGTACTGAATCAGATGCATATTCCTCACCGTGTTGTGTTATAGCATGGCTTGTGTGCTGATTACTGTGTGTGTGTGTGTGTGTGTGTGTGTGTATACATGCATATTCTACGTTCATACTCGGCAGATGCGCGCACCTCGCTGCTTGTGTTGCAGGTTGTCACGTCACTCCCGTCTCCTCCCCCACTGCTCCAGGTAAACACCGTGTTGTTGATATTGGAAACAAGCTGCCGAGGGTGCACAAGCAGATGTTAATTCATACATAGCGTCGCTTGGGTATCTGGTTTATTTGTTGGAGGAATAGATTAGTCCTGTCACCTCAGAATCACTCATCGGGTTCAGGTTCTTTTGTTGGGGCGGATTGACAAACCGAGACTATTAGCATAAATAAACGGATTGAACGTATATTGATAATGTGGATCTAACTTTTTTAATTGTTTATCCAAAACAGTCCAACTTTCAGGCATATCTCATTAAACTTTTTGTTTTAGAGATGTGGACGCTCATTTGTGGAAATTATCAAAACAATAATAATAATAATAAACTGGGTAATAAACAGAAAGACTGTCAATTTAACAACAAAGCCATGCAGGCGAATGAAGAAGCAATCCTGAAGAATATTACAAAAGAGGAGCTGATGTAATCTATTAGAAACACAGCATTGTTATAAGGCTTGTATGCGGGGTGGATCTTGGATGAACGTTAAAGCTTTACATTTCAAAAGCAATAAAGTGCAACATCATCACGAAACTCCGCATACCAGCGGTGTAGACGGAGGGTCCCAAAGGGACCAGATGGTCCAGACGGGAGCTCCGCTCATCTCCCAAAGGCATCGCCCCTCCTTGTGTCAAACCCCCAGCACAACGGCTTGTGTTCCCGCCCCCCTGACGCGCCGGAGCCACATAAATAGGAGGCTCTCCAGCTCTGCAGCACACTTCAGCGCAGCCGCTCCAAGAGCAAGTATCTCCCCTCAAAAAAGCACAACAACAAGCAACAAACGAAATGAGTCCCAGCATCACTACCGAGGCCGGCCAGCCTCTCCCTGCCAGGTCCACCGTGGCCCAGAGAAAACAAGCCAACGAACTGAGAAAGGTAAGAGAAAGAGAGACAGTGTATATGCGTATACGTTACTGGAAATGTTTTCTCATTTTACCCTTTTTAAAAGTGCAGCTGAATAACGTGCTTTCATTATTTCTTCTAGACTCTTAAACCCTTGCTGGAGAAGAAAAGGCGTGCTCGTATCAACGACAGTCTCAGTCATTTGAAAAGCCTGATTCTTCCTCTGGTTGGCAAAGACAACGCACGCTACTCCAAGCTGGAGAAAGCTGATATTCTAGAAATGACCGTCCGTTTCCTCAGAGACCTTCCTTCCTCTCCCATCAAAGGTACGCCTCGTCTCTTGAACTACGAAACGCATCGCGCAAACCATCTTATCTGAGATTGTGGTCTTCACATTACATTCAAGTCACTAATGAAATCTCTTTTCCCTCCAGATTCCGCAGACAGTTACAAGGAAGGCTTCAAAGCCTGCCTCCAGCGCGTCTCCACCATGCTTCCCAAAACGAGTCTGGATCAAGACGCGTGTCAGCGGGTGAACGAATTCGTCCAGCAGTCCATGTCCACCGCTGTCACCCCGACCTGCCTGAACTGTTGCGCTCAGAGCTCCAGGACTCTCCCTCAGATCCAACAGAGACTCTTGAGCCTCAAATCCAGCTTCAGCTCCAGAATGGAGAGCCAGTCCCGCAGCAGCAGCAGCGGCGGCGCAGTGGCTCCCAGCCGAGCGCAGTCAGCACCACAGGCGGTCAACGCTGCCATGTGGAGACCTTGGTAGATTAGATGGACATTCACCTCATGTGTGTTATTTATTTTGTGATGTTATGTATGCCATTTGTATCTGTATGTCTTAGCGATCATGAATTGTTGGAGTCGCTGTACAATAATTTCATTCAGCATTTAGCTCATTTCGCGTTTAATGCCAGAGAGCACAGGAGCACAGATCTTAAAGAGACTGAAGTCTTTGAGCTTTTTAAAATGCAATCCTCTTTGGGGTTTCAAAGATATATGGGTTGTAGACAACACTTTTGTAAAACCCCAAGGGTTAATTTGTTTGAGGTTTGCACGATGGACTTAAAAGTATTTTGGTCTGTGCAAAAAAATAGTCTGTAAACACTATGTGTTAAATAGGATTATGTTATTCATTGACGTTATGTATATATATATATAAAAAAAACATGTTTTGTGATTCTTCAAATGTTTTGTCATCAACAAAAGCTTTTCAATAAATGTACATTTCTCGAATATTGCTGTTGTTTGATCTTTGATTTTGGCGTGTTCAAACGATCTCGAATTTATCATGAAACCGTCTTATTAAGAGGAATCTCAGTAATATGAAAGGAATGAAAAAGGCGCGGGAACGCATAAAGCCAGAGGTCAGCCTGAGCCTTTTGATGCGGATGAGCAGCTGCTCTATTGTTGCAGATGTGAGGCGCCTAGTTGCCGCCAAATTGGTGGGAAGAAGTTGGACTGGTTGTGCGATGGGACACACACTGAGATGACTGCGGTTGGGAATTTCAATCGCACATTTGACGTCACCCAAAACACACTTGTTTCTCAGTAATTTTACATAACATTTCCTAAATCATCCTATCACTGTGATTATGGCTTATAAATGTGGAGGCAAACTTATGGTCAGACTATTTTACATCTCAATAACCCTTTAAGGTTGTTTATCATACAGGCTTATCCAGAATTTACCACTTTTTACTAAATGATATTGCAAATTAGTACTGCTATCTACCATGTATTTATTCTTTATACTACATGATCATACAGCCTTTAGATGTGTACTATTGCAGTTTATTTTGCATAAACCACTTTTAAAAATGTCATCAGGGGCACAGTTTACATGCATTTAATCTAGGAGAAAAAAGTCGTTAGTGTCCATGAAGCAAAAAATGAGCTGAGGACCAACAAAATTCTCCAGCTAATATGAATGTATCAAAATAATACAACTTTGCATTATGCTGGTATACATTTACTTTTGGCATCTCAATGTGTTGATATTTCTATTCACTGTGAGACAACAGTGTTGCCGCAGGACAGGAATAACAACATGGAGTTAGATTTTTTTACTTTTATGCCGGCGTTAGCCATTATTAACTGTAATATGGTATTAAAATCATCATTAACCCGCACCCACATTTTGTATCTTTATTCAACATGACATTAGCTCTGTGTCTTTTAAAAAACATTTATTGTTGCATTCAAAGACGGCCCAACATCCTAGATTTGACCAATATATATTTTTTAATGTAACAAAGAAATGAACATGATCCTTTTCATGAAAGGTTATGATATTCTGTTCAAAAAAGGTCACTGATAATACAAACATGCCACTAAACCACAGTCCTTTAAAGCAGAAGTTTAGGTTCAAGTCTCTTAAAACAATACTCACATGCCCATATGTGCAATAAAATACATGAGTCACGTTATTATTCCTGTTGTCCATACTGACTGTGAAGAGATCTATTCTTAGTGCATCTTCAATGGAAGTGATGGAGGACAAAATCCACCATCCACTGTCTCGTGTCAGCATCCTGAGGTTTCAAGTATCTCCTAAAGTTAGTCTTTTACGTATAAGACTCCCTCTTTGTGCTTCCAGACAGCATTTCTTTGCTGAGCTGCAGTGGAGGGATGGTAAAACAAAGAGGCCTAACATGTCCTACAACTCTTACGTTAAAGTTAAGCTAAGAAGGAACTTCTCAACTGGCATGGCCAGGAGGAATGATCAGAGTGACCAATAATTCAATGTGAACATATTTTTAATTTTTTACGTTGTTCCTGTGGTGCTTAAATTCACTTATTTTGAGTAATTCTGGACAAAAGTGTCAGTGTCAGTTATATACAGTGCGCTCAAATGTATTTACAAATTGACAGGGTTTGTATACAGACCCTTGATTCAGTACTTTATATAAGCCCCTTTAGTAGCAATTACAGCTTTGAGTCTTTGCACACCTTGATTTGGGAAGTTTATTCCATCAAGCTCAGATTGGATGGGAGGGTCTAGGACAGTCAGAGACTCGTCCTGATGCTCCAGCATTTTCTTGGCTGTACTTCGGGTCATTGTCGCTCTGGAGCAGGTTTTCTTCGCTGTATTTGGCTGCATTCATCCTTCCTTCAGTTCTGACCAGTCTCCCTGTATCTGCCGCTGAGAAGCACCCCCATAGCATGATGCTGCTACCACCATGCTTTACCGTAGGGATGGTATTTGCTGGGTGATGGCGGTTCGCCAGACATAGGGTTTGGAGTTCTACCAAAAAGAGCTACATTTTCGTCTCTCTGGTCTGAACCAGAGAATCTTTTCCCTCATGCTCAAAGAGTCCTTTAAATGCCATTTGGCAAACTCAAAGCCAGCTGTCATACGCCTTTTATTCAAGAGTGGCTTCCATCGAGCCACTAGACCATAAAGGCCTGATTGAAGGAGTGCAGCTGAGACGGGTCTTCCATCTCTACAGAGGACTTCCGAAGTTCTCTTAGAGAGATCGTTGGGTTTTTGGTCCCTTATCATGACTCTTATTGCCCGGTTACTCAGTTTGGCGGGATGGTCAACTCTATAAGAGTCCTGGGGATTCCAAACGTCTTCCATTTCACAATTGTTGAGGTAGCTGTGTTCCTGGGAACACTCAAAGCTTTAGAAATGGTTTCATACCCTTGGCCTGATCAATGCCTCACCATACTTTTGTCACGGAGGTCATCAGAGAGTTCCTTAGACTTCATGGCTTGGTTTGTGTCCTTACATGCAGAATGAATTGTGAGACCTTATATACATGGCTTTCTAAAGCTTGCCATATGGACTCCAATTAAGTTTAAACACAGATCATTAAAGCAAACGGGATGCACCTGACCACAGTTCTGTGGTGCCACACCAAAGGGTCTAAATATTTTCAGATTTCACTTTTTGACTTTGAATGACTTGCAAAAAAAATCTAAAGACATGCTTTCACTTTGTAATCATGGGTTATTTAGTGTAGATTGTTGGGCAAAAACGGCTACATTTACACAATGAAACATAATCAAGTCTTCCAAAAGCGAAGGGGTCTGAATACTTTATGAAGCCACTGTATGTTTTATTTAACGAGGAATATTTAAACAGATATACACTAAATAAAAAATCTTTAAAACAGATGGCACTGATGATCACAATATGATCACATAATAAGATAATGACAGCTGGATCGGCTTTCTTTCAATTAAAAAATATTGGATTTCAAAGCCATGTCTGACTGAGGCATGTAGAGGGAGCAGCAGAAATGAATGCTCTTTCTGTTGCTCAGTACTCACTTTAGGAACAGAAAGAAGTTCCTGCGTAAACAGCATTAGTTACCAGCCTTATTTTGAGCAACACAATTGCAAAGATGTTTAGATCAGTCTGCATCAGTGGGTGTGAAGCCAGTTAGGGCCAGCCAACCCTCATACAAACACAATTATGGTTCAGGCTGCAGAGTAGGGAACCTCAGAGTGTGTGTTTGTAAAAGGCATCTCCACAATACAGAACAGACAAAGAAAAGGTTTATTCTCTGCCTTAAAAATGAAACCAGAACTAAAAGAAAAGCAAACTCTCAACTTAATTCCTTTTTTTTTACCAGTTGTGTAATAAGTAATGTGATGTTTTTGCCATAATTTCCAGATAACTGAAAGCACAAATGTACAAAATGGTTAAAAAAAAAACATTGCTACATACACATTCATATAATATACATTATTAGGGAACTAATATGTTTTACAAGGTCTAGCCATTAACTATGAAAGACATTTTGTCTAAAAATTGGAGGAAAGGGGACATAAATAGTCCCATAACACGGTAACCTCTAAAAGCTGAGATCCACGTTGTTCAGTTTTTCTTGTCCAAGCTGAGGTCACAGTGGGGGATGGGTCAGTGTGAGCTTTCTGCTATACAATCTCTCTCTATAACCATGCTGTCGTTACACAGATATTGTAGAGAGAAAATTACACTGGATATAAGGAAACATTGTCATTTAATTTATTCCAGGATTTTGCATGCATTGTCCAATATAGATGTTCTTGTCTGGTGAAGGGGTTGATTTTACACACTAAAACTGAGTGAACCGAACTTTACACATCACGTTCAGTCTACTCAGAGCAAAGATCACCACAACAGCCGTCTATGGTCTTCTGTGACTTAGGAGGGAAGAAATGCCCCCAATGCTGTCTTTAGACTTAAAGCATTTAAGATACATCCTGCTTTACAAACTGTATAGGATTTAAAAGAAGCTTGCATTTAAGAGGCGGTCTGAGTTGCATTATGGAAATTGTAGGTTTTTGGAGTTTGCTTCAGACACGATATCTTGGCCACTGCTGCTTCGATCTCCTAACTTTTTTTTTTATAGAAGTGCAATGCTAAATTGTTGGGCAAGTCCTTTAGATTTGGATGAGTATTTGGCTGTTTTGGCATCACATTATATCGTTTGATTCTAATCAGTAATGGCTTGCAGGTGGGATACCACAGCTGGTAAAGAGCAAGGTGCATGAGAAAATGTATTCTCACTTGAATGGATAAAAATAATTGAGGTAAATATCCATTTGCATAGATGCCGTTAATGTTACTTTACTCCATTTAAAACCGTATTTGTTTAAAAAGAGCGGATGAGTGACGACCAAGCGTGATGCTCTGCACCGCAGTTTACAAGAAACTCCTGTGACATCGATTTGGGGCTTTGTTCAATGGATGTCCCTTTGCTCAAAATCATTTATTTTCAGTTTTCTGGTAAATTTAAATTTTGGTTTCATTTAAATTTTCATAGAACAAAGTAATGAAGCCTCACACAAACAGTAAAATAACTGACTTGAGCAGAACAAATGCTTGCAAAATCAGAGAGGCACACAATCTTTATCATAATCAAAGACAGAATCCAAGTATGACTTTGACTATTTCAGTGAAATAAAGAGAAGACCACTGCAGGTTATTCGCCTGAAATACATGATCACATTAACGTTTTGTTTCGCTCTAATTGTATAACTTAATTTGACCTATTTTACTGCCACAAGAAACATGCGGGGCAGAGAGATGTGTACTGACGCCCCGACTAAGATAGCTCTCATTACATATCGACAATAAGACGTTTGTTCATAGTTGTTATAGCTGGATATGGTGTTCTCATTGTTTGAGACTCAAGACAAACACCGAAGCCTCTCCGCTGACATCACGCTGAAGCAAAAGTCAGGTGGAGTCCGCCTCCCTGTTTCTCCCCCATTCCACGCATGTGACTCTTAATTCGCATGAAGTTTCGGAACATTTTCAGACAAAGGCTTCCTGTTATCCGGCCTGCACAGATGGGTTACTGACGCCGAATATGCTTGAAAAAGACAAAAGAGGACTCTAACCGTACGAGCAAAAATGGAGAAGTGTACCTCCCCCCAACCCCCACCATTCCCTCTATCCCAGCAGCGCGGTGAGGGGCGCGTGCAGCAAGTGTGCCTTTCAGTTTCAGGGGCATCGCTTGGCTTTGTTGAAGCAGGACAACAATATCATATAAATATAGATATATTATTTTATTATATTTATATGTATAATAAAAGCATCGTGATGTTTAAGATTGTCAGTGTGCGCTTTCCAGAGTGTATTTAACGTAATACTCTTACAAATAAACCTTACAGACCAGCATCTTTATCTCCACCAACAGCTTTGAGCTTCGTGTTTCGTCATCACCACACTATATTGATAAACAAGCATTTCGTGATAGCTTGGACGCTAAAATATCCAGGAGTCAAGCTGAAGGAGACAATCGCAACAGAGTTTTCAAACAGGGGTGGGGGGTGGGGGGGGAGAATGGGTTGTTTCAGTTGGACAACAACATGGACCCATAAGAAGCATGCAGATGGGGCACCCACGCCAAAACTGTGTGGAGATCATGTGTCGTGCGTGTAAAGTATAGAAAAAGAGCTTAAGTGTATGCAATGTAGACTGTGTGTGTGTGTGTGTGTGTGTGTGTGTGTGTGTGTGTGTGTGTGCGTGTGTGCGCGCGCATGGATAATATATGGATAGAGCCACGGTGGGACAGGGAGATTGGCTGTTCGGGATGCTGGTGTAGTGCAGGTGGAGTATATGGGGCGTGGGGTCGATGGTTGGAGGTTGGGGGTGGGGTTGAAGGCTCGGTAACAGACAGCCATCTGGTCTCCATGGCGCGTGCTGCGCGCGTGGTTCCCCTGAGTGCAGTGGTATTTGATGGGTTGTCACGTCTCTCCAGTTTTTATTTTAAAAACCTGAAATCTCAAAGCTGTAATTTAAAGTTTGATTCATGCCTCACATGACACCATGGTTGGTTATTAAATACACAAAGTCCACAAGGTAATAGTCTAAATGTGTATAACACCTAAAAAGTTCAAACTCACTGCAGGCTCATATATTTTTTGGCGGTGGCTATTGTGATTGGAGTGCTTGCTCCCTCGTTACCCGGCCTTTGATTTCAGCCCCCACCGCCTTGCGTGAGGCGTTGGTAGCAGCGGGATACACCCTACAGGTAGAGCCTCCCCCAGGGCAGAAACTGCACAAAAACGTCATATGCAAAACTATTGTTGTCAAAATCCAACAGCAGATGTGATTTGAAAGTAGCGTGGCTTGGGTATGAGATTGGAGTGTGAGTACGTACCTCTTTGGACACTTTTTCATACACGCAAGCCTGACCCCTATGCCAGTAATGTATGTATTGCACCTCGTTGTTCTAAGTGTGCACATTTATTTTTTTAAATATATGTAATGTAAAGGATGTGTAATCAAACGTGAGCAAATTACACGCAATACAATACAGTAACATGGAACATGGAATTCAGCATGCAAACACATCTTAATAAAGACTGAAAACTTAAATGTTGTTGTGGAGAAGACATATTTAATGAATTCTGTTATATTTACTTGTTAGCTCGTAAAATAAATGAATGCTATTTGCTTTATCACACTTAAATGACACATTAAATGAATGCTTTTTGCTTCCCAGACAGAAATGAGCAGTGCGTAATTACGCACCAGTAACTATTTATGTGTATTTTACGAACAATCTGCTCCATTTACTATGAAGTGAAAAATTGAACCTAATTGTATACTATTGCTAACATTTAAATTGTATAGTTTGCAGAATTGATATTTGGTGAATGAGCATTTTGTGCATCCAAAATGTAAGCTTCTTTACGCACACATTTCTTCAGCTTGTTGGCGCAGGTTTTCTTAATTTGGTCTATGGATCATAAAGCAGACGCGCACTGCAGTTGTTAGGCGTGGATTAGAGTAGAAGACAGATGGCTATCTTACTAAATGTGATGGTTTTGTGTTGTTTCCATCGAATACGGCGAGTCCAAATCGTTTCGTGTTGGCTTGGGGGCGTACCCGTGACGCACGTTAACCGACGCCACGGACCTGCATATATACCGCAGCTCTTGGACGTTAGCGACACATCTTCACCAACTTCGGTTTTAGACACTTCTCTGGCACAAAGACGACGCTGAAAATGTCTCCACACATGACCTGTGAAGCTCTCCAGTCTTTTTCTCCAAGGCTAACTGTGGCCAAAAGAAAAGAAGCTCTTGAGCTCAGAAAGGTAAGCAATGTCACTGCATTTTGCTTTATTATTCTAAAAATGTTCTCTGATCATTTAAACGTAATGTAGCTAATGAATGAATGCTAAATATGATGTGTTCTTTTCAGACAATGAAACCTTTAATGGAAAAAAGAAGGCGCGCCCGTATCAACGACAGCCTGAGCCATTTGAAAAACCTCATCCTTCCCCTCACAGGCAGAGATGTAAGTTATTACATCCATTTCAATACATGCAGAAAACAGTTTTCAGATAAATTAAAGTCAAGATGTAAGGTTCATGTGTTTAACATTTGCTTTTTATTATTTTCTCCAGAAGACTCGCTACTCTAAGCTGGAGAAAGCCGACATCCTGGAAATGACTGTGAGGTTCCTCAGCGACATTCCCCCTGTTAACACAAAAAGTGAGTTATGGTTCTGCTTGTTTAACACTTTTGTTGGCATATTTTTATCCAGTGGACTATTGTCTTTTTGGAACAAGGAAACTAACATATACATTTTCTTTCAGATTCCGCTGACAGTTACAAGGACGGCTTCAAAGCCTGCCTCCAGCGCGTCTCCACTATGCTTCCCAAAACGAGTCTGGATCAAGACGCGTGTCAGCGGGTGAACGAATTCGTCCAGCAGTCCATGTCCGCCGCCGTCACTCCAGCCTGCCTGAGCTGCTGCGCTCAGAGCTCCAGGACTCTTCCTCAGATCCAACAGAGACTCCTGAGTCTCAAATCCAGCTTCAGCTCCAGAATGGAGAGCCAGTCCCGCAGCAGCAGCAGCGGCGGTGCAGTGGCTCCCAGCCGAGCGCAGTCAGGACCACAAGCTGTCACCGCCGCCATGTGGAGACCTTGGTAGATTTCTTAAATCGAAGGAGCCGGGTCTCCCAAAACCCTGTAAAAAGACCGTAAAGTGTTCCGTAGGCAGCATGTTGAGATAGCATCACTTGTAAATACGCACAGTGATTCACAGCCTCGCTACCGTTGATGAAAAGCCAGAATTCATCGTTAAATCGTATTGGTTGAGTATTATATACTTACGTTTTGCGCACGAGTCTATTGTCCAGTATAAGTTGACAAGTTTAGGCAGTCGTATTTTTTTAAATCTGCATGTATGTATCCGGTAAATATTTAGTCCTCTTCGCGGACTAAGTGATTAAGGGCCATTGAAACAGCCCTGTAAGACCCAAAGGGTCAGTCTGTATGAATTTGCACTATAGACTTCAGTGTTTTGAGTCTGTGCAGATGAACTATAGTAGACATATTCTGTGTCATTGAAAGTATCTCTGTCGGGATGTGTTATATTTTTGCTATTTACAGCAAATGTTGTATATATGTTATATGAACATAAATAAAACTACGATGTCGTGGTAAGATATGGTGTTGTGTTTTGATGATAATTTTGTCTTTTGTTCCATGTGCGTAAATATGCATCGTTAACGCACAGCCATTAACGGTTATATGATGATCATACATAGGAAAATAGAATTACAACGTTTATAAGTTGGCGCACTTCACACACAAGGATACAATGAATGTTGTATTGGGTTAGAATTATAGGGGCAGAACACACTACACAGCAAAGCGCACACGCAAACTACTGTGTGCTGAGGTGCATTTTTATTGAAAAGCATCAGGAAATGTCTTTTTTTTAGGCTTTATCGTGGAAACTAAAGCGTCCTCAGATTTTGAACTGGCCCTTGGTTCAGCAAACATGTCGCAATGTTTCACATATGGAACCACCTCCCCGTTTAATGAACAAAGGCCTGGCTGAGACATCTGTCATGCAGTGTTCAACTGAATAAAAACCGTTAGCCGGTGTGACTCCGGGATGGATGGATGAGCTCACGACTGGCACCGTGAAATACTGCCCCCCGCGTCGACTATGACAGAGTAAATGCGGTCTGTGCCGCCCCCCTACGACGGTTTTAGGTATTGATCTGATTATTGTTTCTATTTCCGTTGCACAATTATGTCTTTCCAACGTAGCTCTTTGAAATGCACCAGTCACAATGCCAAATGGCTGTCGTGTGGTGTACGTCATATTTGAATGAACAAGTGAGCGACATAACACCTGCTCTTTGCATTTCTGTGAAGTCTGAGTAGTTGCCCTACAGATGAGTCATTTCTCAAGGAGACCAGACAGAGAAGCCGGATAGGGGAGTGATTTCACTTCACATCACACAGGACTCCTGCTGCAACACGAGACCAACAAGCCCCGAGAGCCCATTGTTGTCATCATCCTCATCATCATGTCTGTACCGCCGGCACGCGAGACAGCATCCCCCCTTCAAGTATGCAGGTAGGACGTTTGATACGACACACGCGCTAGCAACCTTCAAATGCTAATAACGTTCTGTCCACCGACAACTAGCGAGAGGAGCGCAGCTACCGGCGTCGCTGCGTCGCTCCTCACGGGATGATAACCCAGATAATCCTCTTATTGTCCGGTTCTATTACTCGGTACACTACTGTGTTCTGCCGGAGGTCGACGACGTCCTATTTTAGCTGGTTTATGATAGATCAAACGGCATGTTTTCAGGGTGTTTAGCTCAATTCCGGGTAGAGGCGCAGACCATTTATGTCGTATGTGATGACCTCACATAGCGGTTAGCATCGGTTTGGCACGCGCTAAAACTACCAAGGACTTATTAAGGTCGCCGTCTTTTAACCAAAAGTCCAATAAAAGTTTGATTCTATAGCGTTAGGCTTGAGCAAAATTGCTCACTGTCAATAGTTTGTCTGGAGTGTGGCGTGAAATCGCGTGCCTGATTGGTCCCTGGTTATTTATCAAGATAATAAACAGAGGAAGTACACTATAAACAAACAGGAAGCTGTGCGTAAATACAGCTGCAACGACTGCTACATTAAAATACCTTTGCAGTGAATCGGCTTAATTTCCCAGCAGCATGCAGAGTTTGTTGTAGGCCACTTGTACTCGCCCGTAGGCGGAGCCATAGAGCTCTGTCACAGTACAAAAGCCATGTCTCCACTTAGCTGCTTCAAAAATCCCCGTCAATTCAGGTGAAAATAACTCTTCATTGACAGTTGTAGTATTGTCATAGTCTGTCTTGTCAGTTACATTCATTGAAAGCCTCGTTTATGTAGCTACTATGCCACATTTTGACACAGTCAATCAGCTGCTTTGTATTTTCAAGAGAAGAGGACGTTTTCAACCTGAGATTTAAGGAATTTACGACACCATCACTCCATGCAGTGGTTTGGTGGTTGTGAAAGCAGAGTCTTCAGCAGATACTATTAAACGTAGATTCTACTGTTGGAGTCCGTTGTCATATTTTGCACAGTTTTCTGAACATATTAGACTGTTAAACCCAAATAAAATGACAATAAATCCACCCGTTTGTCAAAAGTTTCCGTTGTTTAGAAATATCCTGAAAGCAAGAAGTATTTTGGTCAAGAATAAAATGTCCTTATCAGTCAGTGATAACCTGAAGGCAGCTATTCACTGTGTATAAGCTGAATAGACAGTATGCAATTCACAGTGAGAGAAGCTGCATTACTGTATATATACTGTGTTGTAAAGAGTTGGGATATATGAGGCTGATGAGTTGATTCTGGCCTGAGTGGAAGCTGGGAAGCCTTCTTGACTTCACGTGATTTACCTGCTCAGGCCTTTAAACGACTGAAACGTGAGAAATAACTCAAGTTTGTTTATTAAGTGTCTGTGTGTGTGTGTGATGATGCAGTGTGACGCCAGCAGATGGAGACGATGCCTCCTGTAACAGAACCTGAGTAGAAACTGTTTCACTGGACATGAACTACAACTGTGTGACGGTCAAAGTGTTATGAGGAGATGTTACTTTTTTTATTTGATGTTTCCTTGAACCTGCCTTTTGAAAAGAATCCCTACACTTGGCACAATAACCTTTACCTTCTGTTCAGACAGTTTGGACAGTTAAATGCAGGCGTGTATGCAAATATAACCAGTTAGTCAGCTAGTTTGGATAAACACGCTTTTGTCAGAGACTGCGGCAATTCCCCTTACTCACAATTCATTGTGTTTCGTCGCAGCAATGCTGAGTCTATACTTGTCTGATGTCGAAATGTTAAAGGGTGGGCCTTACTTCTATTTTTCCACTGTAGATGGAACAAGAGTTATAATGCAGAAAAGAAATTACAAAATTAGCCTCGCAAAATAGGTAGCCATTTTTTTAAGAGTGTTAAAATCTCTTGAAAAACGTTACCTGGACATTTGTGTGCAAGTCAAAATCATTTGGGGCCAGGTCATTGCTCTGTTGAGACACTTTCTTCACTACAACTCTCAGTGGTAAAATGCCTCTACCTCTCCAGGAAAAACAACACGTCCATCCTGTCTTCTCTTTTTAAGAGGAACCTCACGTTGACAGAGTCAAATGTGCTTTGACTTCTTCTTCTGTTATCATATCAGCTCTTCCTGGGCTGCAAACTTGAATGTTGTCCCTCAAATCTACCTCTCTCTATATGTATTTTTCATTGGGTGTGATAAACCGTACAGGCCCACTAAACTATAACTAGACAGAATGGATCATCTGATTCATCATCACTAGTCTTACAGTACATTTGGAAACATTTAGACCTAGCCTTATCTTTGATTTACTAGTACTAGACTAAAAGGTTCTTGACCGTGACCTGGCCTCTTCCTTGTTTACTATAGTTACTACTTAACTCTTTTCTGCTCACATTGGATCACTGGAATATGGTCGGGGCTGTGTCACTGCCACTAGCTTACTGTCGCTTGCTTACTAATGTGGTAGTTTAGGTTTAAACTTATGCTCCTATTGCTTGCAAGTTGCTTTGTATGAGAGCATCAGCTAAACGTTTTTCCTCAGGCCGCTCTTGTTAATACTAGTGTCTTTTGGAAATTCAACCTTGTTTAAGTCGTCAACTGGTGTGTCTCTGTCTGTGCAAACATACACGGGATTGCGGTGTGTATTTTAAGTTTGTGTATAATACAGCCGTGAGTGTTTGACGAATACCTGTCTTACCTGGTGATGTAAGATTGCCTGGCTTCAATGCAGTTTGATCCTGTAAATGATGCAGAACCCCCTCCACCCAAGTCACTTCTTTTTGCTTTGCTGTGTTCTTGCCGATGGGGCTCGGGACAGAAATGATGCCAAGATACGCTTTTCTGAAGCTATTTCGCCACTATTCTACTCGCTACAGGTAAACGTTAGGTGTTTTGTGTTTGCCTCAGCAAGCAGTGAGAAGATTTTGATTATATTCATGCACTTGTGCATGGCAGCAGTAGTATGCCATTCACTTGTTTGTAAACTTTATTTTAATGGTGTAGCTAGACTAGCTACACCATTAAAATAAAGTTTTCTACATTTCTACATCATTTGTAGAATACATGTGAGAAATACAGACAAAATGTGTGTGTAGTGTTACAATTTAAAAACCGATATGTATAGGCGTACCTGTATAGAGGATCTGTATATTCTAGATATGTAATATTCATATACATATACGCTGCTTTATCTACCCAGACAAGACCTCATACCTCAGTGATGGATTATTTGTAGGTTGTACATTACATACAATATTAGGAATTGTTGACACAGTGCTCCTGTGAGATTCAACATCGATACTGTAAAGGGTTATTGTGTTCCACTGTATGTAATAGAAGTGATCACCATTTTGAAAGGGACTGTATATATGTGAACAAGATTAAAGGGCAGAGGGACTTCTAGACTAGTAAGCTTTCAATCCTGGCAGAGACTTTCACCTTTAAATCAGTTCACCAGTGGCACAGTTTGCTCTTTAAAAGCAGTATCAGTGGCTTTAGGTGTGGCTGTGTCTTTGCCCCTGTTAGCTCGTTTGTTTGTCTTCAAGTGGGACATTTCTAAAAACCTATGACTAGATTTACATTGAGGACAGGTCTTGTGGCACTTAACTAAAAAAACATTTTGATTGTGATCTTGGTCCAGTACTGTTGTTCTAATTCAGGATTTCCTAGCTATTGTTAAAGAAGAATCTGAGACGGGTTCTCATGAATTAAGCAGTTGGGCAACACAGTTACTGAAGAAAACTTTCATTCCAACGAAATAGAAACACATTTTAAATTCTTATCATGGACATTGAGACATTTCTTACTCCGCCTGTCAGCTGTGCCACACAAACCCAGGTGTGATAATGGCAGATTTTCTAGGTCATCCGCCGTCTATCTGCGCATCAGTGGGTGTGTCCAGATCCAGTTTGACCACTAAGGCGGGATCAATGTTAACACATGCATGACATCACTCGCCGCAACCAGTCAGTGCCTAGAATCTCAGAAGATGTGAATGTAGAGATCGTATAAAAGGGAAGTCGGACTGAGAGTCTGGCAGTGTAAAGATGCGTTGCTTTAGGCCTCGGAGCGGCAAGGCAGCCGATGGAGCGGCAGCCGTGGTGGAGAAACCCCAAACCAGTCAAAGTCAGCAAGTCATCAGAGAAGTCAGGGAAGGTGTGGAGGCAGGAGCTCAGCAGCAATATCAACTCAGCAGGTAGTTTATTTCTGACTAACACACACACACACACACACACACACACACACACACACACACACACACACACACACACACACACACACACACACACACACACACACACACACACACACACACACACACACACACACACACACACACACACAATGATGCTGAATATACAGGATACTCTGTCTGGTTTAAAAATGTAATTAACTCATCAAGTATTTAAAAAAATCTATCTCACACTAAATGCTACCTTTGTTAAACTTTTGAATTGTTGTTCCGACTGTGTCAGAGTAGTGTTGACTGAACTCTGGTCAGTTTTGAGGCTGTAACTTGCTCTGCTGTTGATTAGATTGCGATATATTATGAATAGTTTACAGCACTTTTGCTTCATATAATGAATATTAATATTAGAATGTAGCTTCAATAAATACTACAGCCTCATATCTGATGTCTCTCTCTCTACCTTTCACAATAATTGTCTTTATCACAGGAGTGTAGTCCGCTCACATGCAAGTCTGACTGCTTTTAGAGGAAGTCTACCGTACAAGGAACATTAATTGTTGCAAGATGGCATCAGTAGTATTCTTCAGAGGGTTAGTTATTGTTGTAACAATAGAAAAATACTTAACACGACTAATGCTCAATCATCTCTACCAAAAGTAAACATTGCTAATCTTGTGAAGATGTGGATTTCCTGGCTTAGTTTTTGGAACACACCTTTGTCAAGCTTTTTATCTGATTCCTTTGATTAGTCAGATCTCAGTGCAACGGTGCATACCTGGTTTGGTTGGAGTTTGTAAGCAGCTTAGATTGTAACTGGTAAAACTAGTTTAGCCCACACACTGAAGAATTGGAAACAGCTGAAGTACATGACAGCATGCTGAACTGTCAGTGATAATGATACTGTATCTAGTCATCAGCTAGACATGGAGGCTGGAGTCAAATACTCCAACAATAACATGTTTTGCTCAATAGAAGTCCTCTCAACTCATGAGTAGAAGCACATCACAGCAGATATGTCCTTAGATAGTCTTACGTTAAAGCCTGCTTCAACTAAATATCAGCCTGATTCAACTGAATATATCAAGAACTAGTTATGTCAGGTAGTTGAAATGCTCTTTGTAACTTCTCAGTGACTTAACTGAAAACACACAGCTTTGGCACATTACGAAGAGACTCTGAAATCACGGATCAACAATCTATTAAAGCCTCCCATTCTTAAAAACAATAATGTGAAAGGTCAATTTTAACATTTAGATGCTAAAAACAGATGTTGTAATCCTACCATCAGATCCTCAGTCTTGCTAACTAGTCTTCTCTTTACTGCAGGATCATGCGGCCAGACGACGCCAACATCGTGGGCAACGTCCACGGCGGCATCATCCTCAAGATGATCGAGGAAGCCGGATGCATCGTTGGCACGCGACACTGCAACGCACAGAGCGGGGTAAGAGACTACAACTATATTCAGACCATATCCATAGTGTTTTACTGCACTGTGGGTAAATATATATTGCAAGACTTCCCTCCTTAAGTTGTTATCAGGTTCATTTCTTTAATTGAATTTAATTGAATTTATTTTGGGGGAGAAATAAACGGAGGAAACCTTAGGGAGAGCAACAGAGGAGGGATCATTACTTACATTAACCATTTAATTTATAAATATGGAAATGGGAAAAAAATGAAAATTAGGCAAGTAAAGAACCTTAAAGGAAATCATTGTTTCTTTGTGTTGTTTCTCTCTCCAGCATGTGATGATTCATTGTTGTGTTTAAAGGCAGTTGGAGATAAAGAAATATCTTAGAACCACTGTTTTAGAAATCATAAAATGTATTAACACAAGTCTGTCCAGCATTAAAAGAATAGCTGGTTTATTTAATTTGAAAAAGTAGTTCACTGTCTAAATCATGACAAAATTCCACATAGTTCACCTTGTATAGTAACAGTATATAACAGCTTTTAAATCTCTTATGTCCAAACTGCATGGCTGCATTAATGTTGCTGTTATTCAGTGTCGCCTCACCCAGATTGTCTTGGTTTGACTTTTCACCTGGTGAACTTTAACTTGCATCATTTTGATTGTCATCTCACCTACTACAACAATGCGATCATATCCTGCTGATGTCATGATACGTTTCACTGTTCAGATAAGATATTAAGACAAACACAACATTTATGGACACAACAAACATTTACACATGGGACTGTTTCTTGAAATCATCGAAAAGTCCAAATTAAAGTCAAAAATGACTTTCAGTTTTTAAGCTAACTCCTTTATTCTATAATATATTGAACACCATTTATAAATGCAAACGTATCTCGAGTGCTTTTATATGTAATTCCATTTCTATGCTTCATGTTAAGTGGTTATGTCATGTTATATGAAGGGTGTCTGCAATTCATTGATTTTGAAGTATTTGAGATTCACAATAAAGGACAAATAACTACTTAACTTGTGAACAGTTTTGAACAGTTGCTCCTTGAAGTTACACTTCCCATAAAAACACCCAGTGTGAACCAGGAAGATAAAGAATTACAGACGAAAGAAGTCATCATAATCAATTGTGTCACCTGTTTTAATAAGGAAGTATTTTCTGTCATGTTTCCTTGTTTCCTTGTTTGCTTATGTTTCCTGTGTCCATGCCCATCTTCCTACACTGATTACATTTTTGTTTTTGTATTTATCTTTCATAGACATCTCGGTACCTTTAACTTGTCTGATTAGCGTCTCTGTGGAGTCATGTTTTCTTTAATCTTGTGAAAGTATGTACGATATTTGTATAAGTTTGAGGTTTGCTGTTTCTCCTCTCTAGGACCGCTGCATGGCAGCTCTGGTTCGGGTGGAGAAAACGGAGTTCCTGTTCCCGATGTTTATTGGCGAGGTTGCCCACGTCACAGCTGAGATCACTTACACCTCTAAGCACTCACTGGAGGTGCAGGTCAAAGTCATAGCTGAAAACATCCTGACAGGTGACTTGCTAGCATTTGATACTTTTTCAACAGGCATTTAACTGTTTGATAAATGAGTAAAAAACTGACATTTCACTATAGGCATGCTGTGGAAATCCTGCCTTTGTTGATAGAAGTAATATTAGTAATGCTGTTACAGCTCTGGTAACAATACATAGAATTTAAAGAATTTAGTTTGAACCTGCCGCCTCACCGCGTTCACCTTTAACCTCATTCTTATCGCTTCAGAGGAGAAGAAAGAATGACAGACATTCAGGTTCACAAGTATTCACAGGCAGGAAGACGGACAAAACACACACATACACAAGGATACCCACAAGGATACACACGTATACTATTGCTTGCCACCTATATTGTATGCTATAACTAGACGAGCACTCGGAGAGCGCAGACCTTCGCAAAGGCTCTGCGTTGAGTCCAATGACTTTGGCTACACGTGGGCCCGTACAGTTATTTTTACTCAGTTATTTTTACTTAAATTAAGTAAAGCAACTGTGATGTAATAATGTAATACTCTATTTCCATCACAATTTGTTTGTATTTTTGGTCTTTTTTGTTTATTTATTTGAAACGTCTCAAGTCCAAGTTGTCGAAATGCCGGAGCCTTGCACCGAGTCTGGTTAGGTCAAAAGGAAGAAAGAAAAAAAAAAAAGATCTCTCTGTGATATTCTGCTATTTCACCAGTAGAGGGCAGCACACAATAAGTAACACAACCCAGAGAAGCATGAAAGATGAAACACTGCTTCCATGAGGCTCAGCACTACGAGCTGTGACAGCGGAATAGAAACTAAGAGCCGTGTTGATTTCTAGTTTTAGACTGTTTGCCGAGCGATGCAGTCTGTAAATCTATTATTAAGATATGTGCACATTTAATGCATGCTATGTGCACACATACTGTATATGTACGCAGACTTACACACACACACACACACACACACACTGGCCAGAGTCCCTTGAGTAAAGTGGATCACATTGAGCTGACCTAGCGGTGTCTCTGAAATGCCAGTGGCAACAGTGATGCACAGACTGTCAGTAGAACCACATGTAATGCGCTGACCAAACTGTAACTGCTTGAGTTCATGTGAAAGCGGCAGAGATGATGATTTCTACATCATTATTACATGTATAGACACACATGCACAGTATATCACGGTAATGCTGGTGTGAATGAGTTTCAGCAGCATTGGGGGAGTTTTTCTTGATATTTTACAATGGGAAGCTCACTTGTGTGTGTGTGTGTTTTTTTAATGAATTGGTAGTTAGAAGTTAGTATGCCATTAGAGCAACCCGTCCATCCTCAAGACAGTAAGAGACAGAGAAGGAGAAGTGAGGGAGTGAGTGAGACACACAGACAGAGGCAGACAGACATATTGATGGGTAAACAGATAGCCCAGGGAATGAAAGTAGAAAGAATGAGTGAGAGTAGGAAAGAGATAGACAGAGGGATGAAGGACAGGAGGTGTGAGAAACAAAAGAAGTATCCCCTAGACAGCCGTTGCCCTAGCAACAGGCTTGTACTGGTTGGTTGGCTGGTTGCTGGGCTGGGAGCTGGTTGACGGAGGCGGAGGCAGAGATGTGAGATGACAGGTGGACATACATACAGGCATCGGCACGGACAGCCTGCTACATGGCCTATCGGGAAGGACCCCGACAAGGGAAGATCAGGAAGAGCTTCTTTTGATCCACGTTACAGGATTTGTGATTCAGCGCAGTGAGCGAGGCTTTATTCCTTTATTCTTTATTTATTCATATATTGGACAAAAACAAAGTTATAACAAAGTCAGTCTTGTAAACCTTCTGTATTTTCCCAAAACATTCTCAAATCCTCTGTTGTAAATATGAGCTATTTTGACTTTTAAAAGCAAATTTTCACTTTTTAAAAACAAAATTAGAATACGTTCTCACCATATTAGCATTTCATTTGACGGATTATTCTGTAATAAAACAAAATAAAAACGGGCGCATTCATTAATATGTTTTAGTTTTATTTTCAGTGATGTTCATGTGAGAGCAGGCGTGGAGGTGAGTTCCTCTGGGACACCAAACTTCGTTGTTGAGCTCTCTGGAGGCTGCATGGGCCAAACACAACATCTGTCCAAATATATATATATATATATATATATATATATATAGAGAGAGAGAACGTCTGCCGTCATCCTGATAACGGCATCATGTGTCAGTCTAACAAAACAAAAAGTACAACAAATATTAAACATCTATCCCAATCTAGGAATATTTATTAGAATACCAGTGCACATAAATAATATTTTCCAGTACTGTGTCGAGTGAGCAGACAATGTCCTCAAATCAGAAATACAAGCAGCTTCTACATTATAAGGAGAGTCAGAGGAGAGGCTGCGGTGTGGTGGTCTATTGGGTCAAGGCTATAGGATGTAGGTCATATACCGGTGTGTGCATTTGAGTTGACACAGCTGCTATCCATATGAACGTATGAATGTCCGTATGTTTTTATAAATGAGATCTTATTCCAACCTCAGAGGAGTTGTCTGTTCTTATATCAATAACTGAGAGAAAGGTTACGTGATATATGTGCGTGTTACTCTTTGGGCCTTGCGTTTAGATGCATCATTTTGCGATTGTGTGTTTGCACATGTGTGCATGTGTGACACAGTATGTTTATGCATAGTGGGTGAATCTGTACTTACATGCGTGTGTGTGTGTGTGTGTGTGTGTGTGTGCAGGATTTAATCAGTGTTTGGCCCTTTAAAAGGTTCCTGCGGGGCCGAGGGGGAAGAGAAGATAACGGGAGCAGACATTATTTGCTTCTGTCATGTCGGCTTAGCGTCAGGCCTCACACACTGTGGCCCAGTCAGACACGGACGCCAAGTGGATGTACCTGCACACATGCTCCGACACGACGCACGCACGTACCCGACACATTCTGACACACACATGCGGTTGTGACCTGTGTGCATACAGAGCCTGATATGCACATGCTGACACATTCTGCACAGAAAAAGTCACACACCTACATGTCTTCACACACACACACACACACACACACACACACACACACACACACACACACACACACACACACACACACACACACACACACACACACACACACACACACACACACACACACACACACACTTCCCTTCTTTCAAAAAGAAGTTTCATACTGAGGTAGGACTGGCAGGGTTTGACATGTTCCTGGCTGGATGGCTTGGACAGGAACACAAAAGAAGACATTTTACTGTTTGGTTGCAGACTTGCATATGTGGTTTATATTTATATTTGTATGCACCTTTGTGCAGCCATGCATGTTATTGCAATTTTGTGTAAACATTAATGCTCATACTTCTACACTATGTGGATTACGCTCTGTGTCCATGCATCTTTTGTATTTTTGCATTCATGTTTATTTCACATGTGTGTGTGTGTGTTTGGAAAGGAGGCAAGCACCCAGGTTCCACAGTCAGTCAGGCAACATCTCGTCAGGCAGGCCTCAGTCACGGCCCCCAAGGGGGAGGCTGCCTACTGTGGGCACGAGCCGTGATGATTGTCCCCGCTGGGGGGATTGCACATGCGCACTAATATGCACATAGGCCCACGCACATCAGCACACACAGATTTGCATGCACTCATGTATGTACAAAGATGCATGAAAATACACATGCATATCTCGGAAACTGCACACAGTCACAATCACACACAGTCACACACACAGTCACACACACACACACACACACACACACACACACACACACACACACACACACACACACACACACACACACACACGCAAACACAGACATCACACACACATCACACACACATCAGGCTTTTGCATGCACACACACCAGATCTGCAGATGTGAAAATGCCAGACAAAGAAAAAAGACAGAACATTCATTCAACACACACGTATTTGCACACAGCCATCTTTGGAACAAACACGCATGTACAGAAAATTCCTGCAGAGGTAATAATGCTTGTATTGTACACTCAGGCATACATTTGCATAAACACAGCATACACAGATTGTGCCCCCTCAACACACACATGAATAGACAGGGTTGAGAGCAATGCATTGTGGGTTGAGGCTTGAAATAAGCATGACAGTTCCTGCCATGATCCTGCACATGCTGAAAGAATACGTGAACATACACACACAACATTTTGAAATATATTTAGGTTTATATTCAGCTCTGCAGCTCATTGAACAAAATGTGTCATGCTTGTCTGTATTATTTAATTATCCAGTCATGGTCACCCACAGCAGGAGAAAATCTATCAAATAAATATAACATTTTCAGCACAATGGAAAATCTGTGTTTTTGATCATGGGGATCAAGCACTAAGAACGATCCTCACTGCACTGTCTCTGAGCCTGGAACGTGGTGTTTAGGAAGGAGAAACGAAAACAAGGGGGGTTTTCTGCTCAGAGAAAGAATGATGGATAGTGGGCAAGAGTCAAGGGGGAGAGTGGAGGGGTGAACGAGTAAAACAGAGTGATAAATCAAGTGAAAGAGATGGATGAGGGCGAAGGGGCTGTAAAGGAAAAGAGGAAAAATGAGGAGGAAAAGAGCAACAAAATGAGAAATTAAAGATGTTCGAGCAGACTGGAATTCAAGACTGTTCAAAGCTCTGAAAATGTGCATTTTGGAAACTTAAAAAATGGTATGAAGTAGTGATTGACGCCTTAAACTTAGATTAAAGTGGATTGGATGATGCATAAGTAATGCTGGAGGGATGTTTCGTCCACTTAAGCACCCATGTGAACACTCAAATCAGGACCCAAAAATGCTCTAATTTATAATTAAATATGACTGAGCAAAGCATTTAGGAATTCTGCTGCCTATCAGAAAAAAAAAAAGCCCCGTATGTCTAAGGCTGCTCGAGACCAGCTACTGCTGCTGTTTGTTTTGTAGTTAAGAACCCAATTTGCTGGATTTCTGTCCCATAATGAGTTGAAAGTTTTAGGATAAACACACTGACAATCCGATTAGTATGATTTATTTTTTTGATGCAGACTGCCAGACTCTTTGGCTGTGGTTTCCATTGTTGCTACGGTTCCGTCAGTATATTTTATTACTGCTTTCTGTTTGCTGACATTATACTCCTGTAAAATCAGCCAAGTGATGCTACTTGGATTGTCTCCTCTGTAATATCCTGCCACTCACAGGCAGTTCTTCCACATTAATGCACTCAGTGCACTGCTGCACCAATACACCATCAATTAAAAAATAAATTGTACCGCCACTGCCAGGTGCCATTTGTCTCAGCTGTCATCATAGCTGCCAGAGTGCCCTTTTACATTCATTGTTCTAAAGCTGCCACCAGATGAACTTGGAAAAACCATGCACAAAGTCACTGTGCTATGTTTATTGAGCATTGTGCCACAGAGTGTGGAAATTTGAGTGAGCAGATTTGTGGAGCTTGTGTGCGGAGTGGATGCAGCCAAAACCTTCCTATTCACTAATTAATTAATGCTAACTAAGTAAGCCAGCTGTCCCTCCTGCTAGTTGAAACCTCTCCTTCGTGACTGAAATCAGTTCACCGTAATCGCATAGAAAACAACAGATACAATAAACCGATTTATCAGTGTTGACCGAATGATTTTACAGACATTTTACAATACAAACAAGATGAATATGTCGTAGGAAAGCGCATGTTATGACTGTCTGTCTGTTGAACTTGCTTTTCCCTTAATAATGTGCATGATACTGCACTCATAATGAGGACTAATCCGTGTTGTTTTAGTAGACTCACTGTGAAGGTAATAAGGGTGCAGTCCAGTTAATAACATGGTTAAACATTGACATTGTCTTCATCTGATGCAGAGGGATTTCAAATTCAAAGCCGGTTCCCTGATTACACTCTGGCCAAAAAGGTCGTCAGTCGGACTGGGAATGGTTCATTCCATTGGCTCACCCTCCACCCTCCGTCCCTCTCTCTCACTCCTCCTCCTCCTCCCTCCATCCTAAACACAGTTCACTTAAAAGGTCCAGCTGGAGCTAATAATAGACTGGAGTCACTCAGTCTTGGTAGAGTCAAGGATATGTAAATATGCCTTTCTCCTGTGGGCTACTTCCTGGTTGCAGGCAAGCGTGGGAGCCAATGAGAGGAGAGAAGCGCGGTCGGCATGGCAACGTGGCCCGGCTGTCTGCACAGTTTTAAATCGGGTGTAAAATGCAAATGTTATTCCCCAAGAGTAGTCTGCCACAAGCCTCGGCTCCCACTCTCTTCTCTTAACTTCACATTTCCTACCGCAAAGTCTCCGTCTGCGCACCGTTGATCAAAGGGCAAACAGTAACGTCACAATTCTTCTTTTTTTATTTTCTATTTCTATGTCCATGTACATGCAGGGCACAAATATGCAGCTTTAAGTTCCTGTGTGTTTGGCACAAGTAAGTATTGTAAGACATATGGGCCAATTGAATTCCAAATGAATAAATGAATCTGAACATTTCATCAAAGCTTCATCAGGCGTAACGAGACACATCAATCCACCGAGTACATCAAATGCTGCAGCCACAAGTAACAGCCTTTAACACCATACGACAGTGATTTCATTTGAACCTGCCTGTCTTTAATCTGTGTACCTCCCCTGTGTCATAACAACACAGCCTCAAAATAGTCCCTCTCTCTCTCTCTCTCTCTCTCTCTCTCTCTCTCTGTCTCTCTCTTTCTCTGTCCCTCTCTCTCTGTCTCTCTCTCTCTTTCTCTGTCCCTCTCTCTCTCTCTCTCTCTCTCTCTCTCTGTCTCTCTCTTTCTCTGTCCCTCTCTCTCTGTCTCTCTCTCTCTTTCTCTGTCCCTCTCTCTCTCTCTCTCTCTCTCTCTCTCTCTCTCTCTCTCTCTTTCTCTGTCCCTCTCTCTCTCTCTCTCTCTCTCTCTGTCTCTCTTTCTCTGTCCCTCTCTCTCTGTCTCTCTCTCTCTCTCTCTCTCTCTTTCTCTCTCTCTTTCTCTGTCCCTCTCTCTCTGTCTCTCTCTCTCTCTTTCTCTGTCCCTCTCTCTCTGTCTCTCTCTCTCTCTCTCTCTCTCTCTCTCTCTCTCTCTCTCTCTCTCTTTCTCTGTCCCTCTCTCTCTCTCTCTCTGTCTCTCTCTCTCTTTCTCTGTCCCTCTCTCTCTCTCTCTCTCTCTCTCTCTCTCTCTCTCTCTGTCTCTGTCCCTCTCTCTCTGTCTCTCTCTCTCTCTCTCTCTCTCTCTCTCTCTCTCTCTCTCTCTCTCTCTCTGTTAGCGAATTAAGTGTAAGCAGAATAGAACAGATATCGCTATGGCAACCTCTCCGCCTGATCGCTCTGAGATGTTATTTCTACGAGTTTTGTCTTCTGTTCTTCTGATTTCTTAACTTTCTGTGGGAAGGCAGAGCTAATGCCTCCAACCACCGAAACATTTCATGTACGATATGGAGGCATATGGAAATATTAGACCATATATCTATTCTTGTGTTGATGCGAACATCTACTTCTCTCAATGATGATGAAGTTGGTTTTATTTAGGGATTCACAAGAGGGATAAACTGTTAAAGGTGCGTACATTTTCCAAGATATTCAAGATAAAAAATAACATGTAATACTTTAAATATCTAAACAGTTAAACTACTCAAATACGAAAAAATACTTCTCTAATGAGCATCATTTACAGCAGTTTTATTCAACATGTGTTTGTCAGTCCAACTGAGGTTTGGGTAAAGAACGGGGTCATTTTTTGGAGGACACTTTCTTATGTCACCAACATATTGAAAAACGTTGTCCATGAAAGCCTTTTCAAAGAAATGCTATGAGCGTCTCTCGGTTTTGGCAGTTGACACATTATTGTGACACATTATTGTGTCAACTGCCAAAGAAGAATATTTGTACAAAGCATTTAATGAGTGAGTTGCCATTGTATTTCATCCATTTTATAATCACAACATGAAAATGCAGAGTTCAGGATTCAGGGATTATGCTAAACCTTGCACTAACCGAGGGACTGCGTTTAGTCAATGTGAGCTTGTGTTCTGAATGATCGTCTTTGAACAAAGTCCTCATTTGTGTTGCGCTCTTTTGTCTGCATGAAGAAAGCTTAATGTTCAGGCAGCGCCACTGGATTTATTAAAAAGTGGATAGGCTTTTATTGGGGTATTAATGAATGTGTCTGTTTTGACAATGGCTATTTCAAACTTGTTTGCGCCATTGTTGTTTTATTTTAAAGAAATGTCAAAACTTGTTGCTTGTTGCTATATGGTTCATAAAACTCAGAGTAGATTGTGTCTCTTTGTTTGGTGGAAGAAAGCTGTAAAATTCCTTGCTGACATTTTCCTCTCTACAAGAATTCAACCTTTTCTTTGTGACTGCAGGTGCCAAAAAGCTGGCCAACAAGGCAGCGCTGTGGTACGTCCCCTGCTCGCTGCAGAATGTCGACAAGGTCATGGATGTGCCGCCCATCAAGGTACATGGAAACTTGGCATTTTACCTGTTAGCTTCTCTCTGTCTCTGTCTGACCCTCCCTTCATAATACAAACTGTGGAAATTTAATTTCGCTTGTCTTGCGTCTTGAATGTCAATGTGATAAACTTTTCTTATTCTGCATGCAGCCATGCAGAGACAGGTATTTCGACGGGTGAGCCCACCTTTGCTCATGCTCATGCTGTATGCTCTGTGCTCTGTCTGTAGTATACCAGTGAAGAACAAGAGGAGCAGGGCAGAAAGCGCTACGACGCTCAGAAGCTGGAGAGAGTCGAGACCAAAGCGAGGACCGAAGAGGTGGTGCCACCTCCACCCAACCCAGGTAACATCCTGCACTAAAGGCCTCCAATCAAATCCTGTGAAAGCAGTTAACTTACAACAGAAATCTGCGCTGTGCAAAATGTTCCTGCTCTCGAAAGAAAGTTGCAAATATCAGGTGGAATTTGTATCTGTTACGATTGATGCTAATGCCCTCAACACAAGTGTCATTATGGTTTAACCTGCACATTCTGTAACACCTTTACTTAACACAGAGGTACTACACTACAGCCTGAATTAATATCCATTTTATGTTGTACAATCAATTTGCAGGAATTTAAGTATGTGTGTTGGTTGTAGTAACAGGAGAAGATTCAAGTATACACATAATACAGGACACAGTGTTCTGTGTCAATATTACCAACGCTGCACCTTTTACAACTCCGTGCTGTGATTATGAACTGTGTCATGAAGTCAAAAGCAAATACTTTCTTGGGCATAAGACCTTTTATTCAAGCCGGCTCTGATAATTCTTTAGTATGTCTGAATATTTAGTTTGAACTGTCAGATAACTGAGATTTCTCTATGAAACAATTGTTCAGATTGATAATGTGTTACAATGTTATTGTTGAGTACTGAGGTAAAACAGTGAAGAATCCCTCGTGTACTTTCAGTATTTAATGTGCTATTGTGCATTGTTGCTAACTTGTGCCCTCCGCTAAACATTACAATACATATCTTCGAAACTCAAGAAAGAACTTTTAACGTTTTTTGAGGAATAACATTTAAGTTGATCAAAGGAAAATTTTTTGCTCTGTAGATGTATTTCATCATCGTGATGGTAAGATTGATTACTAATTCTGTAAATTTGTCATGTTCATTCAAACGCAGAGGATCCACCAAAGGGTAAGCTAACTTGCTCCTCAAGCATCATGTCAGTACAATAACTTTGGCGGGGAAGCATACAGAAGCATGCAGTTTATGCCTGTGTTGGTTTGTTGGACAAAATACACACCAGCAAGCATTTTTCAATACAAAAACTGCAATTTTTCACATTTCTTTTATTGTGTGTGCTTTTTGCATTGCAGAACAACACACTGTTAGTTTCAGCCAGTCCAGTCTGATCCATTTGGTGGGCCCCTCTGACTGCACGCTGCACCACTACGTTCATGGCGGTGAGTCCAACCATTTCTCCCCAATTTCACATCCAACTCGCTTTAATCCAACATCCACTTTTAGCTCATTGTCTTGGTCGTCCCACCTAACATGGTGTGGTTGATTCATTTGAAATTTCTATCAAAGAATTCAGATCGATGTAATTTAAAATTTTCGGACTGCTTTGATTTTTTTTTCCCCAAAATGAAAAATGTACTATCGCACGGTGTGATTGATCCAGTACTAACAGCTGCTCACAAGCCGTTTCAGAGCCCAGTGTTTCCAAGTCGCCCTCTGCCACTTAGTCTCCAGTATCAGATTTCTTTGTCGCTCTCACACATGTGAAACAATGAGCTCATGAACACTATTACACTCTTTGGTATTCAAGGCAGGAAGCAGACCTGACCATCCACGTCCTCACTATGGAAATCCTGCAGGGGAGAGGATGAAACAGAGACCCCTATAGCGGAGAACATATAGTGGGATGTTGAAAGACACAAAGGGTTGGGCGGAAGGAGAGCGATTTATAGGAGAAGAAAAAGAGATATATATACGTTCACACACTCTCATATACAATATATGCAGTACACGTTCACATGTGTTTACAGTATCGACATTATTCCCTCTAGTCCACCTTTAGAGGTTTGCTTATGAATTGCTGACAAGGTTCCTCCCAGTTTCATAGCCGTGTGCATTAAGACCCAGACTGTGCGTTGGTACATCATGTCCTGTGGCAACACAGCGGAGGCACAGAAGGAAGAAATACTGCTGAATTTAATCCAAAGAGAAAGGTCCTTGAGAATTTTGTGGCTCTTAGTACTGAGTTCTCCTTAGTGAATGGATGAATGAACGGTTGTTTGGTTGGGAAATGTCTCACCGCTTTTGTGAGTGAGTAAGAATTCGTGGGATTGTAGTGAGTCTGTATTTGTGTGTGTACGTGTGCACTGTTGCGTTTTGAATTAACTGCTCGGGTTGGTACTTGCATTGACAGCACTCTGTGCAGTTATGAGCATGGCTGTAATTGTGAAGAACAGAATGACAAGGACGAAGCAGGAAATAGACAACTCGAACAACAAATGGGAAATAGAAGGTCTTGGTAACAGGGAGATATGGTTTCCAATTCTGTGCTTCGCTGACAAGCGAGACAACTCGGAGGCATAAATTGTTCCTCTATGACTCGTCTTTTGACCTCGTTAAAATGTCTGACTGGGCCTATTCAATCATCCTTAAGTAGAATATCTATTTTTGTTACTTGGATGGTGCTTTCAAAAATGACGTTTTGAGGCTCCTTGCTTGCAAAAAATGAAAATATTTCTACTGCATGAATCCGCAAAAGCCCTTCAATGGAAACACTGTATGTGCATCATCCTTAATAAATATATTTACACCCATTCAACCCCCCCCCCCAACCCCCCACAGGATTTGATAAAAATTCCTAAAAAGTTTGCAAAGTACTTTAGAAAAAAAAAGATGAACAAAGCATAGAGCAAATAGAACAGAGAGCAGCAAACTAAACAACAATGAGTGCGTATCCAGATTTGATGGTTTAGCCACTCGTAACCAAACACCTGGTTTATCTGATGTCCCAAGCAACATGAAAAAGCAAGCCTTCAATGGAAACCATCCTGGCTGCATCTGTAACAAATCCAACATTTTATCAGCACAGAGCAGATGCTTTTTATCGGTCGAGGTATATTGTTTCTGGCAAGATATTCCTGCCTCATACTGCCATTTCTATTGAGGTCAGCTATGTAAAGAGGCCATCGAAGAGACACCAGACAGTGAGGAAGAAAGACAGATGAGAGACGTTGACGTTGAGAAAGAGATGCAATGAGAACGGGACAGGACAGCAGGATGGGAGGAGGACGGACCAGGGCGGGACGGATAAGTGTAGCACTAGTCATGGTTGCCTTTTTAATTTGGAGAGCTCGCTGAGAAATCTGTCCAATTAAAAAAACAAATGTGGAACAAGCATGCAGGTAATTTAGAACACACACACACACACACAACGTTGCTCTCTCTCTCGGTACATGCCATTGCTCATTAAGCAATGTTCCCCGTTGTTCGCTGCCGCTGCTTTCACTACACTTATTTTGTTTACATAACCGAGTCAGGTCAGGCAGCCGGGGTGCTCGCTCTCGCTTTCTCTCCTACTGTGTCTTACCCTCTCTCGCTCCCTCTTCTTTCTATACTCTTGTTGGAGAAATGCAAACTGACTCCTACATGACAGTGCCAGGCTATTCGCTTACTGTATGTTTCCCACTTTTGTGGTGTGAAAAAGTGGCCTGCTTAGCTTGAGCCGAAGGAGAACAAACACAAACTTTCAGGAACACACGCGCACACGTGTTCATATTGTAAACGTACTCAGTGGATGCATATACGCTCTGCTAACTATTCTTAATTATTTTCTCTGTAAAACAACATCTCTTTAGGTCCAGCGACAAATCCTCACTGACTGACAGCAGATTGGATTGGATGATCCAGAGTCGCTGAATATATCATATGCTGGATTGTAGGGAAAGATATACAGAAAATTGGTGACACAAAACCAAAACTAAATGCAGGACTAGATACCACCAGGAGTAAATGAAAAGATATTTTGAGATGTTTGAAGGGAAGGGATCACATTTGTGAAGTCAACATTTATTAATCAACAAAACATGCATTCACCATGTGGCAGGTGCTGAGGGACGTAGGCCTGCACAGCTGGGTATATAATGAAAGTCTCCAACGTGCCCAACAAAAAGCCTGGAAATTGTCTAAATGCCGGAAATGATCAGAGGATCCCAAACTTCGAGCCCACCACGCTGCCCATTACCTCAACATTGTTTTCTTTTCTCTCTCTTAACTTTTCTTTTCTTTGTTGCTTATTCTTCACCATCTGCCCACCTCATTATCTCTTCCTCTGTCCCTACCCGCTCTCCTCGTTCCTTCATGTTTTAAGGAAGTGTACCACTTGTTTCCATGGAAACAGTGGTTGATTGCCACAGGTGGACACAACTGCAGTCTGATTAAAACAAACATCAAACAAAATATTTGATGTTCTGTAAGACATCTGTGCACAAACAATCATTGACTAGTTGCTATCAGTGTGTGCTCTAACGCATCCAATTTGAGCATTTGATTTGTATGCACACTTTCTTTCATTTATGTGTGCGTATGTGTGTGGAGCTACATCATTCCATGTATTTACAGTACGTGTGTGTATGTGTGTGTGTGGGAGAGAGGAGGAAAGACAGATGTGTAAAGTGGTGGGTGTGCATAGATTTAATGCAGGATGTGTGTGTGACAGAGTTGAGCCAGGGACTGCCTGAGCACAGGAACACATCCATCACTGTAGCTCTATATTATCTGTCCTCTGCCCTGGTCTATGCTCAGTGGGTATATAAACATGTCACTGCCTGAGACAGAGGAATTCAGGGAGACAGGGATATGTCCACTGAAGCTTGTGTGATCGACCTTTGTGAGGAGTGTGAGTGTGTGTGTGTGTGTGTGTGTGTGTGTGTTTGTGAAGGGGTATTGCTTCCACTAGCTCCACCTCTAGCCTTCTCTCCTCCAAAACCAACATTGATTCAGAAATAAAATACTGAATCAGCTGCACATGTTTTTTTATGAAAACCCATGAGAAGAGTCTTTAAAGATTGGGACATCCAGGTAAGAAACCAAGCTCCTGGTATACAAGAGACACTGGTTCTTCCGACCCTGGTAGATTGAAATAAAGATACTTCAAAGTACTTCATTAATCGCAAAGGAAAAAGGCAGAGTTATAGCAGCCAAATCCCACATAAAGAGAACATAATCTCAAAGAGGTAAATAAGTAATAAAAAACTTAAAACATCAAAATGATAACCAGAAATTGAAGTACAATTTAAAACCCTCAACCATACTCTAGATTTATATACTATAGTTTATTACATTGTCTTTTATTAATATGGCATACGACGTAGAGATGACCAATAATAGCAGATCTCAGAACTTGAAACATCACCAAATATGCTTCTGAAAACTCCTTCACATCTGCTGGAAGGACAGACCCGAATGTCAGCGCCCTGGAAGAACCAACTATTGACACATTGCCACCACGATTATTAAAGCTGTAGGAGTTTTTTACAAGTATACTTGTGATCTACTTTGCAAAGTCCATGCAGGGGTTCAGCTGAAGGCAGAGGACCCTGAATGATGAAAGAAAATTAGATTCTAGAAACACTGATTTGAAACCTGGTGTCAAGTTACTCTTGGTGTCTGCAGCTTCTTATCAGGCCACGAACAGCCCCAACAACCACAACCAACCGCGGACTATATAGGTTGAAGGTGAAGCCCACGGGCAAAAAAAAGTCCATAGATCATGTTGCTGTGACTGTACGACAACTGACCTTTACCATCACGGCAAGAGAAGCATTTTATCTGAAGGCTCTTTATCTGACAGAATTTCCATTACAGGAATCGTATCTCAGTGATTTTCCCAGGCCTGTGGTGTGCATGGAGCTTACAGTTTAACAGTGACCATGATAGCGCTCACTCACAATTTTCTGGACTTAAAGTCACAGTTGTTAAGGTGTTTGGATAAGCTCACCACAGCTGGAATGGTAAGATATACAAAAAAAAAAAGCAGCTTATTGGACTTTCTAAGAGGATGTGGATGGGTTGCTGCGTGGGAGTAATGTTAACAGGAGCTGTTTCTATAGTAACAGCTCGTTAGGAGGCAGTTTGAGCGTTTGATACTGTCCATGATTAAAGCAGTTGTTGGGGAGGGGATGAAAAGGACAGACAGAGATTGAGGGATCTGTCAGTGGTGGATAAAGGCACAGGGCAAGAACAAGAAAGGGAGATACGAACAGAGATGGAAGGAGTAAGTTTAGGAAATGGTGAGCGATTATGTGAGCGAGGCGGAGGTCATGAATGCTTTGCTATCGATATCTCTTGGTCTCACACTTTCTCCTCCTTTCATCAGTGTTTGCCTCGTGTAGTGTGCTGTGTCTGAGCTGGTTCTAATTAAAAGGGCTTGAAGTTAGTCGACAGAGTAGATGGGCTACAAGAGCTGCCCGGAAGACCCCCTGTCATTGTTCTCATGCCCGTTGCCGATGGACAGCATTGTGCGCGAAGATTTGGGGAAATCGTCAGAAGGAATCTAATCACAGAGGTACTCTCCCCCGTGGCAAACTGGGCTGCACTAGGGACTTGGTTACTAATTGCCCTTTTTTCCCCCCATTTGGAGGGAGCTGTCTTTCCTCTTCACACACACCATCTCCACCCTCCACTACCCCCTCCCCCCCCAACTCTGCCTTTCGTGTTCCTACCCTACAGCAAAGGGAGAGTCATAGTGTGCCATGTCACCCTGTGAATGTGTAACGCCAGGCCCAGGGCTGTCTTGGCCTCGCTTGTCCTCATTTGCAGTCTCACATTGAGCCTCACTTCAACCTTTTACATCGCCTGTAAAAAGGAGAGGGGATTTTTGCAGGAGTTGCATTTACTGTTCCACTGATGGTGGTGATTTATAAAGACGAGCATCTTTGATACTCAAGGACAGCGCAGTCCTTCACTTGATTTGCTTGACATTTTAGTCACAGGTTTCTAGTACAACGGATAAATTGAATATCCAACACAATCTCATAATTCTTTTGTGAAATTAAGTAGATGATAGAAATAAATGCGATGTGTCCACATGATGCAATATAGCACATGCAACTAGGGGGCAGTATAAAATAATGTAAGGCTAGGTAAGCAGCCGACTTTGAACTAACAATGGGAGGAGGTTTTGGAAAGAAAACAACAGAGCTTGTCCACAATTACTAACATTTATGTGATAAATCTTGCTGCTTATAATATCACGGTTTGTAACCTCCTCAACTTCTTATTTAGATTTGTTTGCATTGTGCAACATTTTAAACTGTTAAGTAGTGCTGGGCGGTATGACCATAAATGTGTATCACGGTATTTTTTAAGATTCTGGCAGTTTCACGGTATATCACGGTATCAGTGGCGGCTGGTGGAAAATGTTCTTGGTAGGGCTGTGCCACATCCAATCAATTTCAGCAAACATCCCAGAATGATTTAATGCAAACAAATTAAGGTATCAAACGCGCATTACTACTTTGCAGTTAAATATTTAACATTCATTCCAACACGAAAAAAAGCAGTAAATAACACTTTCACAAACACGTCAGGACGAATTCAGTATAATATAATATATAACATATAATAATATTCTGTATAATATAATAATATATATATATATCATATAATATTCTGCATAATATAATAATATATATATCATATAATAATATTCACTATAATATAAAACACACACACACACACACACACATACATATATATATATATATATATATATATATAACTATATATCCATTTCTCAGACAGGTGCTTCATGTCCCTCACTCCCTAACTGTCCATGCTGGTTCTGTCCCCGTTGTTTTAAAAAGATAAATAAGTTATTAGCATGACGTCATCCAGCTAGTCAAACCTGTCTGGTGTACAGCTAGTAGAGAAGCTTCATGTACTGCTTCTCTTTCCTGCTAGTCTGCTGTCTGATTGTGAGGTCAGGCTGATCTGGGATCAGCTCTTTCAGTAGTTTCTCCTCTCAGTTCTCCTCTCAAACGGGTCTTGGAGGAGTAGTGCTCGCGCTGGCGCTCTCCTGTAGAGACTTCTCCTGAAGAGAACGCGCAGCTTGGGGCAGGAAAAAAACTGCCCCAAGCTGAATCTATTTGAGGACGCTGATTGGCTGAATTGTATGTCACTCATTTATATCTTTACTCAGCATTGGCTAAACTGCTTTATAGACCCGCCTCTTTGGGGCAGTTTTTCCAGCGCCCCAGCAGCTGAGACGTGCACACACAGAGAGGAAGAGCAGACAGGCAGAGAGGACAAGCAGGAAAAGCATATATTTACCGCAGATATCATATTTTACACATATTACTGGGTGATTCCATGTTTCAAAAACACAAATATTGACAATTTGTATAGTTTATTTTTATTTTAAATTTTATTTTTATTTATATTTTTATTTTTATTTTTATTTTTTGTAGCTCTAGGGGGGGCGGCGCCCTAGCGCCCTCTATGGACCAGCCGCCACTGCACGGTATATTTTTTTTCCTTGACTGTGTTTTTATATAGGTTTATAGTGGCTTACTCTACTGTCAGGAGTACATAGAATATAAAAACATTTTAATGTCATCATGTATAAAGGCTTTGCTTACTATAGGGTGTGCTCGTTTGTTCGTATAATGTTGGGAGAGCAGTTTGGCTGAAGTATGAGACAAACCTTGAATCCAGTGTTTTAATCATTGCTCCGAGCCCGTCTTTCTCGACTGTCTGTAACGGGACCATGTCCTTGCAGAGGTGCATCGTTATTGCGTTCGTAATGTCTCTCCACCGCTTGCTTTTCTTGTCATATGCTGCCTCGAGCAAATGCCTCTTCAAGCGATGTCTGACGCTTGACTCCCGCTAACGTTACTTGTTGACGGCCTTGAATCCGACGGCACAGCTCCTCTCTTGGGCACAGACTCTATTGGTGCATCTCCGGTCTGTCTTTGTTCATCCTGCATCGCTCTTTTCTGTTCTTTAATGTAACGTTACTGTAGCGATGGAGCCTCTCGCTGTTAACAGACTGTTGTGCTAGCGGGCTAACTAGCGAGCTGTACCCAGCATGCCGTTCGGCGGTGAAATTCCATGAATGTGTTGATAGTGCACCTTAAAAATTTACCTGAAGATGAAGATTAAGCAATTAAAAGGTTATTTGGAATTCCAAGGGTTATGTGTCAGTTGATGTCTTGTGTGTGCAACATGTAGACTTGATTTATTGTTAATCTAGAAAGTATTGATTGGTGGAGTTTTAGAAAAAAGGAATCTTGCAAGTTGAAAAAGTTCTTGCCATGATTTGGGACTTGAACCAAAGCCTGAATTGAGGATCTGTACACTTAAACTAAAATTTAGACCACAATGCACCACATCCACATGTTAGTTCCCCAGCTTAATGACATGTTAATATTCCTCTTTGAAATAAAGGAATGCTAATGAACCATTTTTGGAAATGGCTGAAGCTTTCTCACACAATGTGACATATGTGTCAGCTCTGCCATCAGAACTTACTCTAGCTATACGACAGTGTTTTCAAACAAGCAGCTTTTAACTACTCACAGCTCCTTTTAGGCCGCGGGAAGGAGTGTGGTGAAGTGAAGAAGAGTCAGCAAACTGGGGTAATTATCCCCCCACACCTACCAGCCTCGTTTTCACGAGGCATCTGGAGAGCTGCTAACACCAGGGAGCCGGGGAACAAGACCACGGGAGCCCACTCTCACTGCTACACTCTGTCTCAATGTCCCTCAGAAAGTCACTGTCCAACCCACAAATAACCAAGACCTCAGTGCACTTTGATTTATTATTTTCTTACAAAGTTACAGAGTTCGTGTCATTTTATAAAATTATATTCTTGACTTCACCAGTCTAGCCATTTACGACATTAGAATTCACTTCATACCGTAGCATGCTGAGCGGGGCTTTACCCAGAATGACCTCCTAAAGATTGTTTCATTCTGATAAGAGCCCTCATGCTATTACAGAGAAACCGAATAAATATAATCTAATTCTTACCAGTCAATATTCGCAAATGGAGGATCAAATTAGAGGCAATCTCAAAAACGCGGGGTCACTTTGTTTCAAGGATTAATATCATCAGAATTTATCAGCTGATGCATGTCTGCTGCTACCAGAGATGCTGTTTTGTAGCACTGCTATGAGATAAAGACAAAAAACAATGATATTTGTGTCGAAAAGACAACAGCAATATGTTGTTTATGGCGGCTTATCTGGCTCAGTTAGATCATCTGAATGATACTTGTAGTTGTTACTGATGTATTATTTTTGCTTCTTCATAGCAAATAGGACTATTCTGTTCTGGACCTAATATGAACACTTGCACAATCGATTATTTCTGGGATTGCTTCAAGAGTTGAGGGAAGGTAGTGGACCATGTCAGTCCTATGAGAAGGAGACAGTTCAATTCAATATAGCCATAGGGAACCAGGCTTTATTATTATGGTGTGCAAGACCATCCAACAGTAAGTTGGAATTCATGCCTCAAAAAGAAGTGGATAACCTTTAACACTACAACATATTAACGTACGTTTTTACAGTCTGGATTAATGGTTTTAAAATATTACTTTTGTCGTCTTTTTATTTAATTTATTCTTTCAAAAACAGCTACCTGCTAAAATCAATGCTCATGAGAGCAAGGAAATTGAACCAAAACACAAAAGTTGCAGGCCTGAATATCACAACAATTAACTATAAAATAGAGTTGAGGGAAACTGCAGTTGGTTGTGGGTTCATCACGATGAGAGACCCCCTTTTATATTAATGTTAGCCTCTTTGTGGTATACTAACTAACTTTGTTATAGCACCCATTAGCGTGTCAATATTCTAAAAGTCAGCATATTTCATACTCAAGTTTTGAATCAGCAGCAGTGAACAGGTAGGGTGCCGTGACATTTTTTGATTCAGTTTAACGTAATCCAATGTTTACATTCAATTTCATCATCATGTCAGGTCATGATCCATCTCCACTCAGTGTTACATGCTCAGACACGACCCCCTCCAGGCTTTGAATAGCAGCAGCCTGCTTCGCCTTGTACCCAGGAGGAATTTTCAATCTAAGGTGAGATCCCATCAATTTTCACAACATAGCGGCGATGGATAAAAAAAATAAATCAAGATGGGATTTGGAAAATGCTTCACAACAGGCTTTTGGAAGGAAGTGATGAATTTCCTTGTCCGCACACACTTTAAGCCTGACATGCTGTTGTCACCTTTCAGAACTGTGGCCACATCATGAGCCTTTATCAGAGAGAGTTTTTAATGGTTATACCGAAAAAAATCTGTCACTTTCACAGAGCCAGGCTTGAGTTTAGCCTTATAATCACACATCAAAGTCAGAGCTCGATTACATTTTCTATTTTGAAATAGAGTTTGAAATATAAGTGCATTTTCTTTTACCCCTGACAAAGGTTAGCTTGGCCAGAAAAAACGTTCTATATTAAAACTTTGCACTACTGTTTAGTTAGTTAATTTGATATTATTCTATTTTTATTGTATATATTGTGCATTTTTATACTCAATATTTTTTATTTTGACTCTGTTACTTTGATTGCTCACCTGTACCATAATGCTGCTGCAGCGAACAAATCTCCCCTTGCGGGATTGATAAAGTATTTATCTATCTATCTTTGTACGCATCGGTGTTATCTGCAAAATGTAATGGAAGTGATGGTCTGGTCATTTGGGAATGAGAGGATGTCAAAGTAATGGCTTGTTTAATTCTTAATCAAACTCAGCGGGCCCACTTTTACACTGAATGCCGCATTTAGGAGCAAGCAGCACATTCTGTTTGTACTCCCACACATTTGGCTGTCAGAAATAGAGCCACACAGTGCAGATGGTAGGAGGCTTTCGGGAGCCAAACCAGCCATCAGCAAGCAGACTTATTGATTCTCTGTAGCCTGAGAGATACAAAAAGCAACTCAGAAGGAACGATTGGGGCAACTGGAGTGTCTAGTGAAGGGTCTGAATATCTTTAAATGAGCATACGTTCACAAACACACACACATTCTTTCTCCGACATGAGAAACAGATGCCAACCTCCTCGCTTTTCTCATCTCCAACCCACCCACTCCATACAAGATTACCCAATTTCTGTGAATAACCCACAAACAACTGTTTCCTTCACACATGACACAAGCTGGCCGTAGTGTGGCACACACAGGCAAATGCAGATGTAGGTTTCTGAATTCCTCTGTGTCTACTTCATGAGCTCTTTGCTCCTTTAGGGAAATAATGGCTTTCAAGCCTTACTGTAATCTGCAACCTTGATTTCCTGCCCAAAGTGTTTCATTCCTCTTCAAATCATTAGCGAGCTTGAAGTACAGGCATTGGCAAAGCGCTCTGTAAACATTTTGATGATAGATTATTTGATATGTTCTCACATCTTAAAACTGATACTTCATCCAAAATGTAGCTTTTTTTGAATCAAATACTCGCTTCCTGTTGGTTTAATCGATGGCTTGTTTGTAGTTTAATCTATCACACAGAGCAGCTTGGATTCATTTCGTTCACAATGGATTGTGATAAGTCCTCATGGCACAGTATAAATGATCAAACAACCATGAGAACGAGTGCACACGGTCATAAATAAAGCTTTTAATAACATGCAGCGACGGACCATTTCAACAATCGGCATGTCTTATTCAGATGAAGGCCATGTGTTAAAGCACCGGTTCAGTGTGCTCAGATCCCCTTTCTCATGCAGCATTATCCAGTTCCAAATGCTCATCCTGTTCCAAATACTTTCAGTTGGGTTGAGGCTCAACATATTTAAACATATATACAAACACAAGCATCTAACTCTGTGACACTTACAGTTATATATGAATATCCTCAGGTTGAAGGATATGTTCCTCTCCAAAACATGTCCTGCAGTGTTGTTAACAGGCTGCAGGAAGTTTCATGATGTTGCTTTTCTCTAACTTTTGCCTCTTGCCCAATAATGAACGACACTTTCTTTGAGCTTCTCTGAGCTGTTTCTTCACCGTTAAAGTGAGAAATCGTTTATACTGTATTTAACCCCATGACTCTCAGTATGTGCTGTTGCTTTTTTCTAGAATTGCTCATACAAACAACTTCACATTCGAAACTGATTCAATTGTTGTCGATGTTATCAATGTTATCAATCTAATCTCCAAGAAACCAAATAAACATATTGCTCAAAATGACAAACTATTCCTTTAAAAGGAACCAGCGTCTGCCTCTTGTTTCAAAGTCACATACTTTGTATGCTCAACACACCAACTCTCTCCTTAGACTTTCTGTGACGGTGTTATTTGTAAGAGTATGCTTTTAAGGAAAACGTAAACAGAGGTCATTTAAACTTTAGGACAAATTGCTGATGCTGTCGATGTCCTGGTGAAGACAGTCTCCATGGAAAAATAGATAACTGGACTGTATATGCTGCGTATTTATGTTTATGTTTACTATAACATTCATCACATTTGTTGAAACACTTCTTGTTGGCAGTCAGCTCATACACTGTCAACAGTGGGCTGATGAGTCTGGATGACAAGCTAATGTTGGGGGAAACTCATTTGTAATTAAGCGTCAGGTGTGTGGTTTTCTAATTTCATCAGGAAACCCATTAGCTTTTGCATTAAACAATCTCATCTCAGTGAATTAGTGTCTCAAACACGACTGAGAGTGCCTTATTTTCCCTTAAATGTAATACAATAGATTAGCTAAAAGCTCATTTTCATCTATAGTTTTGTATCTGATGTGTTCGCTCAGTTGTCATGGATCTGTACTATAGGTTAAGACTTTTCAATAATATTTCATGACATGACTGAATGACTGACTGAATATTTTATTGATACAAGGGGAGAGAAAATGATATTGAAACATTCCCTCGGGTTGAGTCAGCAGTACTTGTCTCCCATCTACTTTTTGCAGTTATTAGGGAAACTAACAAATACATCAATGAAAATACTGGACGCTATTTTGTGATATTATGCCGTTCATGTACAGGACAAACGTCATAGTCTCAGAAATGTGTCTTGTTTTTTTTTTTTACCACGGAGAGAGAACAAAGACAAAAGACTATTCAGAACAAGTCAAAAAATATCTATGCATCCCTCGCTATGGATCTTCTTACAAAAGTCAAACTGTGTTTGTGTGCCTTGAACAGGTGTGACCATGAAGCTGATGGATGAGGTCGCCGGCATTGTGGCAGCTCGGCACTGCAACACCAACATTGTCACTGCCTCTGTGGATGCCATCAACTTCCATCGCAAGATCAACAAAGGTGAGGATGACATGGAGAATACACTCAGAGCTTTAAGTCACTGATACATTGATGGATATGTACTGTGGTGTTGGTAAAAGGCTGCAGGAGGTGTCATGATGCTGCTCGTCTTTAACTTGTGACTCTTGCCCATTAATAAACTGCACTCTCGAAAAAACTAATTACATGATAATGTGGAAAAACTCAGCGGTGTATAAATTCAGCCTCAGACAGTGCCTTTTTAAATTGGGCTAGCCAACATCAACAGCTGTCACACTGTTGCTAATCAAGGCCTGTTTTGTTTCGTAGGGCTGCCGCTACATCTGGAAAAACATAGCATTGTTATGAGTTAACATTTTCCATTACCAGGCCTTGTCTCTAAGCTGTTTCCTCACTGTTAAAGTGAGATATCATTGATACACCTCTCGCCCTCTATATAGACACATTCTAAACCTCTCATTGTAAAGTTCTTTCAAGGATTTTGACAACACCATTATCCACTTAGCCTTTGACATCTTAATGGGAAAAGAATTGTCTCACTATAGTGGTAGAATATATACGGCTTTTCCATTCTGAAAGTTGAAGGCTAGGTTAAAGGTTTTATTTGCAACACAGTTTGGACAACACAGTTAATCCAAAGTGCTTTTCAGGGCATTTAGGAATCCAAGAAAGAACAAACATACAGATACACACCCACAGACAAACTAGATCAGAACTAGATGAGTGTTGCACTTGTTCCTTCACTGATTCCTAATATAATTAATAACGTGTATTTTACCACTGAATTACCTTATCGGGTTGCTTGCTGGCCTAGTGGACCTGCTGTATGTTGGATTTCATCATATCCCGCTCTCTCTCTCTCTCTCTTTCTTGTTATGTTTTCTCATAATAACTTCACAGTAAACTCTCCAATAAAGGTGAAACTGAGCATCACAAGCTCTTACACATGAAAGAAACTGAAAAACAGTTTGACTCCTGATGAATATGACTTGAGTAGTCAGATTGAAATGCTTCTGAAATAATAATTATTAAACACGGTTATTGAGAGAAAATATCGAAGAGCAAACAAACCGCATTTTGACATTAAGATCGTGAAGCAATTGATCATTCGTCTCGTTCATTAGTCTTTCATGGAATCTAAATATGTCAAATATGACAGCAGCCTCTTCAAAGTGGTGCATTACATTTATGGACTTTTCTCAGCTCAGTGTCTGTTTTATGTATCCAATGCGCTAGAGATGATGTGATCCAGACATCCAGTGCTAAAATTCTGAGGTTATGATTATCTTAGGATATTACGTCAACATAGGACCAGCTACATCTCTCCCCATTGTTGGATTGTGAAGTGGAAAGCAAATGTTATATACTTCACAGCTCTTCAAGTGTGCTAGGTCAGCTGTAAGTCTACGGCATTTACAGTTCATGTATTTTGAAATACAGGTGCCTTTATTCAAGCGGGATAATTCACTCAATCCAAAAGTGTTTTTTTCAACGAGGCCCGAGTAAAAGAGCGAGTGGCTGAAAAGGATTTTTCAGAGAGGCGACATTTAACACACCTCCCTGTGTTTCAGGAGCAGAAAACTGAACAGTACAGATTGGTTCACATCCATGTCCACATCTTTCAGCTGCTTCTAGTCGCTCCAGTTGCTGCCACCGTCTGTCCTCTGAGTTTAGGTGGTGGTGACATGATTTCCCCTGGCTTCCACAGTGACTTAGGTGTTATGTCACCAGTAGATTTCCCATTTTGCTCAAGGTGGTCACAAAAAAAATGCAAGTGGTCTGCTTCGGAAAGGAATGGTCAAGGATCAAAACAAAAACAACAAACAAACACCCAAAACAGCTACTGGCATTGTGGGCTGTACCTCTATTTTTAAATTTTATGAAGAAAATACTTTTCCCTTTCCATTATTTACGACGTCAAGCTAAATGTAGATACTATGACATGGCTTTCAGATATTTCCAGCACAGCTGCAGTCGAGGTTGAAGTTAAACTCTTTAAAGCATCCAAGTGGTTTGCATCAGGCTTTGTTGTGTTTTAGTCCCCTCACAATAAAGGGCAGAAAGAGTCAATTCATTTATAACTTTTGCTCCATTTAATGTAAAAGCTTTGCTGAACGCAAGAGATCAAAAAATCACGTAGGAACATTTTTATAAAAAAGGCAAAAGATAATTTATTTGTAAAGCCCAATTCATACACATTCAAAGTGCTTTACATCTATTTAATATAAATAAATTGACTTTATTGAATGAAACAAAATAATAGGCAATCATGGCTCAGGTGCCACACAAACCAGTGTGAGGCTCGAGGACCACACACCAGCAGACACAGACACAATTAACATTAAATAAAGCTAGATTGGACCCAGAACATTAAACAGACCGAGGTCTGTGTCTGCACGTTGCTCATGTGGAGGATGTTCAGATCATTTGTTTAGAGGTTTTTGGAGGTCCCGCTATGTATAGCCTGAACAGCTCACTTGATTAATTGCTCAGATTTTCAGTCTCGTGGGGGTCCAGCAGCAGAAATATCACTTTAGCGCAGGACTGGTTAATGCAAACAATTGTCATCAGAGAGAAGAAACACACAAGACCTGAATTTAAACTGCAGAAAGAATTAAGCTGTGTTTGAGAAGAAACAAAGCAGCTTAACATGAACAAAACAACATAACACTCCTTAATTTGCAAGGTCAGAGATTAATAAAGATCCCAGATGTTAAAGGGGAGTTATGCTCATTTTCAGGTTCATGCTTGTATTTTGGGTTTTTAGTGAAGCATGTGTGTTTACATTAAAGCGTCAACACACATGCTTTTTAAAACACTTAATTTATATTTATATTCTATCTGCATATACCTGTATTCCCCCTCTGTCTGAAACGCTCCGTTGTAGCGCCTGTCTCTTAAAGCCCAGTCTGTTTGCAAGAAAAATACAATGTACCTTTGCAAAGGTGGTTCTCAACTATATTCTAATGAGCTGCATGTGACATGGAAATGGTAGCCAAATCAGAAAGCTTGTTGAATGACATGTATTCTGACCTATATGTGCACAACCACTGTAAAGGTGAGTTTTTCATGATATATGCCCCTTGCCACCACAATCAAATCGTATCTTTCATGCTGTGTGACGAAGCTACACAATATATTTATGAACTCGATATCGTGAAATGCAAAAGAAAGATGGCACCGTGGTTCAAAGCAACGTTTGGTTTCATGCATTACCAATGCAAAAGCAGGACAAATCTAAAGTGTCATTTATTCAGGAACATCTGAACTGAAAAAGCAAAACGAATTATAATGGAGAAAATTGTTGAATGTAGTGGGATTGAAGGGTTAGTGAGATTATGGCTACTGTCAACAGTAATATTTAGAGAAGGTGTTAATTGATTGATTCATTTATTGACAATAAGAAAGTAATTGCATTTGCAATGTATGTATGCAATTATACAAATTATTCAATTAAGTTGAATGATGTTAATGTTTTTTTTGTTATTCACTAATGTGTTTTCCTATCATATCCCATCTCACTCCTCATTTGTCAACAAATTTACAGTGACAGTTTTTTTTTGCGTTTGTAGTTTACCATTATCTTGTCTGTGTTCATTTGCATGTTTTGAGATGAAACGCTTGACTAAACAGAGCTAAAGCATCAACGTCCCACTGAAATGACATCTATGTTGAGTGGATTGATTTTCCTTCTCAAAGACGTATGAATAGTTAACCTTGGTGTCAAACTCCAGCCTGAGTGGAGCTGCGACACTTCGTTGAGTCTTCCAAACATCACAAAAATGGCAGCAGTCATGTAACCGTTTGTGAGTCACTTGTTCATTAGTGTCTTTTAAGGTTCTGCTCCTTCACAGAGAAGTGTTTCATCCCCCCATACCCCCCCCCCTCCCTACACCGCAAAGTAAAGCAACTGCGATGTTGCACTGAACAATAATGTGTATTATTCTGCACTGAGAATATAAGTCAGTGAGGTGCTGGCCATTGATGTACCACAGGAGTGTTCAGTCAGTGCTCTTCTCCATTATCTACAACAGCAAAATGCCCAGAGGTACAAAGAAGCAGAAGAAAGGCATAGAACTGAAAGGAGATGTTTTATGGAGAGAGAAGGGACTGCTAAAGGGCGAGAGAGAAAGAAATAAGAGGGAACAGTGTTGCATTATGAATACTCACACGTAATGTTCTTGTTCATTTTAGATTTCATGTCATTGATCCAGCCTGTGATTTGACATTGCTCAAATAACTAACGACAGTAGAATTTAAATCAGGTAGTTCCTTGGTTTGGAGTAAAGCTACAGTATAGTGTGTCTGAATATGAGACACTTTCTTTGATTCCCAACAGAAGTTGTCAGAAGTGAGGGCTGTTGTTTCACCTGCATTGCCTTGTGCCCTTTTTTTGCAGTCTTCTCTGGTCATTTATGCAGACATGCAATTTGAAGCTTTTTTGTTGATAAAAACAAGTTTTTTTTCACAGCCAGAGAAATATATTCACTTTGGTCCAATTGCAATAGAACGAGTAGTAGAAACAACTTTACTCACGCAGACTGTAGTTAAAATAGCAAATCTATGGCTCAAAGGCATTTCAACCCCAGCTTAGTGCATACAACACGAGGCTCTGGCATGGACTCTCCTCACAGCAGATTAGCTTTATCAAACAGCTCCTCCGAGATGAGACTCTGCCAGTTTTTCAGGTTGGCTGACCTTCAAACGCTGCACATGTCCAAGATCTACTCTCTACATGAATCAATTATTAATCATGAAGGCCTTTTAAAGAACAACGCCCAGTCTCACCAAGGCTCATTTCTTTTGTGTAATGTCATTGAGCAGAGCACGCTTTATTGAGCCTAATACATCTGTGCCAGAGATAGTTTACCTGAATGACACTGGATTCGCTTCCCGGCAGTAACATGTAAAAAACAACAACAAGGGAGAGAATGGCCAGAAGTATTCTTGCACTTTGATTTTGAAAAGTTGCCAAAGGAAGTCTGTTAAAAATGTTTTAAGAGCAGTAGCCAAAGGCAGCAACACAAATTGTAGTAACAGTTAGTGTAACATTTGCGATAGTGATTACCACCTCACACTTCAGTGAAGTACGTGTTAATATGACTGAGAATTTTCAGTACTTATTGGGTTGCTTTTGTACACTGAGATACATTTTTTTCTCCACATTTCCTCTGGCAAGCTCCACACACAGATGATTTTAACCAAAATAATTACATTGGCACATGTCTTGTAAACTCTTCCGTCTTAAAATCTACTCAAACTTTCCAACAAGTCCTACTTCAGGGACAAAGCGGGATGTTCATCAGAGCCTTCGAACCAAACCATATGTTACAAAATCAATTATGAGCATTTTCTGTTCTGCTCTAGTTATCGCTAAGACCGAGTTAAGTACAACATAAAACAATTTGGTTAAGGTTCAAGAAGGATCGTGCTCACGGTTAAGGTTAAACTAGCATTGGTGTGATGGTTAAGGAAAACAAACACTCGTTCGCAGGAGACGGAAAGCGAACTATGAACTCTGGTGTCAAAGTCACACAATTTGTTCACCCAACTATCGTCCTCTCTTGTGTGGCGGCACTTATGCATTGCCACTGACAGAGTACAGACATTATTCGCATGAACTGCGAGAGCTGTAAATTGAATCATTTGAACAGTCAATGTTGTCTTTTTTTACGATGAGGACGGCCTTTAATCTCAGAGTCTCCCGAGTAAAGAGCTCCATCGATGGACAACTCCACTGACATTTTTAAATCTAATTTTTGAGAATTAGTTTACAACTTATACTTTGATAAAAGCCTTTTTCATTTTCAATATATTTTACTATCGTTGACTATTTTACAAGATCTCAGTCATAGACTCCAGATCTGTCTCAGACTGCAGGAATAACACCTTCTTTCCTCGTCTCTATGGCAACAGCAGTAATAATACAGTACAGGCACATGAAATAGGATAAAGACACACTTCAGCAATGCCCGGTCCTATTAGTTGACTTTTTTTTTACCCCTCCCTGCAGTGACAAAAAGGAGAAGAGCACTTATTTTTGATGAGTCAAACGCACTAGATGGTCACAAATGCTCTGCAGCAGTGCACATGACGTGGCCTCTTAATTTGTGGTTGTAAGCATTAAAACCTTTAAAAGATTTTCACTGCAATGCAACATTATTTTTGACATGTTTTCTATTTTCTCTGTGTTACTTTAAGCACATAAACAAGCTTTATTTTGAAAGGTCCTACTTTGTATTCACCTGAAAAGCTTGCAGTTAGGAGAGACTGATCGGCTGTAGAGAGATCAGCGCCCTGCTTCACTCTGCTCTCCATGGGTGGAACAGACTTAAATAAGTTCATGATGCAACATTGTGAGGTAGATTGCAAGAGCAGATCCTGCATTTTCCTTGGCTGACTATATCACTATACCAGCTTATAGCTATACATGAAGCTCCTTTAGTTTGATATCAGCTTAGCATTATCAGTCAGTATTGTTGTGTTGACTCAAAGTTTTCAGGTGAATTCAAACTTCAGTCATTTTGGTGTGAGATAGTTTGCAACACTAGTCGCAACTTTTTTTACCCTTGTAAAATTGTATATAACAAACACTATTAATTATCTATAGATGGCTGAAGGACAGAGTAGCTTGAATCAAACGTGATCATTTTAAAACATTAAACCAGTATACTGCATGAACGTCAAACATATACACGTCAAACGTATTTTTCTGTTTTTCTTCCTCTTCCCTAGGCTGTGTGGTGACGGTGACGGGCCGGCTCACATTCACCAGTAGCAAGTCTATGGAAATTGAAGTGTTGGTCGATGCTTCCTCGCTGGTGGAGGCAGATAAATATCGCGCTGTCTCTGCCTTCTTCACCTTCATCTCCCTGGACAAGGACAACAAACCTATGTCTGTCCCTCCTCTTAAGGTTGGTACCATCCAGTCTGTCTAAAGTCTGTCTTTCATTTGATCCTAATACTTCATTTTGTATCCACATACATGGGGCTACATTTAGGTGTTAAAGAGAGTGAGAGTCAAACATAGATTATTTGATGCGTCCACCAAGTACGGTGTACCTTACTTTGAGCTCATATTTAAAACCTTGGCCATGGATTTGCTTCTGCTGACACCTTTAAGGTCTATGCACCCTTTTTTAGTTTTGTGGGCTCTGATAAAAATTAAATTGGAAACTTGTCCTTGGAACTTACGGAAAAAAATAACACAATGAAACACAAAAGTTATATACAAAAACATTCCTGCTTTAAATTCAACTCGACTCAGTGTAATTCGTTACTTTCACCCCTGGTATTTAAATGTAAGTTTAAAGAGTTAAAGTTACATCCCAATTTAATGTCTTCTTCTTATTCAGTAATTCAACCTTCAGTTTCTCTACTTTTTCCCTGTTCGTCACATTCCTTCTGTCAGTGACACCTGTGACCTTTGGAAAGCTCACAGCATGAGAGACACTGTCCATAATTTCGCAATTTTGCACATCAGTGTCTTTTCAGTGCATTCAATTCTTTGCTGTGTCTGCACGTTAGCCTTAAGAGAGAGCTGAATGCTAATATCTCAACAACATCCCTGGACATCTATGTCTGGCTGACTCAGCACTTATTGTCAGGATGTAAAGTGGGCATGCTTACCTGCAGACAGGAGAGACGCCTGCTGCTTGTTCTGGCTTGGCAGTACTCGTTGATCCAAACCCTGTTGAAATGCAAACACTGTACGCGCAGGCCATCTGTTTAACATTTAAATTATTTCCTGGCGCCATTCGCACTCCCTGATTGTATTCGTGACGATCCCTTTAAAACTCGTCCAACTATTCTGCGAGATGCGAGGGATTTAGGCAACAGAGGGGCCATTACGATGGCATTCAAAGCACTTAATGAAGTAATCGGTGGATTGCAATTTGTTGTAACATTAAATTAATTAACAATAATCTTTATTTTGTGACTCAATTCATATTCTGTTGCATGTCTTTGGACATTTTTTTGTTTTTTGAATGGTTGTTGTTTCACAATATGGTGTGAATCAGTTTCTTGATGAATTTAGTAATGACAGCATTTACGTTGTTTTGATTTGTAGTTAAGCACCATCCCTAACAATGGTATGAGCTAGGGATGCACCAATCCGACTTTTTCAGTCCCGATACCTGGGCTTTGGGTATCGGCCAACACCAAGTATCAGTCCGATACCAGCGCTTCATTAATAAGCTGCATGCCTCAATGTGTGGAAGTGACTGAGATCATTATTGTTTATGTAAGGCAACATTGCCTTTCTAGCATTGGCTAACAAAATGAAACAAGTATATACATATATGTATTAAATTGTTATTTTTTATTAAAATAATAATTTGTTAAATAATAATTGTACAAAAGCAAATTGGTCAACTTTTCAGTATAGCATGGTCTGAGTGGGCAGCTCCAGAGAAATGTAACAGACCAACAGCAGGTAATCATTCTCTCAAGTACACACTTGTACAACATTCAGAGCGTTTGCACTTGGGCTAATCATTCAACTTTTAAGTATATGCAAAGTACTGAGTAAGCATTCAAAGTGAAGACCAAGCAGCAATATTTTAAGTAATGGCTATCAAGCACAAAGCTGTTTTCTGGGTTAGCCTCCCTCCATCCTCTTACTTTAACCGGAATGACAAACCTAAGCATGTAGAAAATGTTTAATTAAGTATGTAAACTACTAATTGCGGTCTAAGTCAACCTAAGATCCTAAGAGAATAGTGGTGCATATCAGCAGGAAGGAAGCCAAGCTTGGCCTTAACTATGAGAATGAAGCGTGGATGTTAGAGGTGGGTTGTCATGCCGCCAAGTGCTGCATTGACCCCTCTTACCAAAAACATTAACACACTCATGAAGGCGCAGCATCAGCCTTCAACACCATGACACATCTATTTGAAAACAGACTCCTCTCCTTCTGCCCCTGCCAGACTGATAAGTGCATCTAATGTGCGTCACCGCTGGTCGGTCTTTTCAAAAGCACCCGTCAGTCTCCCCATTTCCATTTCACAAAAACCCGTGTTTGGTTTGCTCCGTTGTCTGCCTCCGTCCACGCATTCATTACCTGGTTTTCCATCTTGCACAAGCTTTTGTTTTAATGGCAATCATTGCAGCGATGATTAGAGTCAATGTAATTTCTCTGTTCACCTCAATTTCATGAAAAAAAATGAAAAAATATCTCCTGGCAATTTTAATAATTCATCCTCAACACTGTAAATGGAAATCTAAATGGAGGCAGTGCTGCCAGGTCTCTGATGTAGCATGTCAGATAAACAAAGGCAGGAATAGAGACATTTGTGTGAGTGCATAAAAATGTTGGATAGAGATGCAATATAGACCGACTGAATGTTTGTGTAGAACAAAGACAAATAAAGCTCTGGTGCATGTAGGTTTGTGTGTGACGGAGCGGGCTTTGCGTGTAGAGTTGCACATGCATGAACAAATCACTGAGCACTAATTGCGTGTGTGTTTATTCATATGAGTGAGAGAAGGAGGACGAGGCTCAATCAGGGCTATTTCTGGCTTTATCATTTACTTGAACATGGAACAAGACTCAAAACAACAAACAAACAAAACGAGTGACCATCCAAACTCTATCGATGAAGCTAAACCTATTCTTAGATGTCAGTTCCTTGGTGTTTAATCACATGCAGGAAATAAGGTTGAACACGTCAATCCAATTAACACCTGGAGATGGGACTGTGAGGAAAGGAATGGAAATGCAATGATGACATTAATTAGCCTAGTAAGCCAGATAATGCTGAGTTGAACAAAGCGCGACAAACATTTGGCCTCCCCGTCCTACTATTTGAATTTGACCACCAGGAAAACTACCATGTATTATTCTCAGCAGTCCTATCAAATAGCATTTACTTGTTGTGATAACAGATTTCCCCCCTCAGCACGTATCAGAATAGATACTCCTGCACACAATCTCCTGTAAAACCAAAATGTGACATTTTTACTTCTCAGTTTTTGTATGGATTAAACAAACAAGATATAATGTTTATTTAGTGAGCTTTAGAGAGGCTGGTAGTCAGATTTTGTTCCCTTTGGACAGTGCCAGTTAAGCTGTTTCCATTCCTTTTTGCTAAGCTAAGCTAACCATGGCTGCTGGCTGTATAGCTTCATATTTACTGCGTACAGACTCGAGAGTGGTATCAGTCTTCTCATCTGACTCTTGGCAAGAATTTGAAATAAGCTAATTTCCCAAAGTGCCGAACTATTTTATTTAACTACGCTGTATTTAATATTCAGAGCATTAATCTAGCAGCAAACAAGTGTTATCTAAAGATATAGCGGAGTAATGTCTACCTGAGCAGAGAATGAAGTCGCTCTTCCTCTGTGTGTGTTGTTATACGGCGGTTACAGATGATAATGCCGACCAGAGCGATGGAGTTTTTATGAAAGAGTAGCACCCACCCTCTGGTTCCCCCTCAGGTAAACACTGTTAGCTCTGTCAGCTCTTTTGCAGAGTTTGCACTGTTAGCGCTGTTAGAGCCATTAGCTATCAGGTGCCATGTTGAGAGACGCATCGAAATGCTCCCAATCTGGGATCTTACACCTTTAATTATCACTCCAAGTTATCTTGTATGATTTTATAAAAATGCATCTGTCTTCATGCCCTCCGTGTTGCCCGATCTTCCTTATTCAAGAAATCCAATCCGTCTCCCTCATATCATCTCCACTTGGTTGAACTGACAATCCTCGCACCCTATTATGAAACAAATATACCAAATACAATGTTTTTCTACTATTTCATTCTAGTGAGGAGGGTTTTCAACATGTGCCTCAGGAACACTGTGACTTTGAAACCTTAATATGGATCACCTGTGTTTGCACTAAGATGTCATTTTTATAGTATTTCAGAGGGTCAGGTTGAGTCTCCTCCTCCTCTTTAAAGTATTTATATTGTCACTGAATATCTTATCTTTCTTTCACCAAATCCTGTTCAACCGTAACATCAAAACAAGTCCATGTCAAACCTTTGCTCATGAAATTTTCATGACATCACGGCAGATTTTGCTCCAGTTGTGTTCTATAAATAGCATGATCGAAAGGACAGCTTCTTCTATTTTTGACTGCAGGAGATTTTACCCCCCGTTCTCTTATCCTCGCTCTCTCTTCAGTGAACCCGTTGTGTTTACTATTTTTAGATTTTTCCCGTTTTAGCTCAGCAGGGGGGGAGGGTTGTCACCAACGTAGCACACTGTGGGTAATGCTGAAGTGGGGAAAGAGGACAGCATGAGCAGAAGAGAGGATATCGGGGGATGCCTCGCCTCTCTGTAGCAGTACCCTTGAAAAGTACTGAAATAATGTATTTGCATGCTTGGCCAGCGGAGAAATAATCGAAAAATGCCTCGAAGCACCTTTGACCAGCGTATGTCTTTGTTGTGTTTCTGATGATTTTTAATGGGGTAACAGTCGCCTCAAGGTTAGAAAAACTGGCTTGTTACCAGAAGGTCAGCGCTGAATCCTCGGCCAGTGGCCAGTGCATACTGAACACCAGCTGTTGGTGGAAGGATGTGGTTGTACTGAGTGTGCTACAGTATGAATGAAGAAGCTGTTGCTCAAAGCTGGGTGCACATTTAGCAGTCCTTCTGCAGAGGCATGTAGGCTGAAATATATATACAGTTAATAAGTGAATTAATTCATTGTGAACATACAGAAGGTCTGGTACTTAGATCTTGCTTTCTTTTCATTCCTCTTCCTTCTTGTTCAGTGTGTCATAATATCTCTCCTTCCTCCCTTCTTCCTTCATTTCTCACTTCTTCCGCCTTTAGTCATCTTTCCTACCCTCCTCTCTTTATTTCCATCCCTCCCTCCTTCTCCATCTCTCTCCCTCCTCCCTGGCAAAGACTCAGCTGGCCTCCCGTGACACAAAAACAAGCCCGGTTGTCACGGCAACCTCATGTAGTCCACATGAAGTGATGCACATTTATTTTTAGATGCCTCCCATTCAAGACAATCAGCAACGGGTTAACGGGTACACTTGTGCCAGAGTTGCAGATATTTCTGACTGTGTGGTAATCCGAGGCTCGACACATGGAACGTATCAGCGATTGTTCTCACTGCGCCTCAGTCCATGAATCTGTAATGGATGGTTAATTATGAGTATTAGGCATTTTTGATTATACCTCATATACTTTGTTTGGTATTTTCAATCTTATCCAGCTCTGGGTCAGTTTTTTATTTGCTACATGTCCTATAGACCCTCAGATGTGCCAGAAAATGATCAGAAAAGTGTAACTTTTAATTAGATATATAACACAAAGTTCAATACAAGGATGAGTGCTTCTGGAATCACCACTGTGTGTTGTGTTTTAGCCCTGCAAAGGATTCATTTTTTTTAAATCACTGCCAAACATTTTCCAAAGCATACAAAAGCAGTGTGTACATTGTTGAATGACTGTTTCCAGGTTGTGATTTGGGTCCATCCATTTCTGAAAATCAACTTTGGACTTGAAACTATCTGAGCTAGGTGATTTAGTTAATTGAATGTCTAGTTTTATTTTACTCAAATAGTTGCCTGGTATTGCAGTTAAAGCTCAGACGCATTTGAGAAATGCACCTCGGGCTAATTGTGCTTTCATTTCACAGTTTTTCAGTGAGATGAAATATGTTGTCAGAAAAAAACAAACCCAGAATACACCAATCCCCAAATAACAATGAAAACTAGCCATTGTAGTTGTATATATCACATTATTACTTATACAACAGTGCTGTTGCTGAAACTGTGATGAAGCTCAGATTATTGAGGAAATTGGGATGATTGCTTTACAGGCTGAACTACAGACAGAAAAAAAACTGACAGCATAAAATATTAATCATGACTGAACAGACGGATTCACGGACAGCATCTCCCAGCATTAGAGTATTTGAAATTATTTGTTTTATGTCTACAAATGAAACGCCTTTCAGCATTGTCTAAAATGTCATCTTTTGTGTATGACTGTATCTCTAGCTCTGTCACACATAAACATATAGGACAGTATTTAGACTCATGTGTAGGTTAATATCTAGGTTGTTATTTTTGTAGAGTTGGTTGCCTACAGCTTAGTGCTACTTTTAGGACTCTGGCATTCGGAAGTGCCACTGATGCCCCGTGCCCACTCTGATAACAGCTCGTGCCAACACAAAGGAACCCCTCTGGCATTTTTTGCTGGCATTGTCCGATCACTCCCGTTAACGAGCCTTGTCCCTGTTCCAAGTTTACGTAATTTGTCACGGTCCGTTCAGCTGTCCACACCTAATGGACGACCAGCATGCCAGGTGAAACAGCTGTTATTCTTGGCCGTTTGACCCGATCGGCCAAGGCTCTGATGTCTGACTTTGTCTTGGTCATCTGTGGGCGATATTCAAATGAATAGTTTAAAGTGTTCCAGTATGATTTATTGTGTGTGTGTTATTTTGTATTAGCCACACTAGTAGCATGGCTCTAGAGATGTCGGTTTACTTTGGTCCCGACGGAAACACCTCAACAATTCTTGGATGGATTGACACAGATACAGTCATCCAACTCTGCAGTAGCAAATGTTTGCATGCTAACATGTTAAGATGGTCAACAAGGTCAAAGAGGAGCCATTGTATTTTACACAATGTGGGCCCTCATTCTTGCCATGTATGAACTGTTACACATACAGTCACGCTTATTACAAAGTTATTGCACAATACGTGCTCAGTCATTTTATCGTTGCCTCAATTGTAAAAAGCAATGCGATTGGAGACATTTAAGTTGAAGAAGTAATAAAACAAGCATGACTGCTTTTAGCCTGGTTCTGCATCAGAGAGTCACCAGCAGAAGGTGATGATCCTGCATAATCATAGTTATTAGACTGGAGCCACTGTGGGAATACCAATTACACGGGGACACCAAGAGGACATTTTGAGCCTAGCATTGAATTGTCACAGTGGGTTATGTAAATGTGATCCACATGAACATAAACATTCCATGCACGCGTGCAGCTTAGCATGAAATGCACACAAAGTATAAGCCGGACAAATAATGTGCACGCATAGACACATGGACAAAACTGTAGAAACACCAGTATTAGGGCTTTGTGGATGCGTTAGCTGTGATGTTACGGTTAATTAGAACTATTACAGCAAATGAGTAAACAAGCCATTAAATAAGCAAAATTTACAATTATTAGAAACGATAATTTACTTTTCATTATGCTTAAACCAGCATTAAATGTTATGTAGAGTCAGACCACATTATAGTGCAAGTCTGTCAGTTGGTGAGCTGTTTTCCACTAATAACTTAAAGGACTGTTTCTTGGAATGAAAACATTTAACTGGACCGTCTGCGTCTTCCTGTAGTTTTGTATTTTAATATTGTTACTTTTCACAGATTCTTCTGGTCAAATGTAGTCCCACCATTTTACTTGGATGTGGTTGCATGGCTGCAGTCCCTCTGAACTATTTTTGGGCTTGTAATGAAATCATTTTAAACCATTGTGTTGTGTTAAATGATGGATGTCTTTGGCACGCGCAATAGCTGTGCTAAAGTAGATGATTTATAAACCTCTGTTTGGTGTCAGGCTCCCAAATCACCTTGTCGGGTCTTATTTCAGTAATACTGTAATGACCAGCTCCCGCTAGGTTTTCCTGCTTGCAGTCCAATTGGAAATGTTAACTAGTTGCCTAATGTTCTTGTCTAATTAGAGACAGGGTATTATACACAGACTCAAACAACTCAAAAGATATTATAATAATCAAGAAGCCGTAGCTGTCTGCCTCCCAACATGGCCGCAGGTGACCATTGGATACCACTTCAAAAGAAAATGCTTGCCTCTGCAGGTATTACAGTATTTGTTATTTTATTTTAAATCCATGAATTTGCAGTGTGACTGTACACAATCAGTGACTTTCACACACCATTTTTTCTAAATGATATTGTCTGAGCAGCACTTCTGTTTCTGTAAATATTTGAAAATACTGGAACTGTGGTGAAACTTGGTCTCCCTCTCTCTCTTTTTTTTTTTTTTTGAAAGTCAATGAACTGGAATTATCCATTACTTTCAGTTGAATGGCAGAAGCAAAATTGACTGAGCAGTATGTTGAGTGTTATATAACCAGCATACAACAAACACACCAATACTACAGCTGTATGCTCCTGAACCAGCTCTACAGAGATAGATGTTCCCACCGCTGTTGTGTCACTATTTTAATATTCTCATCATATTTGTGTCGTGACCCCTAGACTTGTCCCTGGCGTAGTGTTTTGTCATATCCGTTCCCACCCTGCTCTCTCCATAAAGTTAAGGCGCCATCTGTCAGCTTTGCACCCAGAGTGTGCTGCTGAGTGGCAGGTGCTCTTGAATCTGCCAACCACCTGGTGTGTGCAAAGCAAAGAGCCTCCATCTGAACAGCTCATTGACGTTGGTATTAACAGTTTTACATACGAAAACATGCATAGCCCTGTGTGTGTGTGCGTGCTCACATACAACACACACCCCCACTCCCTAAGAACAGTGTGCAGATGAGGGAGTGGGGAAGCGGGCAGCATCATTAAAGTAAGTGTTGACACTGTCACCGGTGGTGGTATTGTTGTTTAAGTCACGAGGTTGCCAGGCAGTCTTAATAAACCGGGCAGGCTATTCCTCCCACTAATCAGCAGCCAAACTGAGCTAAGTGAAGGAGAAAGAGAAGATTTGTTCGTCACAGACTTGAAAGTGCTGCTGAGAATAAAAACAGAAGTGAATAATTGATTCATGTAAATCCAGGAGCTCTTCCCCAGAATCCCTGGGTGTGATGATGCTATCAATATTTAAAATAATACCAATATATAATGTACGTGGTGTGCTAAAACTGATTGATATATGCATACGACACTCTGTTATGGAAGTAGATTATGGTGATACCGTACAGTGCAATCATACAGCAAAAAGTATTAGGATCCATTTAGCTGGGAGCTGTAAATATTTACTCTGCGAATTAGTTTGAGTTTCCTTATCATGGTTACAATATTGGTTACGGGATATTTTATCTGTTGGTAATATTAGATGATAAGCCAACAGTCACAAAAAATCCTAACAATTATTATTTAGGTAACTTTGACGTAATATTCTCATTAAATTCCATACAATCTGGTAGTTGTGCTGCTGATGATGTTATATTTCACGACCAAAGACCACTGACTGATATCCCAATCCTTATTCCTTACTGCCAGCTTTGCAGAAATATCAAATTTTCTGTAGACGACTCATACATTCACAATGCTCTGCGTTGTTTTACATGTCATTGTAATGACTTAAAAATCATGAAGTTTAAGGAATTTCAAGGGGTTCAGGGTCCTGTAAATGTCTTGCAAATCATCTTATGGAGTTTCATTCAACTTTACCTAGATGTATTCTGCTTCTTTAGTCTCCAATGCAAAGCCTCTCCGAGTTTCAGTCATTCATTCTGTATTTTATTAAGAAGACGAATGACAATCACAACGGCACAGACTGGTAAATTAGATCAGAGCTTCATGCCCACTGTTAATGCAATAACCGAAGGGGGAAGCATTCCAGTGCACAATATGTGTAAATGATGAATGTGTCTGATAGCTAATCGTTTGTCTTTTATTGTCTTCAGATTGACGGAGAGGAGGAGCAGAGACGTTTCGATGAAGGCAATGCACGTTACCTCCAGAATAAAGCAAAAAGACTCGCAGAAAAGCAGCGCCAGCAGTGACGCCGCTGCTCACCAGAGTACAACGTCTGCAGCAACAGTATCAACCCCACACAGCACATACAGTATGAAGGATATAAAAAACCTCTCCCCCGTTCTGTCACTGTAGAACCCTGTTAAACCCAAACCTGTGATGATTTGTTTCCTGTGCTATGCACCAAAATGTCCACATATGACTGTATATGTATTTAAAATTAAGAGTGCGTCTTTTATTTCGGGGATATTTTGAATGATGTATAAAGACTATTGATGATCCAAAGTGACAGTCTGACTGTAAAAGTAAGATAACAATTTTATTTTAGGAAGATTTTTAAGTATGAAGACTTAATGTTTGGTGTCAGTGCAAAGCGGTAGTCTGAGTGCCAATGATGAATAAGTGATTGAATAATGATGAATAAAAGATCCAAGCGTGAGTCTGGGGCTCTCGCCTCACGTCCTTGCTAGTTTGATCATTGTGATGATGATGATGTCATTGTCTTGGGCATGCCTTGGCAGAGAGGGCACACGCTATCCATCTTTTCAGCACAGTGTCTTTCACAGAGAAATCAGGGGAGCTCGGGGGCTTTGACTCAACTCGCATCTCTCCCACGCCCGCCCTTCCCCTTTTCCTCCTCGCCGCTCTCCTCCTCCTCTGCTAGTCTGTCACACTCTGACTCCAGCGACCGCTCTGCCTCAACATTCTCTCCTTTCCCTCTCCTGCTCACCGTCATATCCTCGTCCGTCTCCATTCTCTTGCAACGTCCCTTTCTTCCTCCTCTCATTCACTCACTTCGTCCCTCTGTCTCCCCACGGTCTTCTCACTGTCTCACTCCCTTTGTCTCCACATGAGATGTGAGGACTCATAGAAAGAAATGTATCTGTATGGGCATCTTTCTCTCTGCGTATCGCCTGGGTGTGTGCATGTGTGTACAGAGAAAGATCAGAAAGATGAATCGAGGTCAGCAGCAGCCAGTGAGAAATCAATATCCATATGGCCACGGGGCTGAAAAGGCTGTGATTATTAACCTGCCATGAAAGCTCCTGTTCAAATATTTAGCAAGATCGTTTTTTCATTTGGGCATTTAAAGCTCTCTTAGACTTCAGGAGGAGTAGGTGAGCTTCAATCCTTTGCAACACATGGCGAAGACTAATTTGAGATCAAAACTAAAGAGGAAATTTCAAAGATTAAAGCCCAGTGAGCGAGCTCTATGAAGAACAGAGAGCCACACAGATCTAAACCTCAGCAAAAGGCCTTTTTGTTTGGACCTTTGTTCTTCCTCGTACTGTTGTCTTACACAGACATAAACTGAATTGTCATTGGTTCTTGAAGGTTATTATTTTTTTTCCCTTGGTCCCTCCAGCACAGTATGTGTGCTTTTTATTTCCCCCATGAAAATGAAGTTAGGCTCAAACTGCACCAGGGGGATATAAATCTATTTTTAACCCCAGTGAAGTCGAGGCATCTTGTGGTAGAAGGAGAGCACAGGGAGGGAGAGGAGGGAAAACAAGGTCTCTGGAGACGGGATCCATCTCAGATGGCAAGACAAGACTCATGAGCAAATAATATGAGGAAAAATATGAGCTTATAGAAGAGCATCTGCCTAATGCACAACATCAGCACAAGCATGCCAGCATGCCCCTGTCCAGAGAACATCCAATTTCCCATCATTCACAAACAATATTCATTACTGTCTTTGGCTATTACAGCTGGTAGCAGCTGGCTTTTAGAGGGAGAGACGCACTATGGTAACCATGGTTACTTATGTGGTAGAACAGACTTGAAACGGAAGCGATGACATTATCAGAAATAGATGTTTCTCTTCCAGGTAAATCTGCTCTAAATAATTCATGTATCACATGAAAATCATGTTTGTGCTTGCTGCTCATGAACTGCAGTATTTATATTACGCGCTATGCATCAGAGGAAGCTGCATGTCAAACTGCTTCTAACCCCAATCAGAGAATAATGAAACTGAGGCAAAAAAAAGCTGATCTCAATGTTTCCTCTCATGTTTTCGCATCTAAATTAGTGAACTAGCAGCCCCCACACATCCTGTGTCCCAGTGTAGAGAGACTGACGAGGCTACCTAGAAGATGAACGATCCTCTGGTGCATGAGAATAACCATTAAGGACTCAGAAGGAAGGATAAACGATAAAGCGAGACGACCCCGCTTTGCATTTTCTCCTCAGCTTGGGAACGTCGTCATCGTCGGTCATTTTCTGACAGCAGGGGCTCTACTTACACACATGAGACAATACACAGAAACCTGAACCGTGTGCACATTATACTTCAAGGTCACTCGTGAAAATAAGTCTGTCAATATTTCTATGAAACACGGCTTCTGTTGAGTTTGTTGGCAGGAGTTGCAGATGCTCAAAGACGTCAGCCTCGCACAGTAAACGGTTAAACAACTCAATGTTTCTTTTTGTTTTGTTTGTTGTTGTGGTTCCTGGAACACCTTCACAGAGCAGAGATACAAGTCCTACATTCAGCCATCCTCTGTTATCTGGGCTTGGAGCCAGAAGGGCTTTCCTTGCAGAGGAGTAGGTGATGGGCCTTACTTTGTCTGGCCTGGGACCTCCCTTTTTGTCAGCCACAGGGGACCTTACTGGGAGGACTTAATTAGGCTACCTCTGACTGCAAGGCACACTAAGTCCTCCACACAGAGAGGTGGAAAGGCTGACGGGACGTGGAAAAGTAGATCGTAAGAGAGCACATCAGCAGGACATTCAAGTATTAAAGAGCTGCTCTGTGTGTGTGTGTGTGTGTGTGTGTGTGTGTGTGATGTGATGTGTGAGAGTGGGGGCAGCCCAGTGCCAGTGGAGCCAGTGGGTCGGGAATGCCTTCTGTTACTTTTTACTTCCAGGTCACCTAGCATCACACAGGAGAGGCTAGAGATGGACAGTCTGAGTCTCTTAACAAACTCCCCTGTCATGTCGACTCTAATGATGGACATATTTAAGTCAGAAATACAAAAATAAGGCATCCACAACAGGCTACACCTACCTCCTGTCTTTATCCACACGCCATTCTACCCAAGATCTTCTCATTTTGTTACATAAGCTTTATCAGAAATTGCTAATAGAAATATACTTGATTTGTTCTCCGCAAGCCATTCACTACATGTAGGAGGTCATAATTGATAGATGCCCATTGTAATTCTGTAAATGGATTACTAATTCATGCACCCTCTGACTGATTTGCTAAAGTAGTCCTGACTCACTTTACCCTGACAACTTAATAATGAACATCTTCAAAGTCAAGGTAGATTAGGACCAGCTCCTCAACTTGGGTAATTCACTCTGAAGTTAAAAAATACAAATGTGAATCTGCCATCATGAAGAAAAAACTTTCCATCTATTGTTCTCTCTCTCTCACACACACACACACACACACACACACACACACACACACACACACACACACACACACACACACACACACACACACACACACAGTCAACTTCCGTTCTTTCATCTGGCTTTCTTCCTCAGGTTGTGTTGCATCAAAAGGGTCTTTTCCTCAGCTTCTGTTACCTTTGAATTTTGAAGAAGTAACACATATGAGGGAAGTCTGTGTAACAGTGTCAAACTGAGCGCCATAGTCATCAGTGAGTGATGTTGACCATGTACCATCATAACTGTTGGGGTGCAAAGGTTGCTGGATACTATGGAGTAAGCTTAAAGGAAAAAGTCCGTTTTTATAACCTGGGTCATGTTTACTTTGCCACTATCTACAATTGAATTGCTGAAATCAGCAGACACAATGACATAATTAAGAAAAAAACAATATAGTATGATCCAGCAAGACAATCAACATGAGTACTCAGACAACCAGAATGTAAAAACAATCTCCAGTTCATCCCAACCTTTTATTTTAAAGTGTTATAACTGTCCATTATAACTGCACACAAACCGGCATACCTTGTAGATAAGGGCAGGAGGTCAAAGCTAAAATGTTATGGAAGATATAATAGCTTTTGGTAAGACAGGAAACTTAAATCTTTGTTTTCACACTTGGAGGTTAACCAGCTAAATCTAAAAACACATCTTTTTAAGTCAGTTTTGGCCTTCCGTCCATGCTAACTTTTTTTGTTGTTATTATAAAAAAAAAGTAATAACTTAATTTAACTGGGGCTAAAGACCCACGTTGTAAAACATAATGCAGCTTTAAAGTCCCACTGATAGCAAGAGATACTGTAATTACAAAAATCTTATAATTTCTGAAAGGTTGAAGGGTTTCAATTGACCTGCAGTGACATGAAACAAGCTACCAAGTCCTCCTCCAGCTTTTCTCTGCAGTACAACTCTCACTATGGTTTTGGACCAACTTTTAAAAAAGATATTACCCTTAAATGCGCAATTAATGTGTTGTTTCTGTTGCATTCCCATTGTGTGATTTTAATATTAGAACACATGTAAACCTTGAGGCTGCAGAGAAGCTTTAGGTCAGTATTGACTGGATCAGCTGTGAAACTCGGGACATTTCCCATCCTGCCTCAGTATCTGGAGGAACATTTCTGTTTCAGGCTCTTCAGTAGCACATCCTGGAGCTGCAGCACTGTGGCGTGTGTGTAGGCTTATCTGTTTTAATGAATGGGGAGCAGTGAGAGTGTGCACTGCTCATGAGAACATCCACCAAATAAATGAAAATAATCCTTATAATAGAGGCAGAAACCAAGGCACCAGGGACCTCTCTGTGTCTCTGCTCTCATGGAGGCCTATTCGTTTTCTCACTGGGTACAATCTAGGCCCCGAGGGAGGAAAGCTGCTCTTACAGAATCATCCAGGAAAGGAGTCTTACATAACAAGTCGTATAATGTCAATGAAAAGAGCTAATTTAAAGGAGCATGAATAGCAAGAGAAAATAACGTGCATTCATTGATAGGAGAGGTTCAATGCAAATGTTTGGATGATATAAATAGATGGAAAATTAGATTCATGCTTATTGCTAGCTGCAAAAGGGCCACCATAGCCATCTATTGTTTCCATCTTCTATCTCATGGTGAAAGGAAGCTTAATGAAGTCCGTTTATAATCAACTCATTCAAATGAGACCTTTAATGAAAAATATGCCTTCATGTTCATTCAAAGGCTGAAATTAACTGGTTTTATTCAAAGCCAATGTGCAACATGCAGGAGCAGTTCTCGCTCTGTCAAAATGCCGACCTCTTTTCCATGAATTATTTCTTATTGCGGTTCACTCCCACGGCCACGGAGCGTCTGACCCGCGCACGAGCCTGTGCTGTCGGGAGCGCGCAGCAATCATGCCTCATCCGTCGCACGCCTCGCTAGTGTCGGAAAAATAGCAGGAGACGTTCGTCTTTTACCTAAAGAAAAACCACCCGCTCTTTCAGCCCTCGTGTTGTCGTGCGACCGCCCGCTTCGTGGTGAAGAAGCTAACACATTTTGTATCCAAAACTCGCCCATATTTTTGTCATTTGTTCTCCAGTCAATGAGACAAAGAGGGTAACAAGACACGAGGAGTACAGCTGTGGTGATGTGGTGTTTCGGGGCTCATCCTTCATTTCGCAGGTCATTCCTTTAAGTTGACGCTGTCGACGCTCCTGACACTGTTCAGTTTTGGGATGTAAAAGGCACTCTCAGGGACCTGAACTGATGTGACTCAAACGAGTGTTTGCATTCCCCGGAACAATGAGCCCCGTGGGAGCCCGAAACGTCTCGTGAAAGGTAAGATAAAGACTCGCACAGCTGATTACAATGATGCCAGACTCACTGGTGCTCATTTTGATAGGTGTAGTGCTAAGAAAACGACGAGGCTTCATCCAAACAGGTGGTGTCCTGCAGCTCAACTGATGAGAGGGGGGGGGGAAGTAAATGAACACATTTGAATGAAGATGTAACATTCCTGTGGACCTGCCGTGAAAAATCTGACCTATTTTGAGGATTGCGTTACAATTAATTTGCATGCAAGACAGATGAGGAAGTGACCTAATTGGAAGATTGAATTACAAGCGTGACAGATAGGCTTCCTATAGGCAGTTATACACTAATTGAACTGAGTCAACAGCGTCTTTTACAATATATCTGTTTGGTAGCTACTCTGAGCTGCTAGGTGAGGGATTACTAGAAATGACCAAGATTAGACACTTGAGGTAACACTGCGATAGAGAGAAAAACGCACCAGTAATTTGAACCAATGACTATAGGCAGATTGTGACATAAGGATGTTGAGTTTCCTGCAATCACAAAGCGTATCACACATACAAGAGGGACATGTAAACTGATGCAGGCAATGTCTGCAATGTGCGGAGCACAATCTTGGTAGCAAAGCGTCACACCATAAATAATGCAACTGTATGTCTTCTTTGTGTTTCTTTATAGCTGTTTTTCAAAAATTAATTTGCAATACTCATGACTGTGTGGTGCATGTGTGATTTGCCGTTATTCAACCTTCAAATGAAGCTGCTAAAAAGAAAGGAAGTACGTTTTACAATTCAGCTTGACAGAAGTAAAACAATCAAGAGACACGATTTAGACACCGGATGGAGTTCCAATCCAACTTCTAAGTTTGGAGTGAAAGTGTTTTAATATAGCTAGTAGCTACATGTTGACACCTGGCATCACAACAGCGCTCGCGGTGATGATGGACTTAACCAGACATTTCTGACACTGATGAGGACATTATTCACAACTCCCAGGCCAAAGGATTTACGCTTTTCAGTTCCAACCAATCTCCTTTTTTTTTCACCATATGAAAACATGTTTTTGACAAAGAAATACAACACAATTGCCTCAAAAAGCTAAATTGTAACAAATTCAGATCTCATGACTTGACTACAAGTGAAAAAAAGATAAGAGAGACTGAGCGGGCTTCTATTGTTTTGATTGAGTGTGTTTCCCATCAGAGCAGACACGGGAGAAGTAAATGAGAGAGTGGATATAACACGCAGTCGCAGGTCAGAAAGTGGCCATGCAAGCCAACGATCACGTCCACTGCTCAGACAGAGTGCTGTAGCTTACATGTGACAGTTGCTGCTACACCACAAAAGCCTCACGACAGATCTCAGTGTTTCGCGGGGCATGTGTGACATTTTGTTTGTCACACATTTGGCTCTGTCATTTTGTGACCGCGTTAGCTCGCGTTAACACTATTCTACTTTTCCTTTTACACATCGAGTCCGCCTTTTGTTAGACGGCATTATATGGCAATTTGGTATTAATGACAGTGAGAAGAGTATTGAAAATTATATTCCGGATGCTTTAAGTCTCTTGCACCAGTTTGACTTTATTATTCATAGTAGAAACATGTATTTTCTGTACAGTATGGTATTATCCTAAACTCTAAACCCTCTGCCATATGGTGCCCAGTGATCCATACAGTCATAGCTGGAGAGGTATACATAAACAGAAAGGGAGCCTCTAGGGTTACATTTGTGATGGAAAATTCAACTAGGCTACTTATACTCTGGTCGCTCACCAAAGAAAAGTGCTCACAACGTGCCTCAGTAACAGCAGGTATAGGATTCTGGCTTGTGACCTTTTTTTTTAATACCTTTTTATCTTATTCGTAAATTTGTGTGAAGCCATCCAATGGACGCTGATTGCACCAGAACGGCTTGTAGTCTTACAAATGTACTGGGGCTTTGTGTTCGTGGAAAATCAAGTGCAGGAAGGGAGTTATGAAAAGCACAGTAGATATGACATGTCGGTGCTGGGAGCTGGCTGTTTTCTAATGACTGCACACAGTATTTCAGAAAGTTCTGTCAAGCTTGGTTGCAATTGTAGTTTGTTATAAATGCGTTCTCACAGGCCAAACACAAAACTGCAAATAAACCTGTTTTGAAGTGTCTAATTAGATGCAATATAGGTTTTAGATGCCTTAATGGTGGTAGGAAATACCCATTGAGGATGTCTTACCACTCAATTTAACTGCACTGCAAAAGCAAATTAGAGCTGGAGTTTTAGATTTCACGTTACCATTTATGTCTCTCGCTGCCTTGTACTACATGTACCTCAGAGCATAATGCTCTTGATATTATTTGATGGGTATTTAATCAGTGCAGACGAAACAGTTGTTGCTTTTTCATCATAATGCTAGGGAGACTATTTTAATAGCGACCCCATTGGCACATTGATCTGGGAGGTTGCTTGGCATTCAATAATTTGCCAGTTTGATGTATAATCTCCAGCAGGAGGATATTGATTCAATAGAGTAATTGTCTTAGCTTATCTCTCTTGACAGGCAGGTCAGAGGTCACGGTCAGATGAGCACCTCTAGAGCTCGCTCTGGTGACCGGAGCTGATAGTGTTTCACTGGCTCCGTTTAGACACTCTTCTGTGGCCCTCACAGGGACTTGAATCGGGGTCCTCTAGTTGGAGAGCAGGCTGCCAACTCCCTCTGCCTCCGTGCTGTGCATTAGTGCAATGCTGTGATTAAACGGAAGGGGCATTTGCTCACATGTTGTTTTTGTATTTCAGTACTTGAGCATGGCTGCTTGTGCATATTTGCTGTCTGGTGTCGCATGCTATACATGGATACGTTACAATGACAGCAGCTACGCAGAGTTACTCACCACAGGAAGATGATACAGATGTATGAAATGCACGATGTCATCTTTCACCAGAATTCAGAGTGCCCTCTACTCAAATACTGTTTCATTCATAGTTTGTGTAAATACAAGTATACACCCACTACTGCAAACTGAACGTTGACCTTGTTTTACCCCAAATAGACTGGAGCAGAATGGTGATGGCTTTGAGCTTTTATTTTTCCGGCAATGTAACCAATTCCCATTCAAGACAGGCCATTAACAGACTAACCGTTGAAGACAAGTGGTCTTCTTTCAATGAGGCTGGTTTGGTCTGTATTTGTGCAGAGGGACCTCCTACACTGCAGCTAAACATTGTTAATCGTGGATGAGTGAGAACCATACGGACTGAACTCTAAAGTACTTCCTTCCATTTATTGTAAAACCAGAAGATGAATTTACGATGCAGTCGAATAGGACCTAAAAAATGACTTCCTATGTCTTTTCCTAACCTCTTTTCCTCTACTTCAGAGATGGGGAAAGATAATTCATGAAGACTTAACCACAGTGCTTAGAGAATCCTGCACTTACTCTAGGCTACAGATGTTTGTTTTTTTAATGCAACTTTATTTATAACACACAGAAAATTAGTACAATGAAAAACTCAATGCTGTGTGATTCAATGAAGGATTCCTGTCCGAAACAGAATCACACGTTCTCAGAAAGATGTTTTGAATTCATCCGTAGTGTACAATAAACAGTGACGGTGGATGTTAATGACTGCTGAATGGTGCTGTGCTTTAAAAGGAATTGTGGGATGGCATTATCTCCTTTCTTGTCATAAAGAATAGTCCAGTGTATCCTAGGAAATGAGAAAGCATTATAGCACCTTTCCTTAGCATTTAGAGGATTCAACCAGCTCTTACCATGGCTGCCACTTTAAATGCTTCGGGGGTCTTTTCACTCAGTTAGTAACCTTCCTAAGCTAAAAAGACTATTTGACCGCAGCCTTGTTGTTTCCTATTTTTGGTCCTGGTTGACGAGGGTTGCAGTCGAACAGTCTTCTATAAAAACGTTCCCAACTGAGTGAAATGACCGGGAAGAAGTGACAGCCATGATAAGAGCTGGTCAAATTCTCTGACTGCTAAGGAAAGGTGCTTTAATGCTTCCTTTCTTACCTCCTTTAGCATTGGATACACTGGAACAAGTAGTTAATGCCATCCCACAATTCAATTTAAAGTGATGCACCATATCTCTATATTCCTTTTTTGAATTCCAACCTATAGCCTGCATCAAACTACATGGGAAGAATGCACAAGGAGAAGTAACTAAGATGCACATTTAGTGTTCCATCTTCTGAACATCGCCATCCCATAATTACATATCCTAGTGTAAGTGCTGTCGGGTTCTTTTAACACCGCGGTTGTCTTTTCAGAAGTCAAATTGCCTTTCACATCTTTACTTGACCTCATGACGTTTTACATGGAAGTCGAGGACAAAGTGGTTCGGAAAAGACGCACGACGTCATCTTTTTTTTTCTGTTCCACCGTGTCAGAATGACTCTGCTCAATAAGGTCGCCTAGTGATGATTTAATGTGCCATTGTCTTGTAACGACCACTTTCGGATACTTTCTAGGCTAGATCTAGGAAATGACGAAGGAGGAGCGCTAGTGCCAGTTTAACGGTTCAGCATTTTATTTTTGTATTTATGATGGAAACATACAGATAGTAGATCAAAGTCTGTTGTCTGCTGAATGTGGATCCAGTGTGTTTGCAGTACAGTGCAACAGAGTACCTAATGTGGTGGTGGTTTGTTTACCAATGGTGCTCTAATAAAGGGATGATAAGAGATTGTCAGATATTGGTGACGCAATAAGCCCTCTGGCTGTCGTGTTTATGAAAACAATCCTGGTCTTAAGGATTTTGACTGAGGTAGGAAGGCCACATTTTTGCTTGAAAGTTCAGCTGTTCACTTCTGGCTGCTTTCTAAAGTTTGTAATACTCTGCTGTGCATCCTCCTTTGGGTATAGAGCTCAGTGTGAACACACTGAGAGGGGACAGACAGGGATTTTGATAGATTTGAATTAAGCATGCATTTTATTAAGGCTCATTTTAGGCTTTGGTACGTGTGCATTTTGAGTGGGACCACAGACTGTATAATGACACAGGTAGACAGATAGAAAAGTAATGGAGTAGGAAAGCACTCTCTGAAATGACTCTAGGTCAATCACGGGTGGAACAACAAACTGGCAATGAGGATGAACATTTTTTTACTTAATTCATTTTTATTTTTTCCTTTTATGACTGTTATCTGTGTTTGTGACAAAGTAGCCTGAATGGGAACTTTGGAAAAATGACAGCATTGTCATCTAGTTGTCCTTTCTTCCAGGGATGCTTCTTTCTTAAAACGTTAAACCCTAAGTTCCAAAGAGGTCACAAATATCAGCCGTTTGGGTCCTAAAGAGGTGAATCCTCTTTGTTGACAAAGGTATCTTCTCTCTGCAGGACAGTAGGTTGAAGCCGATCCTGCTGATAACTTGTCACGCCAGGAGGAACCGCTCCGGGACTCTCATTGATAACTAGATAATGAGCCCTCACTGGAGATGAGTAAGATTGATGGTGTTTTGCCCTCTGAGGGCCGTTGAAATCCCTCTTGGGCTGAGGGAGAGCTATTCACCAGCACTTTGTGGGTGACACCGTGCTCCACGAGGAAGAGACAAGTGTGCCTAAACTGATTGCTGGCCTAAACAAGTTGTTGAACTATACTGATTGTAGAAATTAGAAAATAAATTAGAAATATCCATTTTGTCCTGTAAAAACAGGAATTGTTAGAATAGATGTGTTCAAATTCTAATAATATAATTCTAATGGTCTAAAATTTAAAAATGTCCTTTACTTAACTGCTGACTCTTAATTATGCTTTTATACCCTCTCTCTAGGAGGCCATGTCTCTGAACATTTGTAATAATGACGTTTAATAACCCTTTTAAAAGGTCTCATTTTGCAGAAAGTCAGATTTCCATGTCTTTTTTTATTATAAAGTAGGTCTAGGTGACATTTAAATACTGGGAAAGTATCCAAATGCTCAATCCACAGAGTAATGCACACGGCCCGTATTCAGAAACTGTGCCTTTTAAAACAATGTTGTGATGTCACTAGGGGTGAACAATTCATTTAAATTTTATGGAAATCGCAATACGCGATATTATAATTTATTAAAGGCGAAGATGTGTGTCAAAATACCATTTTAAATGATATATTGTTGTGCTGCAGAGATGTCCTGGCCTACACATCATATTCTAGAGACTTAAGAAAACATCTTTGTTAAGAACGGATCTCACCATAATCATATTAATATGTTGGTATGAAAATGAGAAGAATAATGTAAACATTGTCATTCCCTCTATTCCTTGCAATATCAGTCAAAGTTATGGCAATTGTATATTTGTATTCCTCTGAGCCAGTGACGGCCGTGGCCGTCTTTACATAAAATCTCTACGTAAGATCTAGTGAGGTGAGGCCTTTCTCCTGGCTGATCTGTAAAAATGTTAACGACCAAATATTTCAGTTACTTCACACATTGATCCTTAAAATCACCTCCAACATTAACATTGCAAAGTCAACTTCAAAAAATGACTTCAGCACCACGGACAGCGCTATGGGTTTATCAATACACGGCACAGTTAGGCTGATATTTCAGAGCCACGGTCGGGGCCATAGATTCTAATTTGCACAAACCTCAGTCAGACGAAGGATTAATGAGTCTGACTGAATAGACCAACATCTTTAACAACCCCTTTTCCCCTGCACTGTCAAGGGGAATGACAAACTCCCTCAAATTGCCTACTAACATATAATACTAATATTACAGAGCAGTCAACATAACATAAGTTAACAAAGGGATCTGATTACAGCCAGAGAAAATATAGCATGATGTTGGCAGCCGAGAAAGAGAATTAAATCAGACGGCAGTGAAGTAGCTATTTTATACTTTATATGTTTTGTAATTGCCTTTAAGTGGGAAAGGGAAATGAGTGACTGCCCCTGACATTCCCAGCACTCAAATCTGTAGAGGGCTGCACTTGTATTGGGCAGCTCCCTAGCATGAGTGTTTGTAACTGTGTAAATGTGAAACAGGGTGCTGCTGCTGCTGCTGCTGCTGCTGCTGCTGCAAAAAAGCTTACCTGCTGACTTGACTTTCAAAGTAAAGCACCTGTCATATGTAAGCATCAAAGATGTAATATTAAACACTCTGGGGAAAGCTGTGCAGCCTCCCAGGACAGAGTACATTCCCCTCTGACAGCTCCAGGGATGAGTTGCAGGTCGGGCAATAAGACCCCATGCGTCCCATCCGTCACCGGGGAGCTTATTAAAGAGGTCCACTCCAGCTCCTGCCAATTGGAAGCTGAGCGATGAGGGTCCGGATTACACATCCACACCAGCTTTCACTTTGTGCTGATGAGCCTGATTAGATGGAGCTTTGAAAACCATCATGTTCCTAGGAACAGGTTTTCATGTAATAATTGGTCTGATCTCATTCAGACACACTGTCATCTATTTTGGCCTTTGTTTTAATAGATGCATGCTTCTTTATGCCTGCCAAAATCTGCCTCGGCACACTTGTCTCTTCCTCTCTGTATCTCAGCTGATTGTGGTTTGAGATGAAGAATGAAAAAGTGTTTGGTCTTTTTTTTTTTTTTCTGCAGTTCAAAATGTGAGTCATGTGCCAAGTGAAGACAAACCCAGTTCCCTACGCAGCAGTTTTCATCAGCCCGTAATGCTGATGGTATTCCTGCAAATGCTTTTGTGCAAACAGGCTGTCGTTTATGTTTCCACTGACGGATACATCATCATAGTGAATAATTATGCTGTGTCTAGAAATGAAACGAGCCATGCTGAGTCATCTGTATTGAAACAAACTCAAAATATCATATAACAATGGGGTCGAAAGCACTATAATACATCCAGGAAAGCAGTCCCTTTGGTGTTTTCTAATGTTTTCCACTGCATTCTGAAGGAAGTTGTTTATATTTCTAGCTAACAGAGTGAATCGAGGGGGAAATTAAACCAATGATACTTTTATTTTTTATCAATTTTGTTTGTTTACCTCTTTAATTGCTATATTATAAAATACTCTTGAGACATAATTTTGGAAGAGTTAACCTGACCAATTCATCTCACTATAATGCAAAACCCTGATAAAACATTAGTGGTACACTATATTGGGAACTAAAGCACTTTTGAAGAAGGTACCTTTTCATTCACAGCTTGTTGCACACAAAGCATTTCAATCATTTAGAATTTTAAGCTAAATTGATTTAAGAGCCTGTAAGCATAACCTGACTTAGTTGGAACAAAGTCTCTAGCTCTGTTGATGTCATAGTTATTATAGGTAAAGACACAAGCATTGTTTGGTGGCAGAAGTCTCAGAAATCAGTAATTTCTTGTTCCAAGGCTAATTTCATGAGGTTTAAATACAAATTATTTGCCGTACCTTTTGCTCTTAAGCGAGTCTTCACATCTGGATGTAAACGGTTCATGAGACGAGGAGCAGTTCAAAATGAGTAATTATTAAAATACCGTTAAAGCTACCATGACACATTTGTGTTTCCTAATCTTCCTCAATGAATCTGTGCCACTCTGTTAACAGTCAACATCTCCGTGTTAGAGAGAGTCCTTGCAGCCTGTGTGTAATTGTCAGTGCTGATTTCCCCTGTGTAGAGGGCAGATTTAGCTCGGAGGCCCAGGGGATTGTGGGTGATCGAGCTGTTAGTTCCACTATGGTTAGAAAGCCTATCGGTCAAGTGTTAAAATAAAAAACAGTGCTACAACTACAATAACCACTGCTATTCCTGTTACTAACACTAACACTACTATGACTACCTCTACTAATACAACCATCTACTAAAAGTATATCGTAGTGCCAAGACAGTTTGCAATATGATGCGTGTGTTCTTTGTATTTAAGCATCTCTTCCGAGTAGATTAGTTTAACCTGATTTCCATCCAGATGTCATGTCTTAACACTCGTGCAAAAGTTGCTACATTTCCTGTCATGGCGGTTAACAGTAAACAGTTTTTTTTCCTTCGTAAAGTCAGCTCAGAATATGCTAAAGATGGGAGAAAGTGAAGAGGAAAATGGAGAGAAAATGCGAGTGAGCAGTTGATTATGATCCACAAACCTTCCGTTGAACGAAACAATAAAAGGTTAAACAACAGAGCGTTTGCGCAACATATTCTTTGAAGGGTTACTAATGAGGGTTAGTAACGAGTAAACTGAGTGGGCTCTGTAGTGTCACTCTTAGTCTGAACAAAATCTTCTTAGTTGTTACTGCCAACATTTACACTGTTTGCTCTCTTTCACACTACATGTTTGGCTTTAAGCCTGGAGACTTGTATTAAAGGAAATACCTCACACATCTTAAGAGTAAGATTGTCTCTCTAAAACCTTACACCAACAAATGAAACTCCACAAATGGAGCAACTCTCATTTGGATGGGAGGTGCTACAATAAGCCAAGTCCAGGGGAGATATCGCCCTCTTGATCCTTCATATTCTGAGTCGTATTTCTGAACCTGTTGCCTCCAGTCCATTTAAGATATGTTTGAACTAATCCTCATCTATATTTTCTTCTTGAACAGTTAACACATAAACATTATCAAGCAAAGGTAAACCTCATTTTTAGTAATCCAATCCACTGATTATGTTGATTTCAGGCCAGTATCCTAAGAATAACCTTCGTAGTAGATGATTCTTTGATATATTAGTGTTATGATTGATTAGTTTGTGTTACTGGTTTTCTGTTTCAGTTGCCTGCTTTCCTCTTTTTTTCCATCCGACTTACACAAGAGAGGAATGTGGTGAAGTTTATCTTCTCTTATCTAATTTGCAGTCTAGGCTATTTTTGTACTTTGGGTTGTATTGCAGAGTTTACCCACATTGTAGATATGATTAATTGTGTCTACACTTTTCATTTTCTGATCCCTGAATATGCACTGTGAACATTTTTTTTTGAAGGCAGTGTAGCACAGCACAATGATTAGGGGCATTTTAATCAACCTTTATCGCAAGTTTTGGTCTGGTTTCGGTGCTGCTAGATGACACTGGCTGCCTTCATTTTATGTCCGTCAGAATGATGAAGAATTTCACCAAGCATAAATGTGCATAAACAAAAAGATGCCGGAGGAATTTGACTCATTCTCAGCAGAGTCTTGCATCGTATACAGTAACACATAATGTCACTCAACCCATCCTATTTCTGTATTATGTGAACAGTGAATGCTAACTAGCTCAAACGGAGGTAGAGAGTGACTCGACGTAAAGCCTGAAAATTAGATCAAAGTTGACATCAGCAGTTAAAAATACCATCATGTATTGTTTGTTTTAAGTCTCCACAGTACCTACAGTTGTTCCCGGAGGTAGGAAAACAGCAGTTGCTTGTAAACATCCTGGATTAACCTTTTTTTACCCTGTGTTGCAATTTCTTTTATTAATTGAAAGCTGCCATTGTTCCTCATGAGTCACCCAAGCAGCTGCTCTCTTGCTTCAGGTGGTAAATTATAGACACGGCTGGATAGAAAGGAGATTTTTTTTTTTGGTATATTGTGCCTAAACATGACTTATCATTGTAAGGGAGCAAACTATTAGTTAAGTGGTCTTCTCTGTACTCTCTCTGTGGCTGCAAGAGGTGTTATGTGATATTTATGAATAACGGATCTGACTTTGCTTCTTTTTTGTTTCAATTTATTAAAATAAGCAATTCCTTCACTGTAATTTAAATGTTTATTCTTATTTCTAGTAAACTCTGTGGATGTAGGGAAGGCACAACAAATCAAAATCTAAGTTTGATGTTAAACGGTAGCACAATTGTGATCCATGGCTATAGGAAACTGCAGACGACTGCAGACGACATGATCAACTCAGTCCGCAGAGACCTGAAGCCCCGCCCACGCTGCTGCACAGAGCGCTATCGATTGTTTATTATTAATTCTTACCATTATTTACTTCTTAAGATGCATCGATACCGAAACATATTACTGACATCAGTCTGATGCTGACTGAAAAAGCTTGTTCTTGCCTTGTTCAAATGGTTAAGTCACTAGAGTTTAGGTGCTTTGGTGTGAATATGTAGTTCCTTCTTAAACCAGCAGAATATTTCATCATGTGGTTGCAGGACGGCCTTCTGATTTATATGGTAACACGGGTCCTGAGGAGCGTGTAGATGCTGCTTCATAACCTCCTGCTGACAGACGTTTAGGGTGCCATTGGAGGGACGAGGGAGAGAGGAGGATTAGATCTGTGGCAGTGAGAGCAGGGTGATGATGACGACGGGTTTCTTGTCATTTCCAGTGTCCCCTCTTTGGGGTCTTGCCCAAAGCACATCAGTGTTTGGACGAGCCAAAAGACAGGAAATGGACGTGACAACACGCTCCAGCAGTGCCAAGCATGTTTCACTCCACAGTGGGGGAACCAAAGTCCTCCTCTGCTGATTGTTCTCTGATTGAAGCTGTGCTTTGCTGGAAACGGCCCTAAAAACTGACCAAGACTGTAGCAAGATTTTCTTTTTTTCTGTGTTTGTACTTTCGATGACTCCTTGTAACAGGATTGTATACAATTCAGTTATGTAACACCTTACAAAATAGTAAAGCCCTGTACATCAACTGTTGCCTAAAAAATACGTAAGAGTTGAATCAACACCTCTCTGACAGCATTGACAGAAATATCCCCAATAAATATTTTCTTTAAGAATTGATATATTGAGCAGCAGATCCTCACAACTAATAAGCTGGAACTAGGGGATGTTTTGTGGTTTTTGCTTTATGAATTACACAGTTAATTAATTTTTACCTAATTTGTTTTAATTGACTATTATATTGATGAATTCATTGACAAATTGTTTCAGCAGTAAGCTCTACAAAATGGTATTGATTTCAGGGCAATCTGATTGCATTTTATTGTTTTCGGTTATTTTGTAGCATTTTGGTATGATTGGATTTTTATGTCGGCAGAATCATTTTTCAGTGGCATCGCATGCAAAGTGTTCCCATCATGCCTCCATTCAGTAAAATATAGCAATTGCATATGACCGTATCTTTACCTTATTGTCTATCATATCACATGCAGCATTTTTTTTAAATAATCTCTGCTGACTGATAACTGTTCTTAATCACATGACATGTAAGGTTTTCAGTATTAACAGCTGTTGCAATTAACTCCATTAGTTCACTGAGGTGAGGGATCATGTATGATGGATTATTTTAAATTGAACTGACTCATATGATCTTCTTTACATCCTCTGTCTCTGATCACTGTGTGAAATCTTCCCCCCTCTCCGTCCTCAGGCTCGTAAAGGGAACTGGCCCGGCTCTTTCATCCTCCCCCTCTTAACATTCCGCTGTGTCTCACCTCCACCATGTCCTTTCCCTGCTGTGGCGCTCCCATGGAGAGTGCACGCCCACCCAGATAGGATGCCTGCCTTGCCCGACGTCCTGCATCCCTTCCTGCCCATCACCACCTCCTCCTCCTCCTCTCGTGTACCTGCTCTTGCTAACAGTTCCTTGCGGACCCCCGGGCTCCGCCCTGCCCCACTCCAACATGGTGGATGAGGTAACCACCATGAAGGATGACGTCATCAACGCCAACACGCTGGCTTGGCTGGTCTGCTCGGGCGTGTCCATCCTGGCCAACACTTGGAGCATCCTTAGCGTCAGTGCCAAGCAGAAAAAGTGGAAGCCGCTGGAGTTCCTTATCTGCACGCTTGCGGGCACGCACATCCTCAACATGGCCATCCCCATCACCATGTACTGTGTCATAACACTGCGCCGTCAGCACTCCAACTACGAGTGGAACGAGGGTCTGTGCAAGGTGTTTGTCTCCACCTTCTACACCCTCACACTGGTCACTTGCTTCTCCGTCACCTCGCTCTCTTATCACCGCATGTGGATGGTACGCTGGCCCGTAAACTACAGGTAAGACACTTGAGTCTGTTGTTCAAAAAGTGTTTATGCCCGGTCAGATTAAGCTCTTAATTTAGGTGGTGCCATGTTCAAAGGGTAATTTCACCCTATTTACAAATGTATGTCTCATAGTATCTAGACGGGTATCGTACCACTAGAGATAACTTTGCCTATATTCAGGTTTTGTGGTATCTGTCTCTGAGATTTCTGTCTTCACTCTAGTAAAATAGAGGTAAATGGAATTTTGTTTGTGGTGCTCACAGCCTTAAAAATTATATTTAAAAAAAAAAAACAGCTACATATCTTTCCAGGAACAATATCCTGGTTACTCTGGATGATCCTAAAGCATGTACAATAGACCTCACTGTATACAGTGTTTATTGGAATTTTCCACTGACGAACTAGTTGCCATAAAAGCTTTATCTCCTGATGCCACTGGAGGAAAGGGAGAAAATAAGTTTTATTTGTAATTCAAGGGGGGGCCAACCCTGACCAAATGTGTCGGCACAATCCACTGCACACATTAAAACATACAGTGTATTCTGTACGTATGTAATGTTTTACAAAGCTAGATCCTATAAATACATTTTTATAGATTCTGATCAGTTTACAGTTTCCTTTTTATACATTCAGCCATCCATTTTTTTTATTAATTTCTAAGCAATATCATTTATAAACAATACATTTTTAATTCCAACCTCCTGTAAAGCTTTACAAAAACACATTCTGACATTTCAAGGTGCACATTTTGGACCACTTGCTTCACTCCTGAGCAGATTCCTCAGATGGGATGGAGACGGAGTTTAGATTAGTGTTACTTTGTCAGCCTGTTTACCTCAGCATTTGAGAGGGATTCTCTGCATTAGGTGAAACGTCTCTCCTGCCAGTACCAACACATCTACTGGCTGCTGTTATTTTGGGTAACACCATGATAAAACCCTCTAGACTGAGCATCTGCCAGCTCTAGCTTCCAGCTTCATTTGGCTCCTCACAACATGTGATATCACTAAGTAATACTGAATAATAAAGATCAGGTTCACATCACATTAACAGTCTGCAGTAACACCATTTTGGTCTCGTTAGATTCCCCAAGACATCTGCTGTTCACACGTAATCGGATGTTCTGAACAACATTGCTACTTCCTTTGAAACAAGATTTTAATGCTATTTTTGACTGTGTTCAGGGATGCACATGCTGCTTTAACGTAACCTGCTCTGATGATTATTCAGGAAGTTTTATTTGAAAATTGCGCTTTTACAAGCACATTAAATGACAAAATATGACTGTATCGTCGTCATGTATGTGTCATTTCTGTTTTACAAACCAGGAGTTTGTTATATGATGTATTTGTCATCTTGGTATTTTACCTGCAATAATACACAATGATAACAGTAGCTGTACAGCAACAATCCTAAAAGGATACTGATCACATAATCGTCAATTTGCTAGTTTATCATTTGCAGCTTAAGGACATCTTACCTTGACGCACACCGCAGAGGGCTTGGCTTTGCTATTCATGAGTCATTTCTGGTCATCAGTTGCACATGAATGCATCCGTAGGACGAATACTGTGGGAAATGAATTGAATGGAATTAGTATTCAAGTTTGCACAATACAAACGAGCTACGATGTGAGTTATTGAAAATGGTGCAGAAACTAATGCTGTGGTACATGTTGTGAAGATCAGTATTCTCTTCCTCCCCTGCTGAAAAACTAAAAGTGGTTTTACTTCCTGTGGCATCAGATGCTCTGATAAGCCTGCAGATGCACAGCCTATCCGCCTAGTCAGCGTTGCCAATTTTGCAGATAGGCAGATGTTCACATATGATATGCAAACTTCCTTTTAAATCTTTGGTCAATCTTGGTATCTATATTTCTTGTGCAGCTGTCATTATTGGCTGATTCCCACACAGAGATATCAGGCTTTGCTCAAATGCTTTTATCCCCGTCATCTGTTCCCTCACTCATCTGACAATATTCTCTCTCATCTCCTGTCTGGAAGCGTTGAGTTTCCTCTCAGCAGCTCCTCTTCTTGTTTCCAAATCACTTTTAACAATGATATGGTGGAGTGATAGCTCAGGCGATGCACCGTGTAATTGCTGTTCATCTTTCATTTAAATCGCTTCACGTTTGCTCTGCTGAGGCAGCACGGCTGCCTCGTCTCTGACATTAACACACACCGAAGGCCTGAATTATGAATTCCAACCTTGTACTTCGGCAGCTGTTCCCATGTTCCCACCATCCTGCGCTCACTGTCTCTTAGGAGCTTTTTCCCCTCGCAATGCTCTCTCTCCGGTAATAGATTCAAGCAGCTTGGTGACGTAACTTTCCCGTCATACGCACCCCAGGCACATTCAGGAAAGGCTAGCATAATTACTCACAGTGACAACGAGACCTACTTGTCTTTGCACAAAGCCGTAGTGCAAAGATAGAGGCTGCTGCTTCATTGTGTCAGTGCATGTAGACGAATGCATTAGTAGTTACACATATTTTAACTGTATGTTTATTAACATATTTTTTTTATGCAAGGACATGCCTTCTATATCTATCCAGTGCTCCTCCAGAGCATTTTAATGAGCAGAAGAGGTTATGTGCTTTGGCTCTCTTAAGGGAGATGGATTGGTCCTGCAAAACTCAGACTTAACAGAGAATTTAATGTATTCCTTCCCAACACAAATAATGCAGGAGACGTACGTTTATGTTAACTGCCTATGTTGTCCCTTACTTATTACAGCTATTTTTAAAGGAGGCCAATTCATGCATGCTGGACTGAGGTGACAAAAGCCATGTAATAGACTATCTACGTATTCTACAAGCTAAAAAAAAAAATCTGCTCTATGTGTGAGTTCAGCAGCTCTTTAGGTACAAAAGGATAGCACCATCTTTTTTGTCAAGTTTTGGAAATGAGTACACCAGCCTGTCATATTGTTAGATGTATGTATGCTGTTGCAAATCTTGCCATACCGCCAGAGGACAAACGCATTCAGCAAATTGCTCAACTTTAACAATTACTTGGAGGGGAGATGAAACGGAAATCCCTTCGTACTGAAATGGACCTAGATGGCAAAATAGACCGAGGGATGTTAAAAGCAATCTTTAGCCATCAGCAAAGCATTGATTTCCTTCCATTTAGTATGTGGGATAGGGCTTTTTCAGCTTTTATGTCCAGATCTGCTACATTTATGGTGTAGTTTTCACCAGTTTCTTTCCATAAAAAATATAACGTGCCGTCATACCTCTCATTAGTGTCTGTTTGAATTATTTTGTGCAACATATTGTGAGTTCACACACACAGGTGAGTGGTTTGAGTAACCTATTAGGGGCCCAACCTTCACAATCTCCTTATTTAGTCCTTTTTTTACAGCATGTTTCTGAAGTTTGTGTAAGGTTTGAAACGTACACTTTCAGTATTTGTGGTCCAACCACCTGCACTGTTAAAGTTCTATATCACCTTTCAGATCCACCAGTATTGGGTCCACTAGTTTAAGACTCTCATGAGCTACATGACATTCTCAGCAGAAAGAAAACCAAAGCCCATTTCTCTTGAAGGCCTGACAGTAGTTTGACTTAGATTATGCTAAAATCTTGTTCTGTTCCAGGTTGAGTAACACCAAGAAGCAGGCCGTGCACACAGTGATGGGCATCTGGATGGTCTCCTTCATCCTGTCCACGCTTCCAGCTGTGGGCTGGCACGACACCATTGACCGCTTCTACACCTCTGACTGCCGATTCATTGTGACGGAGATCGGTCTGGGCTTCGGCGTGTGCTTTCTGCTGCTGATAGGCGGCAGTGTGGCCATGGGTGTGATCTGCATCGGCATCGCTCTCTTCCAGACCTTCTCCATCCAGGCGGGCCACAAGGCTGACAAGAACAAGTTCAACGTCCCCACCATAGTGGTGGAGGACGCACAGGGGAAGCGCAGATCATCCATTGATGGATCGGAGCCCCTCAAGACATCACTGCAGATCACCTACCTGATCAGTGGAATCGTCTTTATCTACGACTTCCTGACTGGCTTCCCCATACTGGTGAGTATACTGCCTGAACATAATTGCAGGTAATGATGGAGCTGGTCTAAGAACCAACCAGTTTAAGGGTAAATCAAAAGTTCCAAATGAAGGCTTTTTAATATTATAATAGGCTCCATTAAACATCTCTCAAAGTGTTTCTTCTGCACGGTAAAAAAAACATTGTTCACATTCCCTCCAAGTCGCAACTGTATTTCCTAATCCAAACAAACATGGTAGCTGCAAGAAACAAATCTGTTTGCTTGTTTCATGTGACGCAAGACAAATGTATTACAGTATTTTCACGTGTGTGTGTGTGTGTGTGTGTGTGTGTGTGTGTGTGTGTGTGTGTGTGTGTGTGTGTGTGTGTGTGTGTGTGTGTGTGTGTGTGTGTGTGTGTGTGTGTGTGTGTGTGTGTGTGTGTGTGTGTGTGTGTGTGTGTGTGTGTGTGTGTGTGTGTGTGTGTGTGTGTGTGTGTGTGTGTGTGTGTGTGTGTGTGTGTGTGTGTGTGTGTGTGTGTGTGTGTGTGTGTGTGTGTGTGTGTGTGTGTGTGTGTGTGTGTGTGTGTGTGTGTGTGTGTGTGTGTGTGTGTGTGTGTGTGTGTGTGTGTGTGTGTGTGTGTGTGTGTGTGTGTGTGTGTGTGTGTGTGTGTGTGTGTGTGTGTGTGTGTGTGTGTGTGTGTGTGTGTGTGTGTGTGTGTGTGTGTGTGTGTGTGTGTGTGTGTGTGTGTGTGTGTGTGTGTGTGTGTGTGTGTGTGTGTGTGTGTGTGTGTGTGTGTGTGTGTGTGTGTGTGTGTGTGTGTGTGTGTGTGTGTGTGTGTGTGTGTGTGTGTGTGTGGAAAGAAACGCGCACTAACACATGGCTGATGGCAGCCATTTTTGTGACCCCTTCGTCACTCAAACTGTTTGCTTAGGGTGATGAATGTTAAGGATTTAGCACTGGAGAGAGAGAGAGATGGTGGACAGGGTCAAATTAAACATTAAGGTAAAAAGAACGGTTTGAGGGTGGAGTTTGTTCACTGTAGCCCCTGTAACTATATTGTAATAGTGGGTGACTATTGGAGGAAGTAAGGGTTGTTGATTGAATTTTGTCTATAATAACCGCTATAGTAATAACAATGATAATAATAAAAAGAAGAATATGTTGGCCAACACAATAGAAGAATGTTGACCGTGCAATTCATCCCTTCCTGTTACACAAAGCGTGTAGCTCATAGACCTGTCCCAGGTACAGGTCACTGGAGACATCTTCTCTCTGTTGTCTTTTAGGGAACTCCAGGTTTTGAAAACGGAGTGTATTCAGAGTGATATGGAGATAATCCGCAAATATATTGATGTCAATATTGCGTCAATATTGTCGGGTTGACAAAATATTTGCACAATGAGATTTTTAATAAATAATCATCAGTAATGTGGACATAATGATTGAGTGGGTAAAGGGAAATAATATAACAGTGTGGTGAGTTCTGAAAATGACACAACTTTACTGTAATGCATGTCTTTAAAACCAGGAAAAGACAACACGTTATGATATCCAAAATCTAAGACGATATCTAGTCTCGTATCACGATATTTGTATGAAATAGATATTTTGCCTATAGCCCTAAGTTTACCTTCCCTCTACTTCCTCTGGAAACTGATCCTTGCGTCGCCATTTGGTTTGCAAATTCCACCCTCAGGTTCTCATTCATTTTTAAACAAGTCGATTCACTGGTTGTCTATGCAGACTTAAGAGCCGGTGGAAGGCTCGAGGCGTATTGCTTATGATGCAGCCAAACCAGCCAGCCTGCCTTCTTAAAAGCAAGCCACCATGCTAGAGCCATGTTTTTCCATATGGAAGATGTACTTTGACAGTTTTTGTTTTTATTCAAGCAATGTAGGGCCCTCGCTGTTTTTTTTTTTTTTTATGGAGATTGTAGCACGTCAGAGTTTGCACCAAAAAGGAATGTAAATAAAGATATAGAGATTGAATGAACTCTATTATTAAATCCTTGCTGCTAAGAGCAATTATTCAGGACTGATGAGCTCGCAGGTCTTTAGGCATCACAGCTGCTGTTTGTTGTTCATAAATAATCAAAACACTGGGAAATGCTTTTTATGAATTAGTACATTTCAGTCAACGATAAAAATACTGGAAATGTCACCATTTCTTTGTGTAATGCCTCTGTCGATATTGTGTGCTGCTTAACTAGTTTGTGTATCATGTTTTTACTTAAGGTTTAACACTATCTCACCTGTACTGAGTTCAGGATCAGAGGGGATACCACGTTCTTGTTGCTTCATAAGCTGGAAGCTGATTTGAAAAGACAGTGGCATATCACTTTCACTACAAAATCCTATTATGTGTCTATGTGTGTGCATAACAGAGAGGGTAGAATAGTACTGATGAAAGATCCTATTTCCAGTGCAGTGACAGAAACAACGAAAGTTCAGCCAGCCGTCTTTATGGCCTGATGTAATGAGCTATTTAAATGCATGGAAAGCTGTACCGCCTATACAAATGTATCGTGTTGCACAGAGAAATACTGAGGAATAGATATGAGGAACAGAATAGAATCACCACATTGTGTGCGCTAAAAAGCAAAAGTATAATTTATTTATATGAGCATATATTCAAGAGCTGGTGTCTGAGTTGATATACTACTTATACTCCCAACATGTTTATAAGAAAGTGAAAGCCCTTATGACATTATCTTTAAAAAAAAAAAACATTGGCCACCATATATTTATTCATCTAAGAAATTATACTTATGAAATACCAAGACGCATTATATAACTCTTGGTAACAGTAGTAGTAGTAGTATGTCCTGTTATCAATTTATGGGCTGTAAGAATTTATATTTAGAGGTTAAAGTACACAAAGCTACTGATAAGAACTCCCCTACTCATAAGCTCCCTAAAGAACAAAATAAGTACCCTCAGTGGAAAGTACATTAGCTGTAACATCAAAATACATTTTCCAGACTCGTAATGCGTTGTAAGGTGTTACGACATTGTCTGATGCCAGAATGAGTGTTTTATTATTACTTTTATGCCGTCTGCCTCAAAGTGTGTTGCCAATCAGCAGGTGATGTGTTCTAATAGAAAGACAATCTGTGTTTACCGACAGTGTCTTCTGTTTTCTTCAGTCTTTTGTCTACATGGCAGTTTTTAGATTGTTTTAGCTCCGTAGACAAACGAGATCAATATCAGTTTCAGGCTTCACAACTTCATCAAGTCATGTCGCGAAGCTGCTGCTGTACGGCTGGTGCTCGAGTTCAACATATGATCAGAGGAGGTGACAGCCGAGATAATGAGTTTGACTTAATCAGTCTGATCAGTGTGTCTCGGCGCGATGCGTTAGATACGAGGATTAGACTCTGAACCTGTCAACGTTAATGATCAGATAATGCACTCTGTTGCTCCACTGAGGTGGATAACTAATGGAAGTTCTAATGCTCGTTGCAAAAAGGGGTTGTGCCCTAACCAAGGTCACCTTTCCATACAAAAGGAGCAGTTCACTGCCTGAATGCAGGCATGAAATTAATATTACAATCAAAAATCCAACTAGTGACCTGAATGCATCTGAACCAGTTTCTGATAAATGTTAGATAGATAAATAGATGGATAGTTACTTTATTAATCCTACAAGGGGAATTATTTTTGCTACAGCAGCATTTATACATACAGGTAAGCAATACAAATATAAAAAATATACAACAATGCACAATATATACAATAAAATAGAATATTATTAAATTAACAAATTAAACAGTGCAAAGATTTAACCAAACTAACAGTGTTATAGTTATAGGTGATTTATTATAAAGTCTTATTGCAGTGAGCAGGAATGATTTCCTGTATCTGTCCTTGTGACAGCGGAAACAAAACATCAGAATTTATTTATTTTTATTACTATTCCCTGAACTCTGTGAATGGGCACAATGGACAACCTTGTGCCGAGTGCCTGCTGACAGTACTATAGCTTGAATATTAGAAAACGGAGGGTGGTGTTGGAGCAAGTATCTCCTAATGGTTTTAACATGGACACTTCTTATGGCAGGTCTTTCACTGGACAACGACACGTAAAGTGCAGCTTCTGAAATCATTTCTTCGGCATTTTGTGGAAGTCTCTTCATATTCTAAACGTGACTTGAGTTACTTGATGCCTTTCTAATAATAATCTCTAGTGTTAAACCCTTTACTTTGCTCTGATGCTGTTTGGTGTCTGAACTACTGAGGGCGCTGTTTCAAACGGCAAGTATGAGCCGCTACATTTACCGGTCAATGTTGAGACCAGGGAACATGGTGGTTCAACGTCACTTCATTGAATGGGTACTAAGTGTTCTGGAACCACAGTACAACCAATTCATACAGTAGTACATTAGCCACATGTATCAACTGATTAAATAAATACTAGCTTTGTCCACCCAATCCATGTTATCAGTGCTCTGAATATTGCATTCAGTATAACCCTTTGCTTACCCTGCCCAGGTGGTGAGCTTTGCCAGTCTGAAGTTTGACCGTTCCTACAACTGGATGGTGTTGTGTGTGCTGTGGTGCTCTATTGCCCAGTCCATCCTGTTGCCCATGTTCCTCTGGGCTTGTGACCGCTATCGGGCTGACATCCGCATGGTGTGGGAGAAGTGCGTCGCCATCATGTCCAACGACGACGTGGATGAGGGTAAGACACTGTCGGAAATCCTCCTCCTGTCCTCTGCCTCCTTTTTCCCTCCTCTTCACCTGATGATGTGAATATGGATGACGATTCCTATTACCTAAGACAGCTGTGTGGACTAGTAAAAGCTCTAAAGAGTTTGTCCAGTTCAATGCTCAGACTGCATTTTCAAAGGTATAGTTCCATAATTTGGTATACATTTGCAGTGTTTTAAAACCATTTACTACCATTGTTACCATTTAACTGCAGATAATTTGCTTGAGTTTACAGAATCCAAGAGGGAGGTAAAGACGAGGCATGAGTTTCTGAATTCAGGGTTTGGTCACAGAGAGTTGTTTGTGTCGAGAAGTGTTCTGGACTGTCTTTGGCCATAGGAATTGCAGAGACCAATGTGATTTATCAACCTGAATGGTTTTGTCTCTTTGCCTAGGGAGTTGTTGAACTGGGGAAGTTATTAAGGGCAGCGATATTGCAGGAAGGGAACAGAGGTTCGCATTAAGCTAAGACATCTTTAGTTTATAGCCTAATGTTTGATAGATATGTCCACCTCTTGTCCTTGACGTACAGTATGGTGTCATCTTTGTGATTAACAATCCTCAGAAGTGATACAATTTGAGTCGCATTTCTGTGAGACATGCTGCAATTATGACCGATAATCCAGCGGTCATGATAATAAACATGAAACAGTTGCCTCATAACATCCATCTAAGCCAGTTAACATCGACGATTTGTGACAAGAAAAACAAACTTTTCAGAATGTTGCAGAGAAACGTGTTGTTTTTCCTCGGTGTGTCAAATCACAGGATGTGATCTATGTCATGCTTACATTTCTGTGGCCAACTACAACACAGCACATACAAATATAGCTGAACAGAGTTGTTCTTAAAGACGGCTCAGAAATGGGTTGAGGGAGTTTATCGATCATCTTGACACTTATTTTCTTGTCACCAGCCAGCTATCCAGTTCACAGGGTCAGTGTTTTGTTCCCTAAATCATAGATTTTTAAAGGAAGATAATATATTCCTGGTTCTACCTCATGATGCAAGTTTAAATTGCCCCTTGACTCCGGAGCACCCATGATTACCACATATTCACATCCTCGCCCTCTGTGATGGCTCTGCTTGGTGTTCTAAGTATTATACTATGCAATTACAGTCTGTTACTGCCATCTGTTTTCAGACAGATCAATCCAGTTCAACCAGATTCTAGAAATAGTAAAGCTACACATTAATTGTTGTGAAAATATTCAACAGTCTGTGTTAAGTCTCATTGATCTTTGAGCTGAACTGGCTTTAAGGTGTGATACAGGATGACCCCAATATATTGTATACCTACCAATTACTGCAAATCTCTAAATATTGGAATTGGTCATCCTAAAAATGTCAAATGTGTCTTTTTGAAGTGGTTGATTGGGTGTAGTTAAATATTTTTTACCCTGGGCTATCAAAATAAAAATGACAGTAAATAATCACACATATAACATAATGTCTGTTTAGAGGTACATTTTTTACTATTTGGTTAAATTATTACATAGTACATAGTTTACAATAGCAATCATGAGTTGGGCTGTTTGTACATGTTTCTTAAATACATAATTATAAATATTTAGTTTCATTTTGTTCTTTTAAAAGGCCGTTAGTACTTACTTTATATGTTGTAGTTTGAGTTTTGAAATCAGTGGTCAAATGTTATCATGTGACCTATCATGTGACCTTTGTTGTCAGGAGATGAAACTGAAGTGACAAGTGTCTGTTTAACTTTCTGTACTAAGATATATTTTTCTGTGTTTTTGTTCGTGGTGTGTACTTTATAGAATGCTTTACTTTACCATGCTACGAGATTGATGTCATTACAAAAAAAGAGAAGAAATATTGCTGGACAAAGGACATATTTACCTTGCAGCACGTCTTTCTTTTTCACTCGAATGTGTTTAAACTGCACAGTCTTCCTCTCAAATGCCATAGCATGACAGGACCATCAAATAAATGGTTCCCCATTCATTTGTTAGGAACCAGAATGAGCTGAAAAGCACTTTCATCTCATTATGATGGTCATATTTCCCTCAAGTCACAAAGGGTTACACCCAAGTATTTTCTATATATATATATATATATATATATATATATATATATATATATATATATATATATATATATATATATATATATATATATATATTGTTTTAATACATTTTTTCTTTGTGTGGTCTCCCATCTAATAGTCAGATTATAGTGACTTTAAGAGCAAAATGGTATATATTTTAAGGGTTAAGTCTGAATTTAACTGCACGTAGTAGATATCTGAAAAAATACACTAGTCTAAAAATTCAACATTTTACCAAGGAATCGCACACTTTAGGTCACATGATAATCATAGAAAGGCTTGTGGTCTGCGCCCATGACCAGATCTCTACAATTGATGAAAACTGATGACCGTGTCAACCATCTATCTTTTTTTTTTTTCTTCCATTGGCACTGTTTAAACTCAACCCAATCTGAACCCCTTCTCTTGTGTTTCTAACCCTCCAAACCTGTTGATCCTCTCCCTCTCGACATCCTCCCTGATTAACTGCTCGTTGTCCAGCAGGAACCGTAAAACAACACAGGCCATACTCTGTGGGATAATTAACACTGCCAGTTCTCTGCTTTTTTTTCTCCAGAGGGCTTACCATGTATAACTCATCACAGTTGTATGTATAAGGATTGTTTCCTGTTTTCCCAAAGCTACTGACTTGCATGACGAGCTGCCTGTGCAAATAGCCACTTTCATCTTTCATCTTTTTGGCCAACATTTTCCTCAAGATCAGCATTTTACACTCATCTCCAATTGATCTTTAATGAACATGAATGCAGTAATTGGGAAAGTAAACTTGGTTGATGGGTATTTATACACTCAGAACACTTTACATTGTGTAAGTAGAAGCACTGCAGCTTCGGAGATTCTTATTGACGCTTTTTGGCATGGTTTCTGAATTGGCACCCATTTAGGGCTTTTTTTTAATTCCCTTACTGAACATTTAAATTTAATTATTGTTCATTTTTGTAGCAACATTTTTTTAATCTAAACCTCATATTCCAGAGCATACCCGTAGGCATATCAACAAAACGGAGAACAATTGAACTTGTCTCTCTTATCTATTCGTCTGTCTGTCTGTCTTGTGTATTGAGTTCGTTGCTCTCTAATCCTGACGTTCGTGCTTTTCTGCACTTTGCAGAAAACAGCCAAGATGGAGGAATTCATGCCGACTTAATATATGACAGACCATATGACTATAGCTCGGCGCCTGAAATCGTGACGGTAGACCGTAATGCCACGTATGAGTTCTCAACCTTAGAAAGGGGGGTTCCGCAAGGGTATCCATTGAGGGAACAACAGGAAGATAAAATGCAGTATTTGCAGGTATATTTTTTTTATTAATTTTCTTCATTTCTTTTACTTGATCAATTGAACTATTTTAAAATGACACTGTGCATGGTGAAGTGGCCTCATGGGCCTTTACAGTAACTTGTTAGAATTGTCTGGAATCATCAGACATTTTGTGATGCTATCTCTACCAGATATGCCACAGATTTCTTTGTGTATTTTACGTGAATCAAAAATACACTGACTAATGTTTGGTAAATATGACCATCGACAGTCCCATCAACATGTTAGATGTGCTTCATTTATCGACGAGTGCGTCCTAGCCATGGGCCTACATGCAATTGACTCCATTTTTATTTTGTGAGAGGGTAAGAGCTTAGTAACTGACTTACCTTCTACATTTCAGGAGTCCCTCAAGGTTTCATGAAAGCACTATAAACATTTGCTCATGTTCTACCCAAAAGCATTGTGTCCATTGGATCGGACATCCATCCCAGTCAGATGCAGAGCTGTGAAATGCTCTTTCTCAGCCTGCATTTATGCCAAAACGTTCTTTCCCGACATGCAGCCTTCTAGGTCAATTCAACAAAACCTTGTTTTCTGCTATGGTTCCAATACTGACTTAACTCTGCAAATTCCAAGTTCTGGCCCACAATCCAACAATGGATCGATTTTCATGAAAATGATTGATTAAATCAGTGATGATGATGAAAATCTTGCTGGACTTGGCCTGGAAGGCTGTGGTGATGATATTTAACTTTAGAATCAACTGATGCAACCCCACACAATATTAACTTTTAACAAAGCATCTTCATACTGTGTCATCTTTGTCAGAAAACAGTACAGCCTGCAGCTGAAGCAGTCTACATTTACTTGAATAATTTGCTCATTGGAAAAAAAAAAGAATATATATATAAAAAGAAAAAATGGGATTACACCCCAGATGTCCAACATTAAAATGGAAATTTTAAAGACCAGTGATTGAATTGGATCTCTATTCAATTTGACTTTTTACAAAGCCTGGAAACAGAGATGTATACAGTAGTAGTACCATTTCATCAGACCAAGTCATTACCCCATCCATTGTTTTTGTGTCCGATACACCTCATTAGATTTAGAAGATTCATTTGATTGTAAAGTCATATTTAGCTGTGTTATTCCTTGCTGTATACGTGTGATGGTGAATTAATTTAGGTGTATTTTTTTTATTTCAGTTACAGGACAACTGGCTAAACTGTGTCACATTATCTTTTTGCTGCTAGAAGGGTTAAGATCATAAACCAAAAAAGCCCTTCAAATCCGTAATCAATCGAATCAATAGAACATCCATTTGAGAATGTTCCTTCTCACATGGATTGATTGCAGAATAAAGCCTCTTTGGCTTTATTAGCTTGTTGTGCGAGTCTCTTGTCTTTCTTCATCATGCATCTGAATTCATTCTTATGCTTGTGCTGCCCTCTGCTGTTCAGCCCCCCCCCCCCCCCCCCCACCTTACACACTCAATGCTACTGTATCGTCTGCTGTCTCATTTCTCTGTATTTACTAAAACCCACCACAGGGGGGCAGGCTGATATCAATCTTGTGGCTCTTGACGTCACCTTGACAAATCCTCTCTCTCTTGCATAGTTGTCAGAGCAGAATGGAATGTGAGTATAACATGTAGGGGACAATCCTCTGTTTGCAGTTTTCATCTCCAAATAATGGAGGTGAATACTAGTTCAGTTATAACCATGTTGATGTATGTTAAAATGTTCATACATGTCTGAGGGATTCGTTAAAAAAAAAAAGCACTTATCTTGAACAAGCAACGTCTTGTGCTGCACTACAGCTAAATCAGGGTAGCAAAATAGAATGGATGTTGATACTAAACTGAAAAAGATTACTGAGCCCACTGTCCTCAATCTAAATATTTACACAAAGCAGTCCATTGGGACTATTACAGGTCAGTGTTATTACTAAAATTGCAGTGTACTATCACAGTGGCATTGGCAGCCACATAACCTCAAAGAAGCCGACATGTAATGTCCTTTTTAATTGATTATGTAGGTGTAACAATAACATATATCGTAATGTTAACAATGAGCACCGACACAATGCTTAATGGTTCTGTTCTGCTGTAGGTGAATGAATGGCCATGTTATTTATACACTGAAGGGTTTGATCTGTGTGTTGCGTCCAGGTGCCCCCTACAAGAAGATACTCCCACGACGAAACCGACATGTGGACCATCGACCAGATCCCCTCATACCTTCACCGATGGGGCTCCACCGAGGACATGATAGTGACTGCCCACTACAGCTCCACCTTGCCGCGCCGCGAGAGGCGCAGGAGCAGCCTGGTCTCCTACCACGAGGAGAACCACCATCACCATCACCCGCATCGCAAGCGGCGACGCTCTGAGGACAGCATGCACTCCGTCAAGCACCTGCCGCGCGTGGTTTGCGGCGGGGAGCACTATGAGGACGAACTGCGGTGTTTTAGCCGCGACGAGGTGATCAACTTCATAGATGAGACGCCGCTGCCGAGCCCCAGGAAGAGCCCACGGCGCACATCCACCATCTCACTCATCCCAAACGTGTATGAACAGCACACCGTCATCCTTCCGCACTTCCTGCTCACAGACTTTGAGCGTGAGCCTCAAGCGCTCAGGCGGCTCTCGGAACACAAACGAAGCAGCAGTCGGGGCAACACGCCGGAGGCTTCCCCCAAACCAGACAGGCCTGCCGGAAAGAAGAGCCCCGGGGCCTGTGGCTCCGGTAAAGGCTGCCGGGAGCGTGTGCGAGACGGGAAACAGCAGTGTGAGGTGGGCTCACCTGGGCGCAGCCAGCAGACACCGGGGCGCTCTGCCTGTAGGCCCAGGACAGGCGGTGGAGCCAGGGCTGATGCTGGAGCTGACTGTGGGTATCAGAAGCACCCGAGCAAGGGTGAGAGTAAAGTTAGCACAAACAGTTTTGTAAGCACACCCTCGGCGTCGTCCAAGGGATACATCACCTTCCACTCTGATTCTGTCGGCTCCACCTAAAATCAAAGTTTACCCTTGTTAATTGTTAATATCAACATTATTACTGAAGTAATGAAAACCACCGGGATATTGGTGGTTATGGGAAAGTGACATACTGGATTATTTGTCCTTTTTACTTGTGCCACTATTCTGTTTTACGATATATACCACCAATAAACATGTGTTATGCTGAATGGCTTTGGGAGCTTTGGACATATTTTCTGAATGGGCCTAATGTTTACTTCATATATGTAGGTTTGTGAAAAGGTCGGGTGGTCCTGTTATTCAGCGTTCACATCACAAAATCTCACCAAATGACAATGATTTCCAGCACTGAGACAAATAAACTATTTTTTTTTTTTTTTTTAAATGGCGTAAACATTGCCACTCCTTGTTTTTGCTGTTCAGTGTTGTTTCTTATGAACTGCTCACATAATTGGAGGTAGTTGTTAAGGTGGTATTTTTCTCTTTTCTTTTTCTTTGCACTTAAGAACTCATTGTATTTTATTTTGCCTTCAATGGCTGTGTGTTTTGTTGTATGGATACATTGGCTTTCAAACCAAACTTATCTCAATAGTGCTCATGTACCTTGGTATTGACTTAAGGACATGACACAGTATATATGTTTGTTTTATTTTGATGATGTACACCTTTTCTATTAACATTGTTACTCACAACACATGACTTTTCTTTTCTTTTTTTTCAAGCACCTTTCGTTGAAGTAAACTGAAAGTGGTAATCCCAAACTCTTTTATGCCTAATAGTTTTACAGTTACTGTGTGATATTGAGATATAACGTGAAGACCCCTAAATTCCTAAGGAAAATGTGAAGTCAGTTTTTAAAGAAGATTGTCATGTCATGTACATATGAAGGGTATTGGATTTATGGTTTTGGTGTTCTTTTTTTGTTTAATGAGACCGTTGCTTAGAACATTTCCTCCCAGTTCATATTCCAATGTTTGTGTTCATTTTGGAGCTGATCAGGCATAACAGTTGCCCACCACCACATTGCATATTTCCATATAAAACATCAGACCAATACAGCTGGAAATTCTTTGTCCCCATCAACTGAGCATGTCAGCCTGACCGCACCTCTTATTTGTTTCAGTAACGTGTTAGAAAGCACCAATAATTGTTTTTTTTAAATAGCTCTCTGAGAAGGAACCTCTAAAAGATGTCAAGTTGTCCAAAGGTTGAATGATCGCAGCCTTCAAGTTGACTAGATGTAGCATAACTTAAATGCTGATGTCGTACCTAAACCCACAAAGATGTTAGCACAAATTGGGAACATCGTTAAAAGAATGGAAATGGAGTACAGTAAATGTATCTGCTACAACAGACATTACATTAGATATGTTATCTCATGCATTAAGACTGCTAAAGGTTCTGTTCTGGGAGGTCTGTTGAGTATTAAAGTCTGATTTTATTCATTATCTATAAATATATATTTGGAGAGAGAATGATTATTCATCATCATAGCAAATTCTAAAAGGTCAAGGAAAAGAATGGTATTACTAGATTATCAGTTACCATAATTTTGAGAGCTTCTCACTTTTCACCCTCACTCAAAAATAGACACTGCAGTGAACTTACACAATGCTTCACAAAGCCCATTGTCGCATTCATGAAGAACTTCTCATGTTTACCAAATGTGACAATTTGCTGAATAAAAGGAGTGATGACGTCTTATGGACAGTAACTGCTAACCTGAATGTATTTGGACATTAGGAAGTTTTTAAAGAAGATATGAGGTATAAAGACAACGTGAAATTAAAATGTGCCCTTTGACAGCCGTATTAGCTGTGAAACTCTTTTGCTATTATCCAGGTAATGAAGTTGCACATGTTTGGCATATAGGTTTTTACCTGCGGTCATTTAAGTCTTTAGTTTGACTTCTCATGTATTGGTGCACCTCTCTCATTGCAGCCTATTCAACTGGACTGAATTGTTTTTAGCTGAAATGTATCCTCCTTTGGAAGCATAACATCACATTCCCCTGTCAAACTTTGCTTTGTCATAGATTTTTGCATTTTGTTGTTTACAATATTAAATTATAATTTTGAAACATAGTCAAAGATTTATGACTCAAATATGAATGATGTTAAATGTTATGATTTTGTTCATATGATAACTTTGTTAAAAAAAGATATGACTGATTAAATTCACACGGTGATGCTTCAGAGAGTGTTTTTAGAGTTTTGGGACAGTGTTATACTATGCTTGTTGTGGGGCCGTATTACCATGTGAGACCTTCTGAGACTTCTCTGATTTTCTTCCCAGGAGTTTGAGCGATGGACATAATGAAGCAACATACTTCTACTTGTCACCATGGCCACATAAAAGTTAAGCCTATGTCCCCAGCAGAAGACCAAGATTTGCTGTCACAATAATATGAGATGTGAGATATGAATGATCAGTCTCTCTCTGATTTTGGCAACTTCCTGCTTTCAGTTGGATCTAGAAACATATCTAAACATAAGTTAAAACAACATTTTGCTGGAGCTGCACATTCTCTGCCTTTGAAGACTTAAGAATAGTGTAGAAATTATATGATAAACTTTAGAACTTTAGGAAATCTGGTCTGATTTCCTAAAGTCATCACACCACAGAAAAAATTTGATGAACAAATTAACTAAAATTCAGACTTACATTATTCAGCTTCCCATGAGCCCACACCGAAACACACAAGTTTTAAGAAATACGTTTTGTCACATGAAAAAGAAAATAAGAACTATTTTTCCACTTTATCATCTTCAGATCATAAGCGTTCACTATACAGATTTTTACAAAAGAATAATTTCAGTAGCACTTAACAAGCAATTGCCGTACCAGCATGAAATGACCACGTGATGCGTGTTCCTTGAGATGTTAACGATGATGCAGGTAAGCAGTAAGGTTAACGGGAAACCAACGTTAGCTAATACACAGCTGGTAACAGTAAACAAACCTTTGTTTAATAATAAAAGGTTAATGTTTAGGCAAATGAGACAAACCAAACAGAACTAGGTGTTGGACCATTGTGTCTAGTTTATATATACAGCTACAGTTTAGTGAAATGGTTAGCAGACGCCTACATTTATGGTAAGTCTGTTCCTTTCATTTCGTCACTCCTATCGAGCAGAGTGGCGCAGCGGAAGCGTGCTGGGCCCATAACCCAGAGGTCGATGGATCGAAACCATCCTCTGCTATACTTTTTCCCTTCCTTTCAGCAGTAGGTCACTCCTGAGCCACGGTTCTGCTGTATAAACAACTCGGAGGTCGGAATTTGTCTCTGTTGAAATTTCCAACTTCCTATTTTTAAGAGTTGCACCACGCCAAACGTTAACAAAAACCATGGTTGGCCATGCCTTGACAAACTGCTGTTTGTTTGTGGTGTTTGTTTGTGGAGCTTTTTTCACGAGTTCCCGAGTAACTTGTGTGCAGAGAAGATAACTTTCAGAGATCACTTACGGTAACCAGCTACTTAATACCTACCTACCTAATAACTTTGGCGACCTATTTTGACATCAATTTACAAGTAGAACAGGTTTTACAATATGATAGCATATATTATTCAAATGAAATACAGGCGAATATTTACGTTGCCTTTTAGTTGATTGTGTATAATTTACAGTGTGTGCTTCCATTGTTGTGTGACAGACAGCCTTGAAGGTATGTTTGGTTCTGAAATGACATAAACATAAAGTAAATACATGATGTATACAACTAGGTTGCAAATTAACCATAAACAAATATCAGATGAAATAAACAGCATTAAATACATCAATCTGTAATCAACCTAGATAATTAACAAAGACACAGGTAAATATAACTAAATCTATGGTTTACACACTTATACTGCCATCTGCTGGTAGAGATGGTAAACACTTTCACTCAGATCTCCTTATACAGGCTGTGCTCTGTTTCCACTCAATCAACAGCACAATACGGTGGAAAAATAGATATCAGTGATAACAGCAACAACTTTGATTAAACTACATTATCAACTGTATTGCATCAAACAATGCACCAATTAATTGGTTTATTAATGTTACCCTGGTATGTGCTTGCATCATAGACTGTAAATAAGACTGTTTTCATTATATTGCCTTGGCTTTTATTTAGATTTTGGTTCTCTCGTTTTTCCGTTTTTGGTTTAAAACGAAATAAAAATGATATTTCTGAAATTTTGTTTCATTTTTTTTACGATTAAACGATAAAACAAAACTATCAAAACGTACACGGACCGACCAGGTCTGCATCCCTTCATTGGTGTGATATAGCGTAGAGGGGCAAGCATCAAACAGGAAGTTAACTCAGCAATGCACGAGGTGAGGAAAATGACTAAAGATTTAGCTACTTTTCATCAAGGGGTCATACAATTTTCAGAGCTGATATATTGCACAACCCTTTGATGGAAACATGGATACGATGCACTACTGCAACAAAATCTGTCAATAATGTGTCAATATGATGTTTGATTTTTTTAAATTAGGTTGTTTTTACTCTGTTTAATTGTTTGGGTGAATGGGACAGCATGATTTTTGGGTGATTGGAACAGTGCTAAAAGGCTTTGCAAAGGAATGAAATGATGAACCTTGCAATAGAGAACCATTGTGTATGACCTTTATGCTTTAAATGAGTGGTTCCCAACCGTTGTATGTGTGCTGATAACTAATCAATCACAGAAATGCTGCCCAGCATTTTTGTAGTCTTGCAAAAACAGCTAGCTTGTTGTGACAGTTTATTATTGTGAGAATTGTGGACAAACTTTTAAATCTTCTAGTAAGATAGTTTAGCAGAAATTACTATTGAGTCTCAATTCATTATAATGATGAACAGGAAAAGGAAAATGTGCATGTGAAATTATATCAAAGTATGAATTGCACTAGCCCAAATCAATGATAATGTGCCCCATTCACCCAAATGTTACCAAAAAACGAAAAGATGTTGGGTCATACAAAAGGTTATGCCACGCCTCCTTCGATATAACCTTATTTCACCTTAAACTGGATAGGTAACATTTTCAGTATTGCAGAATTGTAAGTGTTGCCACTGTTGAGCTTTTTTTAATTGTTTTAATTTATGGCAAGAAAGCTTTCACAAGGCGGACATTCAAAACTGTCCCAGTCCACCATTGCACAAGTGATCCACTGTTACCACCGTATGAGAGAATAATCAACAGTTGTGCTTAATCTGTCGTAGCAGAGACATTACCAGCGAAATGAGCAGTGAGAAGAGAGGTCTGCAGCGCACTTCATCCACGTCTGCTCGCTTAAGGGCGCTCGACTGGGCCCAGTCTCATGCTAATAACTTATTCTCTCCCTCCCGTTGGTTCTCGGTTCTAATATGCGTCGCTATTATAGTGCCAAACCAAACTAGGTTACTTAAACAATACTGGGAAGAGTTCATAGAAATTCTTAGAAAAAGTTTAAGGGCATTCAGTTTGGAAGTCACGTGGCATTTCCTTTCTTCGCTAAAACAAACTTCTCTTTTTGTCATGGGCCGTCTCTTGGTCTCATCAAAAGAGTAGCTTTGACTTTGTGAAAGTATTAAGAAGATTTACAGACGGGGTTTATGAGCCGATGAGACCAAACAAAGAGCTGGAATAACAAATAGTTGCCATAAGGGGGTTTTGGAGCTGTGCGTAGAGTTGTTATTTTGTGGCCAAAAAAATACCCTTGAACCAGGCAGTGCGTACATTGTTGTCCTTCGTAGACCTACTGCACAGGAGCACCGCTCTTCCACTGGGCAGCAGTGTCTTTTCAGCATGTACCATCTGAAAGAGCTGTGGGCGTTTCCGCCATTCTCCACGCTGTAAGGTGCCATCCTTTTCCAACGAGGCCCCTTCAGACTGGGGAGACACTTTATGACATGCCTGCCAAAGCAGCGGAAGAAAACTATAGGGCACTTTAAAAAGAGCTTTCTGATAGACAGGTCTCGCGCACATGGCGTATAGCCCAAAAGTAAGTATATGTGCGATCAGTGTTATGGGTCAACACAGTCTCTTGTGGAGGCCGACTGCATGTTGGCTATTCAGTAAAACCAGAAGACGTACAAATACTACTTCAGTATACATACAACTACCACTACTGTACACTACTTGACTAAAAACATAAAAGTTAGTTAGGGTTTATCCAAAAAGTTGTCCTCCGTACAAGTTATCATTTTATTGGTTAAAAAAAAAAAAAAAAAAAACATTAGTAGACGTTAAACCTGTCATGCGCATGACGAGTAAGGTGTGTTTTTTGATTACATTTACGTTTAATTGTATACATTGGGTCTGGCGCTATAGGTGTCCATAACCAGATAAGGGACGTCAGAAAGAGGTTGTTTGGGTGTTATTCTAAATTGCGTTTCAGAAAACCTGGAAATGAATTGAAACGATAGATATTTAAGTCCAGATGAGACAGAGAAGGGTGCATGGCGTGTAATTAGTAGCCTGTAGCAGAAAATTGTTGTGCTGTCCGACAAGCATCTGATTTGCTCGCCACTGTTTCGGTACTTATGTGTGAAACCATGAAGAATGGACGAAGTGACAGTCAAACCCCCACTCTCCTGGATCTTATTTTTCTCTCTATGTCAACTCCACAAAACTAATAAGGGTGCAAATCATACTTGAGTATTGCTTAACTATATATAACTCTATGCAGGACAGTATTGTTATTAAGTATTCATTTATAATATGCGCTTTTTCCAGTCAATGTTGGTTAATTTAAACCCTAAGCCTTTTGTGTGGCTTCTGCTCGAAAATACTATACCCATACTCAAACTTACTCTCTAACTACAAGGTCTTTTTGAATAATTTCAATGGATTAATGCATTAAATAATCACGAGGCACGCACTAGTATTATACTTAATTATATGATTTGTAGCCTTATTATTAAGTGTTACCCTTTATTGTGAATCCATTCGATGTGGGAAAAAGAGACAAATTAAGTTTGAAAGCATATATAGCACAAACTCAGTGTTCATACAGGCCTAATGCATTTATCAAATGTTTAACACCATTTCATAAATGTAAAATGTAATTTTAATTCTGTGCCCACACATCTACTTTGACCTTACAAAAAAACTGAAAAATGCACCTATAGTTGTTTGAGGCTCAAAAGCCCGGTTATATAATTTTCTTTCAGTTTGACGGCTTCAGCACAACATTAATTTACTTTCTTAGGCCTATATCACAGGTACCCACAGTTTCCCTCGCCGTCTCTCATTACCCCAATATGAAATTTAATATTTCACTCTAGAGATCTGCCTGAGATCCGCTATCACTATAAATCGACCGCATGTTATGTAAACTAACCCTTCTACGTGGAAGGTAAATATAGTCCAGTTTCAACAAACAAGACAACACATTCTTTCTGTCGTTCATTTTTATTACGAAAATACAAATATATATATATATATACATTATAACCTATAATAGCATATTGTGGTAATCTATACAGTGCAATTATAAACTTTCAATTGGACATCTACAGCTCTACCAAGGCCTCCAGACATTGTGCTGCGTGTTTGGAACGTCATTCCTGTGACTGACGGGGTGAAAGATCTTGTTACTGGAACTTTTTTCACGAGTATTTTGTGTGGGCGCCGCTGCAGGGACAGCCTGTTTGGTTCCAGATGCGTCTTCAGTCGGTAAAAAGGAAGACGTGCTTGCACTATGGGGTTTCAAAGCTTTAGATTTAGTCGTTTTTCTTTCATCGGGTCCTGCTGCGGACGGAAGATTCCTCCGCACCTCATCCTGTGTCTCCGCTTGGTCCGGACCGCTGTCCATGGTGCTGAAGACTTCCTCTCGTCTACGAGAGCGGCAGAGTTTACTGGAGAGCTGCGATAACATCCAGCGGTCGCTCCCGTTCAAGTTGTCTGCCATCAGCAGATATTGGTTGACGTTTGCCAGGCAGCTGCGGAAACCACTTTGATAGTCTGAAAAGTCTGAAGCAGCGGCGGTGCCTGAAAGCAGTGGAAAGACATCTAAAGTTAAGAAAAACACATGCATACAGTTGTGCGTAAAGCTGGTCTGAAGTATCCATATGTAACCTTAAATCAGAGTGTTTGAATATCTGATGGCTTGGTCTGCTGTAAGTGTGAAGTTATAACTTACAGCTCTGGATCTTTTGGAGGTTCCTTAGATGTTTCACAGTCAGCTCCAGGATGTCGGCCTTTTCCAGTTTGCGCTTTCGAATCTGAGAAAAGAGAAGAGATTAGATTTCAGCCATTTTCCGTAATTATTATCATCAATTAAACATGAATTACAATAACTGGTCCGAGGTAAAAAAAATTATAATGTGTTCGAAATTCTAAAGGTGCACTCTGCATACTTACACTAGTGCTGTAGTAACTCTCCAGGAGAGATTTTAACTGGTCCAAACACTTGTTTATGCGAGCTCTTCGTTTCTTTTCCATGAGTGGTTTGGATACCTTTAAAACAAAAACAGACGGTACAATTTATATTGCATACAATACAAATCATTTCGTGGTATTTAACTATCTGTTTTTGAATCATGTTCCTCTTAATACGTTATTTTAAACACCTTGTTTCCAGCGATGGGTTTGGACTTTTCTACACAGTCTGTCGTCGCCACCATTCTGTTTCTGGTTTTCTTGAAGTTAATCTCTTTCCCTCTGTGGCGCACGAATGAAGGAGTTGACCCTGAGTGGATTTTTATAGAGACACCCACTTAACATCTCAATGCAAACAGTCCCGCCTGTCTCTTGCGCTCAAATGAGTAACACCGGCGTCATTTGACAGCCAAAACCAACCAAAGGCTTAGACGCCCCACAGAAAAGTGAATCACGTTATGCTGTTTGAAGTTTATATTGTAAATTGTTGAATGTTTTGCTATTTAATTCCTCTAGATTGATAACAACTACAGGCCGTGAAGAGTGCAGAGGAATAGTCAAACACCACAATGTATAGACATGTTACGCATAAAAAGGTGTCCCTTTGGGATAGAAAGTACTCTGTCTGTCTATTTATCTAGCTATTGGGATTCTTTTGAGGTCAGTTTAACACGAAACACAGACCACTACGTTTAGCCTTCGAAATGGATATACAAGTGCCAGCCCGAGAAACAACGTGTGGGGCAAAAAGTTAAGGAGAAGCGTAAAAATCCTAAACATAATGGGTAATCATAATTGTTCTGCTTGGCGAGCATGCTGTGGGCACTATTGACTCCTGTATTCAATCTTTTATATGTGAGTTTCACGCCACCAGGTCGAAGGCCGCACCGTGGTAATTCCCTGCGTGTCCCCACAACATTTCGATTTTCTGGTGGCCACTTCTAGTAAAAACTGTTACACCTGCTAAATGTTATTACAACAGTTAAACTATTGAACTACCTTTTAAGGCCAACGTGTACTTCTTCTTTCTTTTTTTTACACATTTAACGCCAAAACATATAGTTTGAAGAGCACTAGAGATTTCGCTAAATTGTTGTTACTTAAGGATTTTTCGACTATTGTGCGTCGCCAGTTTTTGTCTTCATACCAGGCGCGGTGAGGCACCGAGGAGAATCGCGGGCCGCCCCTTGTCCTCGGTCCCTCGCCTCTCGATTTTCCACACTGCTTCCTGAAAGGGGCGAAGGCTTGGGAAAGTATACCAGCTGAAACAATGTATTGACTGGACTCTCACACACACAACATATGAACATACTAAATGGGGTTGAATTAAGGCTATAGACACCCTTTTATGGGATGCTCTATGTTGCCTGTAGCACTGTCTGTAAGGTAAATGCGATCATTGTAGCCAATTAACTCTGTAGATTTGTGTGATTTGGGCTTACTTGAGTATTTCCAGGTGACAGAAAGTCAGTTTAGATGGTGCATTTTGAAAGAGGAGAGACGACACAGAAAACCGTTCTTACATTGCCCAAGTCTTCTAGCCTGATCCGGTACACAATGCGTGTGTTAAAGGAGGGGCCTTTGTATTCAGTCTGGGGAGAGCGCGCATGAAAAGAAGCCAGTTTATAGTCGTGCTCCATTGATCTTTTCTTTTGGCATGCTTTGTGACCACAAACGTGTGGGCATCAAAAGATTCCCTCCACTTCTAAAGTGAACCAACATAGCTCTTCTCTTCATTCCGTTTTGACAAGATAAAGTACACTTTGTGTACAATCTGCTGTCTCATTTGATTGGCACAAAACGCTACCCAATTGAGTTGCTCAAACTGTATTATGCTGCAATTAGTAGGACGAGATGAATAAAGTATCTATCTATCTATCTATCTATCTATCTATCTATCTATCTATCTATCTATCTATCTATCTATCTATCTATCTATATATCTATCTATCTATCTATCTATCTATCTATCTATCTATCTATCTATCTATCTATCTATCTATCTATCTATCTATCTATCTATCTATCTATCTATCTATATATCTATCCATCCATCCATCCATCCATCCATCCATCCATCCATCCATCCATCCATCCATCCATCCATCCATCCATCCATCCATCCATCCATCCATCCATCCATCCATCCATCCATCCATCCATCTATCTATCTATCTATCTATCTATCTATCTATCTATCTATCTATCTATCTATCTATCTTGTCGTTGTAAAATGTATCAATTGTTTCAATAGTTAGGACTGTATTGTTAGTCTCGCAAAACTAAACTCTCAAGTCCCAATTCGAAGCTATAATTCAAATAGACTATTGAAGCACAGGCATGTCCGGCGTGTGTCAGCCACTAATTGCGTAAAAATGTACCGAAAACTTGCGAGCCACATTTGTGTCTGTTATATACTAAAGCATGTAATCGGTATGAAATGTGCCCGAGGTGTTCTGGTGTAAGTGAGCTTTTTGGTGTCTTTTGTCCTCTCTGGACGCCACATTATCTGCGTTTTCACGCTCGGATTTAACACAAGACCGTGGAGCGTTGATTTCAGCATGAAGTCATGGCATCACAACGGTCGCCTGTTTGGATATTCTGTGCCGCAGAGTAAATATTTCACCGCTGATTATTCGGTATAATTTCAATTAGTGTTGGCTCTCTGGGGTCTACAGTGAAGAAATGCAGCCAGGCTTTAAAACTGTTTCCCCTCCAACCTCACTTCTCTCAAAAGTCGTTATGTCATCATCTATCCATAAGAATGGCGCAACGAGAAACTTGTGTCCCAAGTGGACATAATAATGCAAGTGCCCTTAAATGACAAGTTAAGTGTATGTTTATAAAAGGAGTCGGGCTCTCTCTTCACTTTCACTTTTCAGCCCCAGGTCATTCATTAACCCAATCGGACCTTTGTCATGGATGCATGCCGGCGGGGACCCGACAATGCTGCTGTAATAATTGGACTATTGGGGAACTTGTTAACAACAATTAGTGAAGCAATTATGCAATTACTGCAATAAACTATTATCTTCCTCGAGGGAAACTGAGACATTTGCAAACCAATGGCTAGGCCGATGACAGAAATGCAGAGGTTGTAGTACATCTGCCGTTTAGGGTATTTCTGAAGAAAACATTATGTAAATAATAATGTCTACGGAAAACAATAGATTACAAATAATATAAGCTACTGCATGTGTTTTAACAACATGCGTGGTTAGTGTAAAGTTACCGCAAAATAAAAGGCCTACATTATGCAATCTGATGACATCACTCCATTAACTATCCTTTAATTAAAATATGCCAGTGCTGAAGGTCATTGTATTTGGCAGAACATCATTGAAAATGACCAATGTATATTGTGGTGAATTTCGTCCGTATATTGTAAACACATGCATTAAAAGGCTATACCATGTTGGCATGTCGTAGTAGAGCGCTGTTAAAATATGCAAACACTGGCCCATAACTTGGCAAGCGTGAGCGGAGCAAATTGATGTACCGCCTTCCATTCAAATGGACCCGAGGCAGCGCTGGTGTGACCAAAACGCTCATTGTGAGTAACACGGTCACAGTAAAAGGAGCAGGTACAAGGACAGGTGCACTGGAAAAATATTAGAAATATATACAGGACTTTCTGAAAAGCCACGCGACAGACCTGTTGACGAAGCTCTGATCAAACATCAAATAGAAATAGCGTCATGAATTTCTATAGACTGGTTCTCGGGTTATTTAAAGACTTCTTACTTTGGTTCGGGAACACAATGGCCGCTGTTTGCCTGTGTGTGCCGGGGTTACCGCATGAAAAGGCCAGAGGTGCACATTAACATCGCTTAAGGTTTTCTCAAGGACCGAAATGAACTGGCTGGAAAGTAACTTTATAACTCGCTGGAGGATGAAGCCTTTGTCGAGCTCTGAACTGAAAGAGACAAGTGCCTAACAAAAGGGGAGCGCCATTGTTAAACACTAAAGCGCATGGGCATTGATGCGCCTTGAATTGCAAAACATCTGCCATTACTCTGAACCACTTGAGCAAGATTTGAATGAGAATAACCAAGCACCCTTTAGCGCTCCGCATTTAGCCGTGCGTAAAACAACAGTTAGCCATATGACCAACGTTGGAATTAAGCATTTGGTTTAGGATTAGCATCATATCAACAAATCAAACAAACCTCTGAGGATAGTATTTTTGCCTTTTCTCTGTGCCATATCACTTTAGTGCTAACTCTCACTCCTGATAGATCGACACTGTCCTAAATTAGGCCTGTTTGTTTGCAACATTCATGTTTCTCCGTGTACTGAAAAAGGCCTATTGTCTGAAGTCCACGTCACGGCATTTTAGTTTCAGTCTGATGAATTTATGACTATGTAGGCTACACATATAGTCCTATTGGTTAGATCCATCTCTTCACACACAATGTAGACACACAGCCTCTGTAGATCAAACCCATCGTTTGTTTTACATAATAGCACACGGGCTAAAAATTAACTCCCAACTAATTGTCATTGCTGAAGGCGACCCGAGTGTATTGACTGTGAGTGCATGTAAATATATTCCGTTCCACTCAAACACGAATTAATTTGGTCATTAACTCTCTTTGGAGTTCTCAAATAAACTTGCCTTGCCTTGCCTCTTTGTTGAAAATCAAATCGATATTCTCAAAGACAGGACCAACATGCTTTAGTATAGTGTTTCAAAGAAATTGCTACACTAATTTTCATGATACATAAGTGATAATTAAATGCGGAAATTTGACTAATAGGGAAAATAGGAGTCCAAATAGCTCTACACCAGCACCCCTGACGGACGAGAACCTGTAGTCTCTCACTCAAAAGAAGATTATTTTAAAGGCGAATCCCATATGGCCACCAAACGCAAATGGCCTCCACTTAAAGTGTGTTTGTGCTTTAGGCGTTAAAGGGGGGACCAGTTGCTGGCCAAGTTTTTCCCAGGGTTTTCCCCTTTATCTGACCAAAGTGGAAAATTGAAAGGTACAAGTGAAAAGCCAGTGGGCGTTCCTCCGATTTTCCTCGCTCCATATTTTGTAAAACAGAAATATGTGTCCCCTCAGCAGAAATGCCGCCTCCATCGGCTTGAACTAAATAACGAAAATAAAAAAAATAAGATGAAATTAGATTAATCAAGGCATGTTGCCGTTATAGAATACAAAAATGATGCAAGTAAGTCTCGGCAATTTAGGCTATGAGCTATATACTCATCGTTTTCCATATTTAGACTAGGATTTATCACCCTGAAATCTTTAAATAGTGTTTCATCACAACGCTAACACTGTAACTACACAAATCTTGAACCTCTGCCGGAGAGGATGAATACGCAGAATTTCTGCGTGACAACGTGTGTGGCGAATGTAACTCTGAAATTGGTATGAAATCGTCAATTTGTTTGGTGTCAGCGTTCAGCTCTCCAAACGCGCCATATGCCATGCTAAGTGGCACCATTTACCAATTCGTTCCTAGTTTCACGGTCCATCCTCCCCTTCTCCTTGCCAGGAAACTGAATAGCCTCAACAAAATGGCAATTTACCCTCTGGAATTGTCACATACCCCCTGCGGCAAGGCTCTTTCCGTTTTACTTTGTGGGGCGCCCCAGCCTTACTGAGTGTCACAGCGTGAAACTTTGACTTTCAAATGGAGGCAGAAAGTGGTCGACCATCAGCACTGTCTCAGGCCAGCGTTGCTGACGCATGTCTCACTACCTGTCAAATCGACCCAAAACACGTTAGCGTCATGGGCATATACAGCCCGTTTTTATTGTTTGACAGTATGAAAGGACTAAAATAGCTTAGTGTTGGTCAACGGGCAAGGTTGCAAAAATCATTAAATTAATGACAAAATAAATTATGCGTCCTGCAATCCCTGACACATACATATTATTTAAGACTAAAAAATCGTATTAAATGTATATGTAATTGATTACCGAACTAATGCAGTTCCAATACGGAACAAGAAGGTTAGATGTTACTCTTGGGCAGTGAAATAACCAACTAAAGCATACTCAACACCTCTGAGGCTGGTTACCCGCTGGGGTAACCAGCCTCAGAGGTGTTGAGTATGCTTTAGTTGTATTGTAAGCAATTTCTGAATTCAGGTGCTTAGACACAGAGATCATTTTTAATTGACAAATTTAGAAATCTGTTCAAACTTTGGAATCGGAGCCAATAAACTCACAGATGACGGCAGTTATCATCAAAGCTGGAAATGATTTTAGTCATCACTTCATACGTCCACAAATGGAGAGTTTCAATTTGTCATTGAGGGTACGGAAACAAACTGACACAGACCAAAACAAAAATGCGAGCATACATTACTGAATGTTCATTTATCACTCCAGTGGATTGGTTCAGTATGAATTAACTATTACATTTATATTCAAACTGTTACGATTTTGTATGCATACAATCTTAATAAACAGTAAAAAATCAGCAAAAAAAACTTTCTGCACTCTCTGCACTCTCCACCCACCCCTTAAACTTGAATATCAATGCAATAGTTCTTCAGTTAGTGTTGTTAAGGCTGATTTTGCATTTAAAACTTAATTCACATCATCCAGTTTATTACAAACCGTCAATTTCTTTTAATGCCCTCATAGAGAATATGGCTTAAAGCTCATGCTAAAGGGACGACATATGAAACGGTAGTGTATGTTTCTTTCACGTTTTGACTTTGATGAATAATGACATTAGGTGTTAAATTAAGTCATACAGTATATGGTGGAACTGTCGTCTAGCCCGTAGACAGCATCACTGTGAATTGGCGCCATCGTGTGGTGAGATTGTTGTTACAGCAACTTCAAAAAAACTTGAACAAACAGAAAAAAACACATTCCATTTCATTGTTTTTATTGAGTCACTCTTACTGTTTAACTGCTGTACATGGACAAGAACATATCTGAATTAGTACAGGGGCTTAACACAATTCCCTTTAAGTGGATCACTAAATGCCCTGAGGCTGTTTAATAGCATATAACTTAAAAAGATGTTAAAGCAATAATTCACCAACAACAAAATGTATATTGATATACAACATGCACATATTCTCAGAAATAAGAGCTCACAACGATTGCAAAGACGTGCTAAAGTGCTGAACAATTTTGGAGGGAAGCCATTGTTGTTGTTTTTGTCTTTTTGTGTCTTATTTGACAATGTATAGACAAAGACTGGAACATGGTGAGAGAGAGGTATGATGAAATGCAACAAAGGTCCAAAGGCTGGAAATCAAACATGCGCTGTAACCACTCGGCTACAGGGTCATCCATTTTTTGTTGTTTTAAACTAATTTCAATGTTTGTCTAATACATTCTTCTCGAAACAGTCATATCTGTACAAAAGATTAACTGACAACCCTTAAAAGAAAACATAAACAAGACAAATACTTCTTATTTAGAACAGCCTAAGCATTGCAGTGTAAGTATTCAGAAGGCCACATCAGCTTTTCAGTCTGTAGAGATGCATATTTACTGGAAGCTGCTACTGGCTAATTGTTTTGGTGTAATTCTGAATGAGACCTTGGAAGTACTCTTGTGTGTTTCTGTGGGGTTGAAAAATGATGATGTAGCATTTTGGGAGGAAATACCACAACAGAAAGGAGTACAGACTGGAGAGTATTGCCAGGGCGTTAAGTGTTTGGATGTACTTGCCATGGTAAAGTAAGTATTCAGTGGCAAATATGATCCAGGTGAGGATCAGCAGGAGCAGGCAGAAGGTTATTGCTTTGGCTTCATTGTAATTTTTAGGAAGGTCTTTTCCCATGTAGGAGAAAATAAAGCAAAGGGAGCACAAAGATAAAAGTAAAACCACAGGACCAAAGGTTGCTTTCAGATTAATGTCACAACCAAGTATGATTTTGTCTGGGTACCAAAGTGTTTCATTGTTGGGATTGGGAGGGGCAAAAGTATAGCCAAAAAGAAGTAGGAGTGCCTGAGTAACAAATGCCACAGTGATGACCAGCCACTGTCCATGATATTTAATCCACAGACTGTGGAGTTTGGGGAACTTGGCGGCTATTTTGAAAATGCAAACAATTTGAAAAGAGCGCACAACAAAACATGCTAGACAAACTGTGTAGAACAAGAGAAATGGTAAGAACCTTAGGATACAAAAGGAAGTGGTTGGCTTACCAAAGTAAAAGAACACACTAAGACTACACAGACTCAGGCAGCCGAAAATTAGGAAGCACATTGGTCCCCCAGCAGATCTGACAACAGGTGTGTTGTAGTTGATGGCAAAGAGAACGGACATGGCTAGTGTGAGGCCCACCAAGGCCCAGGCTCCGACCATGATCAGTATAGCCCCGCTGTCTGTGAATGGGACGTACTCCACCACCCGCAGATTACATGATGTACTTCCTGCTGCAGACCATTCTGTTTCCTTACAGTTGACGCACTTGTAGGGATTCTCTGTTGAAGGACAGATTGTCAATGAGGTTGAGGTCATCTTGTGGAAAATAACAGACAGCTGTGGAAGCAGTGTTACTCTTTCCATCCTTTAATTTGTATCTTCTCTCAAGATTGAAGTTTTTGTTCAATTAAAATTTGCTTTAAATTAACAGTTTCAACGTAGATGTCATTTTAACAAGATGGCAACGTATTGCATGATGAAAGGAAACTGGTTCACATGCAGTTGAACACAAAAGTGTGTTCTTAGAAACATTTTACAAGCGTAGCAATAGGGAGTCATCTCCTATCAATACTCATCTTTTCCCCTCATGTATAATAATTTACCTGTGCTGTTTATATAAGTTCCATCGGGACAGATTTCACAGTTGAAGCAGCATTTGTGGATTCCATCTTGCTTTTTTGCAAATCCTACAGCACATTCTGGGGAACACAGTGAAGTAGGCTCCTGTACAAGACAATTATGTAGCAACAGATTAAATGTAAGCGAAGCAAAAAGAATACTGTGAAGTGTGGAGGCAAAAAAAGAGGAAAGTAGCTTTTGTAAATTCATAAGGTTTTTTTAAAATGGAACCACCCTAACAAACATTTATATGTAGACATCCCTGAAAATTACACCATTAACAGCCACCATTGGTTGATGTTCCTGAACTTGTGTTTCTAAGCCTCTCACTCTATTACTAATATGACAACAAATATGACTTAATACACGTGTGCACTCAACCAAACCCAAAACAGGTTTATGTATAAACTGTTGACATACTTTATTATGCTGCACATATTGTAATTAGGATTAAAAAAACTGTACTTCTCCATTTGGGTTCCACTGGATTTTGGTGTTGTTGATGCCATAATGGACCGATGGGTAAAATCTATAAAAGCCGATCTCCTCTGCATCACCACTTTGGTTCCAGAAAACTATAGAATAGGATCCGAATGTGGGGTCACCATTCTCATCAAATTGGATATGATGATTTAAAAGTGTGAAGTTTGACTTCTTCAGCTCTGCTAGAACCTAATGTGGGTACACAAAGTTCAAATGACCGTTGCCGTTGTGTGTTCACAAAAAAAATATATTTCTTTAGATTTTCAAAAAGATTCCTGTGGAGGTGTGAACTGCATGTGATGCCCCTCTTTTAGGAAGTGGTTTAGACTTTAACAATTGCAGACATGTTTCATCTAAGATTTTGATACAAAGGCAACATTTGGAAAGTATAAGCAGAGTAGAGAGTGTGCATATCTAAAAAATATCTAATTTACAGCTGCAGGTGGAAGTTAAACAAATTATTTGCACAATGTACTAGCTCTCAATAAATGAAATTGAACAGGCTGACACATTGATGATATTGACATATTGATTATGAGACACTGCAAATTTGATTTGTCAAATCTTTGTATGTGTGATAACAAGAGATACTAATAATATGTTACCTTTTTAAAAGGCTTATCTTTAAGTCAAAGCAATCAGAACATAAATGAGCAAAATCTAAATACTCAGATTATGTGTATACTTACCATGTGTGGGTACACTGTGATATTTTCATTGCATCTGCCAGTTACACGTTGCAAGGTATTGTGTAAGGCATGGGCGATGGCATATACAGCAGAATAAACAGAGAAAGACAAAGATGGGTCTGCAGCGATGACATCTTCTGCACTCAGGCTGCTGCAGTTGCAAACCTGATTACACAATATATTTTGTTCTGCATTTTCACAATAGGTCTGGCTTTTGGAAGAATAGATAAAATCATTGAAACCAGGTATTGTCACTGCTGGATGAGACACTCCAAGTACAGTTCCAATATTTTTGATTCCTTTCTTCTTGGGGAGCTTCTTGTTTAAGGACCATCCCTCATCTGCTATCCACACCTTGTTGGTGACATTTAGTTGTATTGCTGACTCAATGAGAGATTCAGCAGCCATTTTTGGAGCAAAAACAATAATGATACCTATCCTCTGTTCCTCTATCTGTCTGAACATTAGGGAGTAATTTGTATTGTCATTGAGGTCGTTAGTGTATGCCACGCAAATCTCAGTGTCCTTAATCTTCTTCATGAACAACTCCAGTCCATCTTCGCCATAATCATCATCACTGTTAAGAAAAGCAACCCAGCGCCAGTTGAAGTGCTGAACAATGTTAACAATAACATTTATGACTTCTTTATTGGGATGCACTGTTCGCAGGAGAGATGGAAATTTTTTTTTTTTTGACAAGACAGAACTAGAAGATCCATAACTGATCTGTAAAAAGAGTAATGGGAAAAAAACTACAATTTTTAGTGACAAATTCTCAAATATAACATTAAAACACATTTTACAATTAATTGATCGTAACATATATTGATAGAAGTATGCTTTTAATGTCTTGTTGACAGTAAACTAATTTGAACTTGCCATAGGAACGAGATCCATCATTAACAGTGGGGCGACAGTCAGGGCCTGAGTGCTTGTAGAAGGACCGACCACTGCCATCACTTTGGACACATTGGACTGTGCTTGTTGCTTGTGTGGTTCACCCCAAGGTTGGATCAAGCCATTGATTGAGATGAGTTTGAAAATATTTGGAAAATTCTGTGTAGATGAGCAATGATCAAATATCTCATAGCCGAGAGATACATTTGGCAGGAGGTTGTTAGAGTTATTGATTTCCTCGACAGAGAATCTCATCAACTGAAACATTCGATAATTTGGGAGACGGAAGGGTTGACTGTGAACCGAGAAAACACAACAGGAGTTTACTTACTGTGGAATTTACAAAGAATTTGTTTCAGTGTGGCTTCAGAGCCTCTTATTTGCAACAGTTCTGGAATGTACACATATGTCTGTTATACCGTGCATTCTGCAGCAGTTTTATCTTCAAAAGCTATCCACTCAGATTTATTGTGAGACTTACCTGGAGCAGTCAATTGCTTCTGGTCTGTCATGATAGACAGCGGCAGTATGATGAATATCAAAAAGTCCACCTATCAGATATTCTCCTTCCAGCTGAAACTCTGAGGCTGGGGCAGTGCATTGAGCCAAGGCATGTAGAACAGCTCCCAGTAGACACAGCAAAGCAAGAAAATGTTCCATTGTTGTAATTACAAATCTGATGAATGAACTCTAATGGAATTTGCCTCAGCCTTTAATAAGTCATGGGACTCTGGTGATGGCAAAGCCCCAGTGAAAATTTCCATGCATGTGGGAATGAAATACATACCATTAATGGTTGGAGGATAATACCCAAATCAGAATGCAAAATAATCTAATTTGCTGCTGCACAGAGCCCCCCCTGTGATGTGGTTTAACAATCATCACGAACCACAAAGTTAAATGTCTTGACCATGAATATTAATACATTTGGTAATCCTTCTAAACAGTGTTCAAATTCCGTCTTTTCCTCCAGGTTCACTGTGGTAACGTATGCGAGGACCCTTCTGCACATTAACACTCCAGTCACCACAGTCATCCCTCAGTTTAATAGCCACTCTTTACCAGGCCCAGTTGTGAAGTGGAGCAGTATGGTGTTGGTCTTTGCACTTTGGATCTTTGCCACCACATTTGGGGGCAGACCCCTATAAGTTGGACTACTCAGTAGGTAAACATTCAGACACTACAGTTCTGGACGGAGATGAATCACCTCTTCCCCAGCTTGAGAGAGGTCTCTTCGGAGAATAAGCTGCCACAGCCCCACTGCCAGGATATTTGATTATCTCTGCATACCATGACTTTGCCTGCCATCAAGTGAAAACCAGGATCAAAGACAGACCTTGCAGATGTACCCTCTCCGGGAAAATATCAGTTCCACTGGAGAAAATACAGACAGGAGCATTTTGGGCCATGAATGCGCTGGCACATCCATTCCTGGAGGTGGGTTATGGAAAATAACGGGGCATTAGGCCTTCAGCCTGGGGGCAAAGAGATCCACAACTGCCCTGCCGAAACTATCCTGTAAACTGAACCCCTGCACCCCTGGAGATGAGGTCTGCTCACACATGGGTGACTATTAAGTGACAGAAAAGAAACACTGCACCACAGCAACAGGGAGCGAGACAGTTTCAATAGGAAACAACTGTTGCATTGTCTGTTCTGATCAGAACATGCTGGCCTGTTAGAACCGCACAACAATGTTTTAGGGCTAAGAAAGTAGCGAGTATCTCAACATACAAGATTACAGCTAAGTTACAGTCAATTAACCATAACAACACAACAGCACATTAACAAAATACACAGCTCTTGAAGTCCAATAGATAAACTGCGGGGATAAACACTCACTTAAAGTGTATCATGATGGTTTCTTTCTTGTGACATCTTCAAAGTGAATGTTTAGGCTATTCCTTCAGTTTTTCAGTTCACTTTTCGGGCTCTGTTATTAAGCCCTTTGACTATGTGACATAAAAAGTTAATAACAGCGACTTCACCAAGAAGCTCCGGCTTGGGTTTCCTTTAAGACTTTGGGCCCCGGGGCCTTAGGCCCCTTCCGCCCGTTTGGTAATCCATCCAATGGTAGCTCCAGATAGTTGATGTAAAGCTTGCATTTTTTCAGCGTCCAAAACCCACTCTCTGTCTCATTGTCGCACAGAGCCCAAAGCCTCACATCACCACAGATCATCTTCCTTTTAAGGGGTGAATAGAGGTGTTTTCATGCCACGTGGGGGCTTATATCCCATTCTACGTGTGTTGTACAGAGGGAATCTTGAAAGTGAACGTGACCTAATGTCCTTATCAGCCAGGTCAGGCTGGTCTCATCCAGCATTCGTAGCTATACCTACAAAAAAATAATGCGCTGTGATTTGTAGGTATCCCAGAAAATGATTTTGTATGCTATCCCCGTAATCATGAACGAGGAAGCATAAAGACTGCAAAAGCCCACACAAGGCGGGTGGGAAGGGTGCTGGGTGGATCCAACAAACACGGATCTCTCACTCGTTATATGATGATATGTTGATCAGGGTTCATAACCTATTTCTAAACTCAAACCAGTATGGGCTATGCGTTTGAAAGTTCAACAACTTTTCCTCTGCAACTGTGTTTTGCACTTCCGTCATTGCGTGCATTATGTTCAGCAAAGTGTTTTATCTTGGTACGTAATTTTTATAACAACTCAACTTTCTGTTGCAGTAAAAGTAAAAAAATGTAATGGCCCTTTAAAATAAATATATACTATAAGAATGATCTCACCAAGTTCAGATGAGATTGTTTGAGCACACAAGCAAATACACACAAATTAAATTAATTCAACCCAATATATTTGGTTTATGCTAAATGACCACCTCCTCTTACAAATGATTGCATGAGTTGCCACTGGCCTGCACAGGTGATTTGAAATAGGAAAATGAACATGATAAATGGCCAGGACTCTCACCAGAATTTGAATTCCTCCCGACTGAAGCGCAGAACTCCTTGTTCTGCTTTGTAAAGTCAAATCAATCTTTATTTGTCACAAACATTGTTATACAAGTACAATGTGCAGTGACATGCCACATTGCTATGGTCCAAGATTGTAAAATTGAAAAAGTCTTTGTGCTAGCTAAACAATATCAAGACCAAAAAACTGTCTAACAAAAGGTATTTTTTATTTTGATTTATTTTCCAGAAAATGCCCCCATTACTGTGGGACTTTGTGACACTATTCTGAAAGGTTTTCACAATCTATACTAATAGTTTAAGTATATAAGAAAAGTGAATGGACAATGAGGTGGGTACAGCACTTCACTATAGTGTTTGGTGTAAGCAGTCATTGCTGTGATATGTTTGCACTTTCATTCCAAGAGGTTAATAACTTTATAATCAACATTACTGTAACATTTTGTTTCCTGTATGTTAAGATGAAGTTTGACTTTGTATGTAGTGTCATTTTCTTTCTCTCTGTTGTCCATCTTAATCTTAAGTAATGTACTTCTGACACATTTTTAAGAATATCATTTTAAATCCATGAGGAAACAGAGGCAATAAAGTCACAGAAAAGTGCAGTTAGGTATCATAATAAGAAAGGAAGTTAATCATTGCTTATGCTTTACAAATGCACCCCAATTGTAATCTTAAAATTGTTACAGTAGAGGTAAGAATAAATATATAATGACAATTGAGGAAACTTAAGACATACAGTACAAGTATATTTAAGATCAAAGAGTAGTCTAGCATGTAGAACTTTTGTCATTAAGTGGGGAGATTAGTGTTACACCAAAAAACAAACACATTCCCTTTTAATATCTTTATTGAATTGCCTTTATGTGATTTACCATGTCTTAAGGCTGTTTAATGACACATAACCTAATAAGACCTAATAAGAATAGCACATTAAAAGTATAGCTTGCATTGAATCTTACAGTTTTATATTCTTTAATCCATATGCCAACAACATATCAAGCACATTCTCTTGTTTTAGTTAGTTAAGTGCAAAGATTCAACTCGTTACATGTGGGGAAAAAAACTTCAACCGTTCCAGGAAGTCTTCAGGTCGTCCAACACAACAGTACTTTTCAGTGTTATGGATACTCCTTACAATGTTGAATGAAACGCACTGGATTCGGTGGAGTACAATACAATTATAGATTTACTGTGTATCAACAATAATACAGCAAACGGAGGCCTAGTCCATGGAGTCGCACACTGAATTCTGTTCCCGAGAGCATTCACTTATACCTTGTTCAACTCCTCCTGTTTTCCTCCTGTGGAAAACATAAGCTCATGCTGTATTTGGTGTCTCTCTGTGCCTTACACAATGGCTTGCCAAGTCTACTGCCATGCATCACTGAAAACAACAAGTTTCTGCTTTTAAACATTGCTTTGTTGGTATATTTAGATGTGTTGTACCTTAGCTGTGTGCAGTTTTTATTGTATACAGTATATTCTTCATAAATTCCACCACACACACAACAGCTGTTTCTCCTGTGTAAATATGATAGTTTTCATAAGCTGATGAGTAGTTCAGAATTCTTGGACATTTTTTGTATTGGTCTATTTGGTAGGGACAGTGCACATTAATAAAACATTCCTTTAAATGCGGCAGAGTTACCCAAGACACGGTTTTTCATCTATAGTCCCTGGACAGATGTTACAAAGTCAATTGCAGAAGTTTAGGTTTTTAAATTACATGAGTGCAAAGATTTATGTTGCTCACTAGAGAATTTATTTTACAGTTGAACAGAGTGGATGATTTAATACTTGGAAGGCCAGAAGGGTCTTGCATTAAGGGCATATTACTTTAACTCATGCAACTTTATGTGTCATTTGCTTGCTAATTTAGCTGAATATTTGGCTATATAACTTAAAAGTAAACCACTTACTATCTGTAGTGACCGTTGCTTCCCAATTAAAAAGTCACTATGGTTGCTGAAATGTTTGTTCTGATGCGTGCCACAAATAACGAAGTCCAGTTTCCAATATAAGCAATTTATTTTCTATATAAACAGAGTTCAACCACTTTCTCTGCTGTAATCCATTTTCTTTACATAAACCAAAAATCATAACAATTATATTCATTCAGTGTGCACGGTCAAAAACTGTTTGCTTCTGCCTATTAGCAACCACCTGTGTCCAATGAACCCCCTGATTATATTACCTGTGCCGGCACTGCGCCCCCATGTGGTGGGAGGTTGCACAAAAAACAAAAACAACAAAATGGCTCTTACACTATCCACTCCGTCTTTCAAAAAAAGTCCAACATTTTGGGAAATACACCTATTCACTTTCTTGCTAAAAATTAAATGAGAAGATTGATACCGCTCTCCACCTATCAATCTCCTCACCTAACTTCCCACAAGAATATGAAAAAGCATATTTCCCAAAATATTGAATTAATCCTTCATGAGACCTGCACAGTTAAGTATCTTCAAAAGTGATGTATCTTAAGTGTTACAATGAGAAGAAGGCAGCATATACATAAAGGCTACTGTATACTCAGAACCTAGGGACATGTTGCCCACCATCTCCGAAATAACTCTTGCCACAATAATTCAAAGTGTATCTTGTTCTTGCTCATTTCAAGGCTTTGTTTATTTATACAGTCCTCAAAATAAAAATTCACAAAAAAACAAGCATAAAGCAATAGTTTACAACTCTTGGAAGAAAAAACTAATAGAGAGATTATGATTACAGGCACATCAGCTTTTCAGTCTGTAGAGATGCATATTTACTGGAAGCTGCTACTGGCTAATTGTTTTGGTGTAATTCTGAATGAGACCTTGGAAGTACTCTTGTGTGTTTCTGTGGGGTTGAAAAATGATGATGTAGCATTTTGGGAGGAAATACCACAACAGAAAGGAGTACAGACTGGAGAGTACTGCCAGGGCGTTAAGTGTTTGGATGTACTTGCCATGGTAAAGTAAGTATGCAGTGGCAAATATGATCCAGGTGAGCATCAGCAGGAGCAGGCAGAAGGTTATTGCTTTGGCTTCATTGTAGTTTTTAGGAAGGTCTTTTCCCATGTAGGAGAAAATAAAGCAAAGGGAGCACAAAGATAAAAGTAAAACCACAGGACCAAAGCCTGCTTTCAGATTAATGTCACAACCAAGTATGATTTTGTCTGGGTACCAAAGTGTTTCATTGTTGGGCTTGGAAGGGGCAAAAGTATAGCCAAAAAGAAGTAGGAGTGCCTGAGTAACAAATGCCACAGTGATGACCAGCCACTGTCCATGATATTTAATCCACAGACTGTGGAGCTTGGGGAATTTGGCGGCTATTTTGAAAATGCAAACAATTTGAAAAGAGCGCACAACAAAACATGCTAGACAAACTGTGTAGAACAAGAGAAATGGTAAGAACCTTAGGATACAAAAGGAAGTGGTTGGCTTACCAAAGTAAAAGAACACACTAAGACTACACAGACTCAGGCAGCCGAAAATTAGGAAGCACATTGGTCCCCCAGCAGATCTGACAACAGGTGTGTTGTAGTTGATGGCAAAGAGAACGGACATGGCTAGTGTGAGGCCCACCAAGGCTAAGGCTCCGACCATGATCAGTATAGCCCCGCTGTCTGTGAATGGGACGTACTCCACCACCCGCAGATTACATGATGTACTTCCTGCTGCAGACCATTCTGTTTCCTTACAGTTGATGCACTTGTAGGGATCCTCTGTTTAACATGAGAGAAGGACAGATTGTCAATAAAAAATGAAGGTTACTTAGCTAAAATCATGGTTGACACAAAATATCAGACGGCTGAGGAGGTTACACTTTTGTATATGTTTTCCTACGATAATGTAGGGATCCTGTTAAAGTCAAGAATGTTGCATGATGGTAAATAGACTGTACTTGTATAGTGCTTTTCTAGTCTTCCGACCACTCAAAGCCCTTTAACACTACATGTCATCATTCACACACATTCATACACCGCAAGCACAGCCTAGGGGAGCAATCCGGGGTCAAGTGTTTTGCCAAGGACACATCGACATTGACTAGCGGAGCCGGGGATCCAACTGCAGATCTTCTGTTTGAAGGACGACCCGGCTCTACCTGCTCTTCCACTGAGCCACAGTCGCCCCATGATAAAAGGACATAGTCCATGTGATCCATAAAATAGGCAAAAACCTTTTCATATTCATTTTTTACTGAATAAGCTCTAGATTAGTTGTTATTTCATTTGTTCAGATGAGCGGAGATCGAATCCTTTATATAGATGTGTCCAATTAACACAAAATGATTGTTAAACCCTCTCAGATATGGAAAACAAATGTTTCACTCTCATCAAGGCCACTGCTTTTATTCATTTTCTTCCTCTCACCTGTGATGTTGATATGAGTTCCATCAGGACATATTTCACAATTAAAGCAGCATTTGTGGATTCCATCTTGTTTTTTTGCAAATCCTACAGCACATTCTGGGGAACACAGTGAAGTAGGCTCCTGTACACAACAATTTTATAAAAAGAAAAGAGAACACTGTGATGGATGAAGGTAAACAAAAGGGGAGTGACTTTTATATTTCTCAACAGAGAAAGTTCAGTGGATGTTTTGACCATGAACCACCACCTGCTTACTACCGTGATAATGTGATTATCCACTGTCACTGTTTTTTTTGCATACACATGCACGCAATCGTGTGGATGGGAGAAAAAACTAAACAATGCATCTTTAATGGTACCGTTTTAAGTCTCGACATACTGCGTTACACCACAAATAATAAGGAAAGTCTGACTTACTTCTCCCTTTGGGTTCCACTGAATGTTGGTGTTGTTGATGAAGAAATTGACCGATGGGTGGAATCTATAAAAGCCGATCTCCTCTGCATCGCCACTTTGGTTCCAGAAAACTATAGAATAGGATCCGAATGTGGGGTCACCATTCTCATCAAATTGGATATGATGATTTAAAAGTGTGAAGTTTGACTTCTTCAGCTCTGCTAGAACCTAATGTGGGTACACAAAGTTCAAATGACCATTACTTGATTGGATTTCACACTGATTAAATAATAATATTTCTGTGAAGGGAGACATTGCTGTGTTATGCTCTTCATGTCTCTCAAATGCGTTTCCTGAGATTTTAATGCCGGGCAATGTCTGACAGGAAATATCAACTTTAATTATACTTTGAGGATGTTAAGTTTTATATGATATGTTATGACAATATATTGATACTTACATTATCTACAGGTTAAAGCTGTCATAAACATAAATGTGAAAAATGATAAAACTTACCATATATGGGTACACTGTAATATTGCCATTACATTTATCAACTCCACATCTCAAGGTATTGTGTATGGCATGAGCGATGGCATGTACAGCAGAATAAACAGGAAAAGAATAAGATGGGTCCACAGCAAGGATTTCTTCTGCACTCAGGCTGCTGCAGTTGCAAACCTGATTGCACAACATATCTTGTTTTGCATTTTCACAATGAGTCTGGCTTTTGGAAGAATAGATAAAATCACTGAAACCAGGTATTGTCACTACTGGCTGAGACACTCCGAGTACAGTTCCAATTTGTTTGATTCCTTTCTCTTTGGGGAGCCTCTTGCTTAAGGACCAGGTGTCCCCTGCTATCCACACCTTGTTGGTGACATTTAGTTGTATTGCTGATTCAATGAGAGCTTCAGCAGTCAATTTTGGAGCAAAAACAATTATTACGTTTATCCTCTGTTCCTCTATATGTTCGAACATTAGGGACATATCCGTATCGTCATTGATTCCTTTGGTGTATGCCAGACAAATTTCAGTGTCTTTAATCCTCTTTATGAACAAATCCCGGCCATCTTTGCCAAAAGTGTCATCACTGTTAAGAAAAGCAACCCAGCGCCAGTTGAAGTGTTGCACAATGTTAAAAATCACTTCAACGACGTCTTTATTGGAATGCACTGTTCGTAGGAAAGAGGGGAATCTTTCTTTCTCTTCAAGGGCCGAGAAAGCAGCTCCATAACTGACCTGATAAAGGGTTAATGGAGAAATTGTCATCATTTTCAGTAACAATAAATTCTCAAAAATAACGTTTCAAGTTGTTTCAATATTTAAAAACTTTTAAAATGTTAACACCTTATTTTAAATGATTGATTTTATAGGAGAATGTCAAAACACAGCAGTTGGCAAACTTACCATTGGAATGAAATCCATCATGAACAGTGGTGCTATAGTTACGGTGTCGGTGCTTGAAAAAGGGCCGACCACTGCCATCACTTTAGACAGATTCTTGTGTGGTTCACCCCAAGGTTGGATCGAGCCGTTGACTGAGAGGAGTTTTAAAATGCCTGGAAAGTTGTGCATATCTGAACAGTGATCAAATATCTCATAGCCCAGAGATACATTTGGCAGGAGGCTGGTGGAGTTATTGATTTCCTCTACAGAGAATCTCATCAACTGAAACCTCCGATAACTTGACAGAATAAAGGGTTGACTGTGAACAGAGAATGGACAACGGGAGAATAGGATTACCTTTCAGTTAACATTATTAGTCTTCAGACATCTGTCCAGATATGGAAACTATGAAACGGGATTTCATGGAACAAGGACTGAGGTCAGATTTAATGTTACACAGCAACTTTAATAATTTAGTAATTATTGGATTAAGTTGGGGGGGGGGGGGGGGGGGGAAGTAGCCATATCCATTGACCCAGCATTTTAGGTAAAGCTTTTCAATGTTACATTAAGAGTTTGTAATTAGTTTTAACTTGATCAGTTATTTACAAAGATTTATTATGAAACTCACCTGGAGCAGTCGATGGCTTCGGGTCTGTCATGATAAACGGTGACACTATGATGAATATCAAAAACTCCACCCAACAAATAATCTCCATCCAGTTGAAACTCTGAGGCTGGGACAGTGCATTGAGCCAAGGCATGTAGAACAGCTCCCAGGAGACAAAGAGAAGCAAGAACATTTTTCATTGCTGTAATTACCTTTTAGCAATCTGATGTGAACTCAGTAGCTTCAGCCTTTTATGAAGCAATGCGATGCTCGTAACAACAAACCCCCGTGTTCATTTCCATGCACTTGGGAATGCATGATGTAGTAACTATATACCTGTAAATGGTTGGAGGAGAATACACAAATCAGTATGCAAAAAAGGATTGAAGATGCACCGACTCGCCAATGACGACACAAAGTTTAACAATATCATGAGCAGGTAAATTCAGTATCTCTATCATGAATAGATCTCGTGCTACTTGATCCTTCCTTTAGCCAAGATGACAAATGCACCATTTACAGCCACAAACAGTTTGTGAACCCTTCAGAATTTTCTGTATTTCTGCATAAATGTGACCTCAAATGTGATCAGATCCAGACTCAAATCCTAAAACTAGATAAATAGGGCACAGTTAAACAAATAATACAAAAATAATTATACTTAATCATTTAGCTAAATTTTTGTTTGCCTTATTGAAAGACTAAGACCTGAAGAAGGTCAAAGCAGTTAAGCTTGGTGCTGGACAAAGTGGGATTTACCCAAGAAGATAGTATTATGGACAGAGTTGTGGCATCTCATTCTTCCTTCCATCAATATTACAAACTCTTCCCTCATTAGCACACTTGTACGCATGGGGGCTGTCATAGGATCCCAGCTGTAAACTCTGTAGCAGGACGGACACAGTAGTGCACATATTGACAGGTGTGAAACAGCTTTATCCCAAGGCCAATATAGATGGTACCACGACAACGTCTTGCTTGTTTTTGTTGATGCAGTCTGACATTATTTTATAGCTGTTGGTGCGATGTCAGACTTTCATATGTACTTGTATCACTGTTTGGTCACATTGGAGTTGTAGTCTGCTGAGCATGAGATGTACAATGATCCTGTAGTTGTAACCACACCCATGGGAGGTGACTACGACTATTTATTCAATTACACACACCTGAGTCAGTTTGATACCTGTGCTCTTGATGGAGAGACAATTTGTGTTTGAAACTTTGTACTTTTGCTTAGTCTATACTTTCAACTTGAGACAAGCATGCTTGATTGACACACCCAATGATAACATACAGACTGGCTGAGAATAAGGGGTGGACACAAAAACAGAAACACCTGTGGAAAATAATGGAGTTGGGTAATTAGCCTTTCAATAAATAGTGTTGATGATTTTGGGATAAGGCTTTGTCAGAGGGGTGTTGTGTCAACTCTATCATAACTTTAGGATCACATTCTTATTATTTTATCCAACCGCTGTAATGAATTACTAATATTTTCAAATTTTGCACTTGCAACACAAAATAGATCTACTTTCTTTTACAAAGAGCACTTTTTGGATCAAAGGTGCCCTGTGGGGTTTTGTTGTGAAATAATTATATGTATGTTTACATTATATGTTTCTCACCAAAGAATTTTTGTTCTTGTAAAACAGTACACTTTTGAAATAGTTTAAAATCCTGCATTGTTTGCATCCAAGTTTGCTAGGTAGCAGTCATTGCTACACTTCTCTGTGTGAACTCTTGATCAGCAGAATTGTGGGAAACCAGCTGCAAGAATGTGTATCCCATCACCCGTGTGCCTACGCTCGTGCATGCACAACACAAACAAAACGGAGACCCGTACCACTCGTAAAATCCTTGCTCCATAGTGCTACTAGTGGTTTTTACCTCTGTTTGCCTCTTCAAAATGATGACATTAGTAACAAATATAGACCAGAACACTAAGGCAGGTTGTAGATCATGATGCTTTGATTACCAAATGCCAGGCAAGAAAAGTAACATCATTTTAGTTAGAACTGTAAATTTGTTAACATTGAAGAAGCATAAGTCAACAGCATCCTTAACTCCTCATAAATGTAAGGCTACATAGTTATTTGTATATTTAAGTTGAAATATGCTAACTCAAAGTTTTTAAAGTGCACAGTGGAATAATCTGGAAAGAACAACCAAAGATTCGTTCTTCATACACATGCCGGTTGTATGTAAACTAATGCAAAACCACTTTCTATCCTCCTCTTTTGGTACTCAAGAGGACACATAATTACGCAATAAACATGTGAAAGTCAGGCAAGGTATTACGCAAATGATCACTTGTTAAAACAGAGAAATGTGGCTCAGTGTGCAAACAATTAGAAGGTTTCTCCTTGATACAGTGGCTTAAACTGCTCAAAGCTGTAGAGAGATGATCTCTGGATGACAGGGATGAAGTAAAGATGAAGTACAGATGAGGTTGTAAGATCACATAGGGTCACAAGCAAAAGTACACAAATTCATAAATAAATTCAACCAGGTATCATTGGTTTATGCTAAAATGCTACATCCTCTTACAAATGAGCTCTGCATGACTTCAGCTTTGACCACACAGGTCATTTGAAAGGAGATCATTTGCATCACTCTGTGGATGCAAATGATAGATGGCCAGCCCATGAGCTATAGACACACCAAAGTTTGAATTCAGGCCACCTCCTGATGCAAGGGTGAAACTCCTTCTTCTGCTAGGTAGGAAGGGATGGGCCCTCATCTACAGGAGCGATATAGTTTATAGGGTGATGTCGTGGTTATTCAAAATCATTAATATTGTTTTATGGAAGCCACATGAGGTGGGTAAACAACTTTACAATATGTTTCGGTGAATAGCAGTCATTACTATTTAATGTTTACACTTTGCTTCCAAGAGATCACTTACTAATCAACAGTGTGGCCAGTACTGTGACTTTCCATTTCCTTGTACAGTTAAGATAAAGTTTGACTTTGGATATATACTTCTCCTTTCTTTGTCCATTTCTGTCCATCTCAATCTTAAATTACACATTTAACTTCAAGTCCATGCTCAAACTGCAAATGGTAGCAAGGAAATAAATGTGGCCTTGATGCTCATCTTCAAGTGCAATAGTTAGTAGCATCTCATGACCATTAATGTATTTAGTATTTACTTTTATTTATCCTTGTCTGTGCTAAAACAATAGGGGTCATGATGAAATCAAAAAAAGCTTTTATTATTATGTATATTGTTGTTAGTTTTTTGTTTTTTTTGTCATCTGGGATTGTTGTCTGTGGAATTAAAAAGATCATATGTGTCTTTTTCAAGATAGTTTCCAAGAAAGCCATCCATTCTATCATGTTTTTTAATAACATCAAACTGATGCTATGAAATGCTTTTATGTTTCATCTCTGTTTTTTTCTAGTGCTAATAAATCAGCATATTGTGTACTGAAAGTGGTCTCAAGGAGAGATGACACAGTGACGATGACACAAACATTTCTCTCTGGATGGATGGTCATCATCTTCCTAATACAGAATCATGGTACCAAGACATAACCCATTAAAAACACACACAAATTAGTGAAGCCTGGACCTAATGACATTTTTTATCAACAGCCAACAGTTTTGAGCTACACAGAATCTGGTTAGTTTGTGTGTAATGTTGTCTTTCAACCATGATGGGGAGAATTCAGATGGGCAGCGGCAATACTTTTATCTGTGGGGTGCACAAACATGAAACCAGGGAACAGAGAGACAAGATTGATATCCAGGTAGACTACAAACATCAGGGAAAGGTAGAACTGCATAAGTGCATCTCTTTTAGAAAATATAACTCTTAACCCTCCTGTCGTGTTCGTTTCTCCCCCCTTACTTTAGTGTTCCCAGTCAAATTTGACCGGTCTGTTTTAACTGCTCTTACATTAACACAAAAACCATTAATCATCACCAAATTTTATTTAACACCCTTTTAAGCTGTAAACAATGTCTCAGACTAGTCGTTTTACATGAATAACTGCTGTGAATATACAAAGAATAGACACTGAAAATGTATCGCTAACTTAAATGAAACTGTTGTAAGGACATTGTTGACAGGAATATAGGCCTCCTGGACTCCGCATCCCACAGACTTTTTCTAGCCTCATTGTTTGACCGATATACTCCTGCTAGAATCAACAGACCCATAGGCTTGGAGGTCTACCTGGTCCAATGCTCTCCACGTGTTCCCAAACACACGCCTCCCCTCCAGGTTTGTCATGTCCAGTATAACACCCTCAATGGACTCTGGTAAAAAGAGTTGGAAGCTGGACTTGAAGTCATCCACACGAGATGTTGCATATCGTGTTGGCCCTGGCGTCATGCTTATTATGTTTTCAACTCTCGCTCTGCCTCCTCTGTCCTGGGAGGATGAATACCAGAGCAAGTTGCCACCGTTGGACTGGAATGTCACCTCAGGTGCCTGTTCCTCTGGTGCCACTTCCTCGCCATCTGTTGACTGGTCAGTCTCATAATAGTCCGGATCGAAATCAGGATCAATGTTGCCTTCAATTTCTGAGACATCTTCGTCTATCTCCGGTTCAATCTCCTCTTCATCTGGTTCAAAAATTAGGTCCAGAGCCTCTCTGACAGAAAATCGCCTCATTAGTGGCCTACTCATTGTGCTCACAGAGTAAAATGAGAGCAATGCACAAATAAAGGTTTATATAGGGGGAAAGTGAGAAGATATGAAACATTGTTTAGTCTGGAAGGTGTGGTTCACGTGGGGGGATGGGCACATAAGCGGTATAGAGATGGGTTCCCATAACAAACACCTGATTTTTTTGTTTGAAGTTTGAAATGTGTACAACTGTGTATATGGGGCTGTGAACAGGTGTTTACACAGGTGTGTGTATGTGTGTGTGTGTATGGGAGAAGTGGTTGTAGGTGTGTATGGGGCTGTTTTCCATCTGATGAATGGACATAATCTAGTGTTTCCCATTTAATTTCCTATGGCGGTCACTTTTGACCGGGAACACCATGGGTGTTACAAAGTTGACTAAACCACTAAAAATTCAATGAAAATGGTGATCAGCAATTTGATATGTTCAAATGCCTAGTGTGGAGGATATCATGAGGCCTTGAGGTAATGATATTGTAACTTAAACTTAACCTATGGTTTAAGTCTTGTGTTCATCTTGATAGTATCTACATTGCCAGGTTTATTACATAGTACATGTAATTAGCAGACATGGTCAAATAAGCTCACACTGTGACACTACACAGTAGGTAATATCATTATTGAGCGACAACAGGAAAGCATAACTAAAACTAGAGACGCTCTTGTGATGGGATCACACCAATCGCAACACCAGATCGGGCTAGGGGCATATAGTGCCCCACTTCCTACCTTCTTACTTCAGCCGCCCTTGCTCGCACCACACTCCACCATCTTAAAACTCTGCCTTCATTTTGATCTCAACTACACACCTTTAAAATTTCGTGACTGTATCTTGCACACTTGCGATGACAAAATCTGTCCACCGGCAGACAGAAATACAAACACCTGGCAAAGTAGTCACAAACGCCTCTGTGATAATTCCAGATACAGTAGGTGTCTTCAAGACCACATTATGCCACGATGGTGAAAACAACACCAGTGTCGCTGTTGCGGCTGGTAACCAGCTGGTAGAGAGACAAGGTTAATAAAAACAAAAAACGTCACAAACCCAAAAACACATCTAGTTTTCTTGTATCCATCATAAAGCAGGGATGTCATTACAGCTGTATCACTGTACAATGACGACATAAGTCATTACAGGACTGATACAGTTGAAAAAGAGTATATGATGGGTAATATGTTACAGTGTGGGTGTATAAATAAGTACTTTTTTTAAATGAAGTGGCAAGAGGGTAGAGGTTTGACTCTTACTGGGGCAACCCATTTCAAAGGTGTACAGCATGCTCTTTTCGGACTCATATTAAAGAAAAATATTAAGCAGTGCAACTCAAATTAAATTAAGATATAATCACATTGTATTTACAAAAATGGAGCCTCTGTGTGTCCATGAAGATACAGAAACATATTGATACAGACACAGAGGAAACATTTTAGCATACAAAAGGGCTAAGTAGCCTTTATTTATTACTCCAGTGAGGTGAATCTTAAATGTGCATTAGAACAAAGTTGTGCACACAAACTACAAAATCTGAATCTGTACAACATCGGCACAAAAACTGACATTATGCACCCTTATATGTATCACAATAGAAACAAATATGTTACACAGTGTATTCATGGTGTGCCTGTGGTCTAGCCTATAAGCATCACAGTGAAGTGGCGCCTTCATGTGGTGACATTCTTGTTATAGCAACCTCCACAATCTGTACGGAACAGAACGGAAATCATACACATTCCAAATGATTGTTATATAACTGCTTTACATGTAAATATCAAAATCGATGCAGGGCTCAACAGAATTAACTTTATGTGGATAATAGTATGATTAACATAATCTAACAAGAAAAGTATATGAAAAGTCCACCATGTGTGTCTGCAACAACCACTGCTGTAATTTTTGATTGACTGAATACAAACCACAATGGCCCCCGTCTAGACTGAAAGTGTATCAAATGCTTTTTTCACTCGCACGTCTCATACAACCGTTACCCCTTTAGTTTACTTTTACGTTGATGTGTCACATGTGTTGCATCTTTAGAAGATGGTCAGATCTAGAGGATTTTGTGTTGTGGTTTTGGGATCTTCTCTTTATGTTTTTCCTTGTTTCATCTTATTCATTTATGTTTAGTGTGTCCTGTTTTATTTTGAAATTTCACCCTTCCCATGTCAGAATCAGAATCAGAATCAGCTTTATTAGCCATGTATGCGTGCGCATACATGCAATTTGACTCCGGTTACACATTACTCTCATCGTACATTGTGTCTAGTGTTCAGCTCTAGTATTTTGGGATTTTCTTCTGTTACCTGCTTGTCTTTGGAACAGCAGCTGGACTCTGCAGGCCACTCACTGCCACATTATCAATTCCGGGACGATGCAACGCCGTTAGTCTCGAGCCCTATTTTAAACTACCACTGCAATATTCCAAACTGTACACAGCTGAAGTACTTCGGTACATTTATTTTGTGTAAAGTTGTTGCGTTCTCACATGACGCTGCAGCAGTTCACTCTGTAACGCTTCATGTAGACCAGAGGTCTTCAACAAGGGGTCCGCGACCCCTAGGTGGTCCGCGGAGGTACTGCAGGGGGTCCGCGAAATTTTTGGTTGATGATTAGACAATTTTTTTTTTTTTTTATTAATTTAAATGTTTTTTTCCAAACATAAATCTGTCCATTATTTTAATCGTTTAGTATTGTATGCAAGACAACAGGTATGTTTATGCATGGCAGTGGCACTAATAGGCCATCACTCATTTTCGTTTCCACATTGATGTTTAAAATAAAAACGTAAATTTGAATAGCTTGTATGCATGATTATTTGACAGTTGATATTATATGATTATTTGACAATTTGACAATTGACAGACAATGTTGATATTGGCATTGGTATCAGCTGACACGGTATGTTTATAAATGGCAGTGGCTCGGCCCCCCTACTCACTGTACCTTGCACATGTTTAAAATCAAAACATGAATATATGATCCTGTGTATTATTTGAATAGCTTAGTATTGAATGCACAATAACAAGGTATGTTTATACATGGCACTAGGCCCAGTTTAATATAAAACACAATTTCATACAATATATATAGTCGGGGGTCCCTGCTCCATCTCTCTATCAGTTTGGGGGTCCTTGGCCTAAAAGACGTTGAAGACTCCTGATGTAGAGTGTTCAACGGTTCCTCTGAACAGAAACTGTCAGTCCGTTAGCTCTGTTAGCTGGAGCTAACAGGTGTTTCAGGAGGGAAGAAATTATTTGTAACATAAGTGAACATGTCACAGGGCTCTGTTTACTAATTGGCTGCGGACAGTCTCTGGCCCAAATTTGCCATAAACTATCCCCAACCTATAGTTTGGCCACACTTTGCCACAGAATTAAACGGCTGCAGCTCGCTGGGCTCGGAGCAGCTTTTCATAGACATTACATGGCAGCTCAGATCAGATAATAGTCATATCAACATCAAGAACACATAATATGTAGTGACAGTGTCGGTTAACAGATTATTTTATGGTGGGTATTTGGTTTTTAACGATATTACTTTCTACATTCGTTTTTTGTGTTAGATGCCTGAAATAAGGTCACAAGCGTAAAAGATTTTAACGTTTTGTTCAATGACATAAAGTACGTAAGTAAATACCCCGCTTGTGTATGTTGTAGCTTCTTTATGTCTTAAAAAAAGCTGGTTGCTAACAAAGGGCTAAGTAAGACTGCTAAACGTTATCACGCCTTTATCTTTTTGAAGAGAAGTCACGCAACCATTGTGTAGTTTGTTTATCGCCTAACGTTAGCTTTTTAATTCTGGTGATGGCATTTACGCTTAAAAATTCATAAAAGTGATGTTCATTCGTGAAGATTATCTTGGTGAACAAAATGTGTAAGTATCATAAAGTTTTGTTTGTTTCAGAGGTTATTTTCTGCACTAATCCAAAATTCAATGGAAAAATCCCATTGGCTCTTTTTCAAGAGAACCAGGATGATGCTAACTTCCGGGTTGGCCATCAAATATACCTTATCCCTGCAGCACTATATCACGAGTAGGTTATATATACATGCTAATGTTATCATTTAGTACCTATCAGTGTATACAGTGCCACAGAGCCCTTAGCATGGCTGTAGACTAACACAACATTACGAATGCCTCTTGTTGAAATGTTAATGACTGTATATTGTTACAGTTCATTTCAAGATTCTTACACCTCTGAGTAAAACAACCAAATAAACAATCAACCTAATTATGGTACAACAAAACAGGGACAGATTTAAAGTACTATGTACTTTTCTACTCTAAAAAAACAAATTATTGTGATTTAATTGAAAGTATTCAGGAGGCCTGAATCACATCTTTTCTTCTGTAAACAGACGACACACATTTACTGGTAGCTGCTACTGTCTGATGTTATAATTCAGAATGAGACCTTGGAAGTACTCCTGTGTGTTTTTGTATGATTGAAAAAGGATGATGTGACATTTTGGGAGGAAATACCACAACAGAAAGCAGTACAGACTGAAGAGTACTGCCAGGGCGTTAAGTGTTTGGATGTACTTGCCATGGTAAAGTAAGTTTTCAGTGGCAAATATGATCCAGGTGAGGATCAGCAGGAGCAGGCAGAAGGTTATTGCTTTGGCTTCATTGTAGTTTTTAGGAAGGTCTTTTCCCATATATGAGAAAATAAAGCAAAGGGAGCACAAAGATAAAAGTAAAACCACAGGACCAGATAATGCTTTGAGATTAATGTCACAACCAAGTATGATTTTGTCTGGGTACCAAAATGTTTCATTGTTGGGATTGGGAGGGGCAAAAGTAAAGCCAAAAAGAAGTAGGAGTGCCTGAGTAACAAATGCCACAGTGATGACCAGCCACTGTCCATGATATTTAATCCACAGACTGTGGAGCTCGGGGAATTTGGCGGCTATTTTGAAAATGTAAACAATTTGAAAAGAGCGCACAACAAAACATGCTAGACAAACTGTGTAGAACAAGAGAAATGGTAAGAACCTTAGGATACAAAAGGAAGTGGTTGGCTTACCAAAGTAAAAGAACACACTAAGACTACACAGACTCAGGCAGCCTAAAATTAGGAAGCACATTGGTCCCCCAGCAGATCTGACAACAGGTGTGTTGTAGTTGATGGCAAAGAGAACGGACATGGCTAGTGTGAGGCCCACCAAGGCTAAGGCTCCGATCATGATCAGTATAGCCCCGCTGTCTGTGAATGGGACGTACTCCACCACCCGCAGATTACATGATGTCCTTCCTGCTGCAGACCATTCTGTTTCCTTGCAGTTGATGCACTTGTAGGGATTCTCTGTTTAACATGAGAGAAACAATTTGTCAATAAAGTTGAGGTTCACTTTTAAAAAGTCCTCTGTGGGTAAAGAAAGATCAAACAGTTTAGGAAGTTGGGTTAGACATTTAATTTATGATACTGTATGAGCAAAACTCTAGCCTACAGTACATTTCTTTACTCAAGGCTGAGGCTCAAGTTTCACTATGCAATTCTGTCTGCCACCGGGCACGATTCTGGGAAAATGAAGGCTCGTTGTCGTGCTGGCTAATGATGGCAGCGAGAAACAAACGTGTATGACGTATACGTGTATTGTCCGTTTGATAATCTAAACAAAGAACATGCTTTTGTCTTGGGGTGGCCTTTCTAAAATGAGGGTTGCTTCTGTCTCGCTTAATGGCAATTTCCAGTAAGCCATAACAAAGTTTAAAAGTCTGAATTTGGCTCACATCAAGACCAGAATGACAGCACTGCTTTTACTTGTTTTCTTCCTCTCATGTAAAATAATTTACCTGTTTTGTTGATATAAGTTTCTTTAGGACAGATTTCACAATCGAAGCAGCATTTGTGGATTCCATGTAGCCTTTTTGCAAATCCTACATCACATTCTTGGGAACACAGTGAAGTAGGCACCTGTACAAGACAATTATTTAGACAAGTAAGTACAAGTGCAAGATAACGCTGTAGGAGGGTGGAGGCAAATTATAGACAAGTGGCGGTATTTAGGCCTATACAGCTTTTTAAAATTCTAAACGGGGTTTGTAATATGCCTTCAACACTGAACATAACATCTAAACGTCCACCATTGGTTGATGTTCATGATATTGTGTTTTGTCCCTGTCACAGCTTTTACGAAATAAATGTGCACTCATCCACACACACATCCGTGCAGAAGCGGGAAAACAAAGCAAAGTATTTTTGAATCAACTTATAGTGTATAAATTAGTCGTAGGGAAAAACAACTTACTTTTTCCTTTGTGTACCACTGAATTTTGGTGTTGTTGATGAAGAAATTGAACTTTGGGTGAAAATGACAAATGCCGATCTCCTCTGCATCTCCACTTTGGTTCCAGACAACTATAGAATAGGATCCGAAGTTGGGGTCGCCATTCTTATCAAATGTAACACTTTGATTTAAAAGTGTAAAGTTTGACTTCTTCAGCTCTGCCAGAACCTGATGTGGGTACACAAAGTTCAGAGACCTTGCATTTGTTGACAATTAACATTATTAGGTGATGATTCAATAGGTTTCTAACCTATAAGTTTTACACTTTGAAATAAGCTTGTCTGTAAGATAAACTCGTCAGTAAGATACATTTACAAGAATCAGATGGTGAGAACAAATTAAATTAATAATCAAATTATGTATACACTTACCATGTGTGGGTACACTGTAATATTGCTATTACATCTGCCTGATTCACATTGCAAGGCATTGTGCAAGGCATGGGCGATGGCATGTACAGCAGAATAAACGGGGAAATTAAAAGATGGGTCCACAGCAAGGATTTCTGCTGCACTCAGGCTGCTGTAGTTGCTAACCTGATTACAAAATGATGTTTGTTCTGCATTTTCACAATAGGTCTGGCTTTTGGAAGAATAGATAAATTCCCTAAAACCAGGTATTGTCACTTTTGGCTCAGAAACCCCAATTACAGTCCCAATATTTTTGATTCCTTTCTTCTTGGGGATCTTTTTGTTTAAGGACCATGCATCCCCTGCTATCCACACCTTCTTGGTGACATTTAGTTGTATTGCTGACTCAATGAGAGCTTCAGCAGTCCATTCAGGAGCAAAAACAATAATGATACCTATCCTCTGTGCCTCTATCTGTTCGAATATCTTGGAGTGATCTGTGTATTGATTGAGGCCTTTGGTGTATGCCAGACAAGTCTCAGTGTCTTTAATCCTCTTTATGAACAAATCCCGGCCATCGTTTCCATAATCATCATCAATGTTAAGGAATGCAACCCAGCGCCAGTTGAAGTGTTGCACAATGTTAAAAATCACTTCTATGACGTCTTTATTGGGATGTACTGTTCGTAGGAAAGACGGGAAAATCTGTTTTCTTGAAAAGACTGAACTAGCAGCTCCATAACTGACCTGTCAAAAGAGTAATAGAAAAAATTATAATTTTCAGTTACAAATTCTCAAATGTAACATTAAAACACAGTTTACAATACATTTACAAGAACATATATATATTTTAAGAGTTTTAGTGACCAATTTAGAAGCTGTTTTAATTTGTTTAAACGTATGTAAAACAGTTTTTAATCACTTGATGTATCTGAAAAATGTACCATAGGAATGAGATCCATCATGAACAGTGGGGCTATAGTCAGGGCTTGAGTGCTTGTATAAGTGCCGACCACTGCCATTACTTTAGACAGATTCTTGTGTGGTTCACCCCAAGGTTGGATCAAGCCGTCGACTGAGAGGAGTTTTAAAATGCCTGGGAAATTGTGCATATCTGAACAGTGGTCGAATATCTCATAGCCCAGAGATACATTTGGCAGGAGGTCGGTGGAGTTATTGATTTCCTCTACAGAGAATCTCATCAACTGAAACCTCCGATAACTTGACGGAATAAATTGTTTACTGTGGATAGAGGAAGGAAAGTGAGAGAATGTGAGAATTTTTTTTTTTTATTTAAGGCAAAACTTGAATGTGTAAGCTGTCATGTGTTAACACCAGGCAGTAATTATTTTCAACCTCAGAAGATATCCTTTCAGACTTATTGTAAGACTCACCTGGAGCAGTCGATGGCTTCTGGACGGTCTTGTTTAACAGAGGAAGTATCATGATGAATGCCAAAAAGTCCAGCCAACAAATAATCTCCTTCCAGCTGAAACTCTGAGGCTGGGACAGTACATTGAGCCAAGGCATGTAGAACAGCTCCCAGGAGAAGCAGAGAAACGAACAAGTGTTTCATTGTGCTAGTTAGCCTACCGTTTACCAATCTGATGTGAAACATGAAATGGGAGCGTATGAGTTGTCAGAAATACCTAATGGAGAAGAATACACAAATCAGTATGCAAAAATCATCTCAGCTGTCCCTACCGTCCCTGATACAGTGCATTCAAAAAGTACTTTAAAACCTTTACTTACATCTCTTTTGATGTTGCAGCCTTGTTCTAAAATCGTGCATTGAGCCAAGGCATGTAGAAAAGCTCCCAGATAACACAGAGAAGCAAGAAAATGTTTCATTGTTGTAATTACCTTTCAGCATTCTGACGTGAACTCAGTAGCTTCAGCCTTTTTTTAAGCAATGCGATGCTCGTAACAACAAACCCCCAGTGTTCACTTCCATGGAATTGAGAATGCATGACAGCAGATGTCATAAATATATACCTGGAAATGGTTGGAGGAGAATACACAAATCAGTATGCAAAAAGGATTGAAGCTGCACAGACTCTGCAATGATGATTATGAGCAGGTAAATTCAATACTTCTATCATGAATAGATCTCGTGCTACTTGATCCTTCCTTTAGCCAAGATGACAAATGCACCATTTACAGCCACAAAAAGTTCGTGAACCCTTCATAATTTTCTGTATTTCTGCATAAATGTGACCTAAAATGTGATCAGATCCAGACTCAAATCCTAAAACTAGATAAATAGGGCACAGTTAAACAAATAATACAAAAATAATTATACTTAATCATTTAGCTAAATTTTTGTTTGCCCTATTGAAATGCTAAGACCTGAAGAAGGTCAAAGCAGTTAAGCTTGGTGCTGGACAAAGTGGGATTTACCCAAGAGGATAGTAACATGGACAGAGTTGTGGCATCTCATTCTTCCTTCCATCAATATTACAAACTCTTCCCTCATTAGCACACTTGTACGCATGGGGGCTGTCATAGGATCCCAGCTGTAAACTCTGTAGCAGGACGGACACAGTAGTGCACATATTGACAGGTGTGAAACAGCTTTATCCCAAGGCCAATATAGATGGTACCACGACAACGTCTTGCTTGTTTTTGCTGACACATTAAAGCGGGAGAGATGGATAAAGTGGCCAGAGAACTTTAGCCTAACTAGACCAGTCGCCTTTGCTCAGAAGGGATCCAAGCCAGGTATGTCCCACAGATCTGAACCCACTCTACAGCAAATGGCTAGATCAAATGAGATGAGGTGAAAATAAGTTATATAAGACATTCCGAACATGAATATAGCAGCAAACAAATATTTGTGCAATGTAAAGATATACACTAGGGCAGGGGTCTTCAATTAAAATTCCAAAAGGTCCAGATTGAGAAAATCTCCTCGGGCAAAGGTCCGGAACATTACAATATCTAACTTACGCCACTTAGTGCCATATGTATATATATATATATATATATATATATATATATATATATATATATATATATATATATATATATATATATATTCAAGAAGTCTAGTAGTAGTAACAACGTCTCTGTGTAGTCAACAACTGTCAAATCAAATAAAGAAAGTACACATCAATTATATTTTAACAATTATTATTCTCAGTTTTCAAATTTAACTGGATAGATTATAAATAATACATAGAAATACATAAATAAATGTTCTTCTCTCATTTCAAGTAAAATAATGGCTCCATCTAAAAATAAAATACACAAAAAATAACTTTTGAAAAACTTACATCTTAAAAGAAAGTGCTTGATTTTAGAAAGATGAGCCTTGTGGCTGAGGCTGCTGACAGGTATTTGCTTGATTTTTTCACATAACTCTTCTTTTTGTTTCCCCTCAAGTAAAGTTCCAGATACTGCACTCATGCCCTCCTTGACAACCTCTCCATCAGTGAATGATGGTTATGTTGACCCAAAATCCAAGCAACTTTCAGGGAACATTCGTAAGCACGTTGTTGGGCAGTGAATGAATTTGTTAATATTCTGGTGGAACGTTACTATTGGGCTCTTAAATCGTTTATTTTCTGTTCCCTCAGTTCGGATTGGAGTGGGTATGTTTGGTCTCGTAGTGGCGTTTCACATTGGCGCTTTGAATAATGGCCACGGTATCTGAACATATGAGACAGAGTGGTTTTATAGCGCCAGCAGGAAGAATGAACAAATACGAGTCCGTCCATTCTTTGTTAAAGCTCTGTTTTCGAGGTCCACCTTTCTCTTTTTAGAGCACGCCATGTTAACTTGCTTCTCCGATTTACTCTCTTCTCTCACTGCTTCTCTCTCACTGCTCTCGCTCCGTCTCCCGCCTGTCTGCGTAATCTCACTCGACTCACGATGCATTTCAGAATACACATTCGATTGGCTGAGTAGCGTCACGTGAGATTATTTACAATGTATGTAATTGGTCGGTGTGTTTCCTGAACTGCTGAATGAGTGCCGTAAAGGCCAGAAAAGCTGCGCAGGTTAAAACAGAAGCGCTCCGCCAAAATGTATAATTCTCAATTATCCATCAATTATACGTCCGGGTAGGACAGCGTCTGGGTCCGGATCTGGACCGCGGTCCGCCTATTGGCGACCCCTGACATTGGGTCACAATCAAAAGTACACAAATTAATAAATTCAACCAGGTATCATTGGTTTATGCTAAAATACTACATCCTCTTACAAATGAGCTCTGCTTGACTTAAGCTTTGACCACACAGGTCATTTGAAAGGAGATAATTTGCATCACTCTGTGGATGCAAATGATAGATGGCCAGCCCATGAGCTATAGACACACCAAAGTTTGAATTCAGGCAAACTCCTGATGCAAGGGTGAAACTCCTTGTTCTGCTAGGTAGGAAGGGATGGGCCCTCATCTACAGGAGCGATATAGTTTATAGGGTGATGTCGTGGTTATTCAAAATCATAAATATTGTTTTATGGAAGCCACAAGGTGGCTAAACAACTTTACAATATGTTTCGGTGAATAGCAGTCATTACTATTTAATGTTTACACTTTGCTTCCAAGAGATCACTTACTAATCAACAGTGTGGCCAGTACTGCGACTTTCCATTTCCTTGTACAGTTAAGATAAAGTTTGACTTTGGATATATATTTCTCCTTTCTTTGTCCATTTCTGTCCATCTCAATCTTAAATTACACATTTAACTTCAAGTCCATGCTCAAACTGCAAATGGTAGCAAGGAAATAAATGTGGCCTTGATGCTCATCTTCAACTGCAATAGTTAGTAGCATCTCATGACCATTAATGTATTTAGTATTTACTTTTATGTATCCTTGTCTGTGCTAAAACAATAGGGATAATGAAGAAATCAAAAGCTATTATTATTGTTTACTGATGTTAGTTTTTTTTTTTCTGTCATCTGGTATGGTCTTTTGTGGAATTAAAAAGATCAGATGTGAAAATAAATTATCTTTCAGCATTTCTTTTTTTGAGATAGTTTCCAAGAAAGCCATCCAGTCTATCATGTTTTTTAATAAAATCAAATGCTAGGGAATTAAGGGTTTATTAGGGGTTGATGGCCCAACTTTAGCATGGGTCGTTAATGGGCCACGGGTTGTACTGAAAGGAAGTCAAATGAAGTAAAAATGTAGACACCTTTGGGCTGATCAGATTTGTTGTTTGACCTTTAGCTCCTCCATTAATATATGCAAAATATGAGGCAGACACAACTATGTACTGTTTGAAGGGACACAGCCTCTTTAATAGCATTTGGAGTGAAAAAAAAAAATTACACTTAAGTTGTTAAAATCAAGTTTTTGTTTATAACTGTAGCACAGGAAAACGATAACATGCAGTCTATGAGAAACATATTTAATTCATCCAATCTAGAACCCAATTAACCAGTTCTGCTTGCATCAATTTCAACTGAAATGGATTTAAACACTTGGAAACAGTATGGTGGTTGAAAGAAAAAAGTAAAATAAAAATAATCTCAAAAGAATTTCATATTTTCAAATATATATATATACACACAAATCCTACAGACAACCCTTTGAAACAAACTTTTTACAGGAAAATGTTTTGATCCCTTACTACAGTGCTGATCAAAGTTTAACAATGACAGATAATCCCCAGCATTCTGATAAAAATGGAGAAAAACAAATCAACAGGTTTATAGAAAAGAGTGATCGCCAACCACTTCATCCATTTGTTATAATAAAAGCTCTCAATCTCTGTGTTCTTATGTTTCCTCTGCAAAAGAAAGAGAACAAAAGTTTGCTTGGAATGACTATTTACCATAACGTTTTCAAAGTAAACACAGACTTTAAAGTACTAAAACAGCTAGTCTACATAAATTGAATGGACCCCAGGCTTTGAAACCTAGATGGGTAAATGTTTCAAAGAGAAAAGGTCTTCGGGATAGATGTGTAATTGCTCGACTATTATTTCAGATTAGACCTCGTTATGAATTGGGCTTGAATACTGGCTGTGCAATTTGAAGATAAAGTATAATTTGAACAATGATTCACATAATGGTCTAAAGATGTGACGTAAAACAAATTCATTGACTTGCCATATCAAGCTAAATGCGTCCTTAAATAATGCAAATAAATTTGGTTTATAGGGGTGCTCAACGACACAGTATCCCAGCTCTACAAAGGCGCTAAAGTAGAAAGAAGTGATTTAAGGTAGACCACAGGCTACAGGAGACCAAATGGGTTGGGATTAGTGACACTCGCTTTGAATAACGCATTCAATGATGTGGTGGTAGGTGGCTTAAGATTTAAGTCAAGTCCCTGTTAATCATCCATAATAATGCTTGCTCCACTGACTATGCTAGTGAGAATCAGGTAACAAAAAGAAAATTGCGTGAGGTGCCAATTCAAGTTAAACATAAATCTAAAATTATTTGGCGCTGGGTATAGGCTAATCATTTCAAGAGATGAATTATGATCGGTGTTTTTCTGCCCGTCATGAATGCATATTCAAGTGAAATGTGACTAATTTTTCCAAAGTGACTGCATGTAGTACAAAGGACTGGCTGAGACACTTGTGACCCAGAGCAGCCGCACAATTTTATCACAAAAGACGAAATGATTCATCTTAAAGACGAAATGATTCATCTTAAAGACGAAATGATTCATCTTAAAGACGAAATGATTCATCTTAAAGACGAAAGGATTCATCTTAAAGATGAAATGATTCATCTTAAAGACATTGCATTTCCTTCAGCTTCCTCTTACACATTTAATCATGTCATGTTTCTAACACTACTGACTTTTAATAGATAACGTGTTACAAATAAGTAGGTACCAATATATTAATCAAAAGTTGGCAGATTTATTTCACTTGGGAGAAGGAGATGTACTGGAATCCCCATCATTGAAAAAAAATAATCACAAATTTCACGGCAACTTTTTTCCAGTGTGGTTCCTCCTTGGCGACTTTATACTTACCCCATGGGGTTAAAAAGGCAGCACTGAGTCTCGCCTACCACTGAACAATAGCAGACCAATCCTAAAATGAGGATCGGGGTCCTCAGGAAAAACAAAAACCCTACCCCTAAATAGACAAAAGGCAATATTCCCAGACTTATTTGATCCATGCTGGTCATATCCTCATCTGAACCATGGATCAAACTTTTTTTTTTCTTTCATGTTACTGTTCCGCTTACAAAAAGGTAAATCAATCTCTAACCCTTGTCACTCCCCACTAACCGTGACCGATAAATTTAAAATGAGGAGGGGAAGGGGAAGGGGGAGATTTTAACTAGCAAAAGGTTTCCCTGTTTCGTCCTTGCCTTTGTATGTCCTCTTCCCATGTGTGAAGGGTAGGTATCTGTACTTGACCATATGCTAGAGAAAGTGGGGAAGAAAAAGAGGAGAATTAGCAACAAGTATTTCTAGGATTTGCATAAAAAATGTTTTACTTATCCCATGTGATGGGAGTAGAACAATGATCGCTGGTATTCAGATATTAAATATTGAACAGATGCTCTGCATATAAAAGCGGGACATTAACACCCGTACAATATAATGTAGTCAAATAAAATGAATCCCCTTCAAAACATATGACCTTCGTGAATGATTAGAGGTTTAGCTTTGTTTACATTACACTGTGACTCCAGTACAGCTGCAGTGTCAACATATGCAGTGCACCTATATGCGTGTCAGTCCATGTATACTTTTTACCTTGATCTGCCTCTTCATGGTGATGCAGAAGAGCATGATGAAGTACATTACAAGTATAGGCCAGAACACTGGCACATTGAAGGCTTCAAAAAATGTGCAAATCATGGCGATGACGATGCCTTTTGTCGCCGAATGCCTGGCAAGAGAAGATAACCTCAGTTAAAACAGTTTAACCACATTAGTGGAAGCATAAAATCAACAACATCCTCAACTTATCTCTCAGTTTAAAAAACAAAGATCATCGTTTTATACACGATGAAAAAGCCACTTTCCTCTCTTCCTGCTTTAGTGCACAAGAGGACAAAGAGTTTGCATAAACACATGGCAGCCAGGCAAGGTTTAACATGAACTGTAAATAGTAGAACACAGAGAAATGTTGACTTATTGCTCAACCGGTAGCCTTTCCATTGATACACAATTTTTATAAAGCTAAAACTGCTCAAAGATGCCAACTTTCCCAGTGAAAGTTTGTCAAGCCACGCTTACAAGAGTCTAATTTAATGTCTTTAGGCATGACCTATGGATGAAGTAGAGGATAAGTCAAGATGAGGATGTAAAAATCACACAGCGTCACAAGCAAATACACACCAGGTAATTCAATCCAACATCTCTGTTTTAGTTTACATGTTTAAATGCAGACTTTAATGTTGACCACAGGTCATTTCAAAGGAATTCATTTGCAATCACTCTCTGGGTGACAATGAGAGGTGGCCAGGCCATGAGCTAGACTCACCAGAATTTGAATTCAGGCAATCTCCTGATGAACGGGCGGAACTCCTCGTTTTGCTTGGTGGGGAGGGATGGGCCCTCATCTGCGGGAGAGAGGTTATGGGTGATATGTTGTAGTTATTAAAAAGTGAAATCTTCAATCACGAGACCAACAACGTACAAGTCAAAACACAATTTGATCAAAGTGATTATTATGTTCATGTTGTATTTTATTAAAAAAGACACTGGTCTGAAATGTTGTTAATCTGTAATAACAATTTATGTACAAAGGAAAAGCGTATTAGGCTAAATAAGGGGAATAAACTACTTCTCAATAGTTTTTGCTTTCATGCGTCTGCGCTTAACTTCCGAGAGATCACTTGTTAATCAAGAGTGTGGCCGGCACTATGACACGTTATTTCCTTGGATGTTCTAACAAGTTTGACTTTGTGGATGTTGTGCTCTTGTTTTGTTTGGATCCATAAATCTCAATGTTAAAAAGTGTTGCACACTTCCAACCATAGACAAAGAATTTCAACTCCATCCTCAGATATAGAAAAGTATTCTTAGTGCTCTTTAATATTGACCATAAATAAACAGCTAGTTAATAACGCAATAGGTAACCTACTGCAAAGTACACAATATGAAAACTGTACAAAGAGCTGATCAGATTTAATTAATTCAACTTGCCTTCGTCAAGCATTGAAGGATCCACTTTTGGCGATAGAAAAGCAATGAACAGGTTGAGATGGTAGATTCCCAAAGCATATGTTACTATATACCAACCCTGAAAGGCAGCATAAGAAACATCACTACATTAACAGGATTCATGGGCAGACAGAAAACATGAATGTGCAACTTTTGTTAGTGAAAATTACGCACACATATGAGCAGGAACATTTTCATGGAAACAGAACAGGCAAGTCGTCAAATTTTCAAAACACACATTAGACAGGTGGGATACAGAATGAAACATATGTACAGTCACTGTCCTCTTGTAGTGTCCTCTAAGCCAATCTTTCACCTTTGGTGAAAATCAGCACAAAACAAAAACAATGAGCCTTAAATATAATACAATCCAGTACAACAACACCACCACGAACTACTAGTTAAATAATTAGGAGAGGTGAATAAACACCTCTTACTCCGACAGCCTCAAAAAAAAATTGCAGGGCAAGTTAAACATTTGGTTACAGTGTTGCTTGTATTACAACTACGTACAACTCTCATGGCTTACATCGGTTTACTTCCCTCGGCAAAGAACGATATAGTAAATTGGAAAAAAACTGAAAATGAACAATTACCTGTAGTATGTACACTCTGATCATGTAGAGTGCAGTAAGTAGTAGAGTAGCTGCCCATCGCACTGCATGGAATGGCGTTGACTTGTCTAGCCATGACTGATAGACCTATAACGAAAAAAAAGAGGGAAAAAAATAGATATAGCTATCAGAGGCAGAGAATGTCACTGATGAACAAGTAAGACAACCTTAGATTAAAAAAAATAAAATACAGAGCCATTTAAAATCACTTTCGCTTTGTGGAGATGCCGTGACATTTTACAATAATTATTGTAAATGAATACACAATTCAAGTCTTTCCTAACCTTCGACCCATGTGTTTCTCTGCCTGCCTGACCAATACAATTGGCCACCTTCCCACTTTCAGTTGGGATGCACTGATAACACTGCTGCGTACAAAGCTTGAAGAATACTACTACTGAGTGACTATCCTAACTACAACAAAGTGAAGAAAATGGAAAATATGAAACTGAAAGTAGTAAAAGTGCTGTTCTGCTTTTATGCAAATCATGCAGGACTCTTTAAACCTAAAAATAAGCCTATGTTTGTGAATGTAATATTTTTTGAAAATTGGAAGAATTCAACAGGTACAGCAGCACTGGTCCTCTAACATCCCAGTACAGAAGATTTCTTAAAATAAAATGCCAAAACAAATGAATTCCATAGAAGTTACTTTAATCACCACCAGTTTAATACTACTAATAATACTAATACTAATAATACTAATTTAACATTAAAGCAGATAATATGAATATATAAACTTGTGTTAACAAGGTAGATAGACTGGTGCTTAATAAATCTGAATTATCTTTATTGGCCTAATAACATTATAAAACAAATTTCACTCAGGTTTTTGTTTTCCATCTCTCCCAATATATTTACACATGATATGCAATCCAGTATTTACACCAGTGTATACAATCATTTAATCCCTAAAATATACATTTGTGATTTGAACAGTACACATTTTACCTGTCCAATCCGTGTGAAAAAGGCACCAACTACAGATGGTTTCCCATGGATTGACTCCCCAACACTGTCCCCTTCTGACATTCTGCCAGCAAAGATGAAAAAGACATTTTGATTAGTGGTGCATGGATGTAGGCTTGGCTAGTATGACTGAAACACACTTTATATGTAATCTAATATGTACAAATCTAGCATCTCCCACTCTAAGCTATATTGGCTAGAATTTCAAATCAAGTTTGTAAGACAACAGGGTAGAACCTTTTCCAGCCAGCATAGTTTTTGTGAAGAGAAAAGACACACGTCAATATTTACTTCACATGTTGTTTATTGCCTCTTTTAGTCATGTACTTCTTAGTAGGGTTAAGAATTAAATGTAGGTCTTAAGTACAATAATCATTAATACCATATAAGGCTAGTTAAGAAAGTAATGAGTCTACTGAAATGTGTGATCCGCAGTTTGGAGCTGTGAAGACCAGAATCTGGTCGGTCTGTGTGTTGTGTTGTGTAGTTAAGTGAGTCCAGATGAGGAAGCTGTCTGACAGGTACACATAACCGGTGCTAAATGATGTGTAGCGTTAGATAACGAACATGGGGAACTCTAGTATTCGTTCTGTTGAAACTAACAAGCTAGGTAACGATGTTTGTAACCTAAATCTAACCAGTGGCGACATATTTCGGCTGCTTTTACTTCGAACTTTTCAGTGATCCATTGATTTAACGAGTAACGAGTAAATCATAAATTTTCTATGTAACGTTGACGTTAGCCGGTTGCCCCCCCTTTAACATAGTTCGGGGTTAAGTTTCAGGTATTTTATTACCAACTTGCATTGTCTAACCGTAGCGATTACAGAGTTTTAATGAGGAATTTTGACATGCAACGGTAGCTAAAAAGGCAAGATCGTGTAGAGATGTTCGTGATTGTGGCTAACGTTAGCTGCATAGCTAGCAAACAGGCTGAAGCGGTCTGGAAGGCAGCTAATAAGTCATATTTATCACAACAGGCTCTCATGGAAAACTATAGCATGGATACGATAGAAACAAAACATGTAATAACTGTGACAAACGTTTCGTCAATGCCATTATTTTAAAGAAAGAGCATTACTCACGTTAGCTTACAAATTAGCCATAGAAATAGCTAACTAGTCATCTGAAAGCACATTGCCCTTTGGCCCAAATCATCGCTTGTATGGGTTATGTAGTTTTCGTAAAGCTGCAGTTCACCCCTATCCGTCTTTAAATTAATGTATGGGACTACATTTCCCTGAACTTCAGCGTAGCGCCTATCAAAACCTGATTAAAGAAAGTGTAGTTCATGACCCCCTCTATTTCCATTACAATCCATGTTGATCAGGAAAACGTCAAACTACAAGTACCAGCAAGGACTGCGACAATCTGACAACTCACTTCCGCCGATACAGTAGTACGTTGCCAACGGCTAGCCAGCTAATGTTAGCCCAGTTAGAAATCAAACCACTCCAGCAGCCACATCCGCACTCACTGAATGATACAATGGTTTTGAAATATGTTTCTTAGTTTTAATACTTGTCTGCGTCTCGTGGTGGTGTTTGCAATTAAGGTGAAAATAATCAATGACAGTCATTTCTTACCTGATACGGCCGCTGTGTCACTACCCGGCTCTACCTAGCTAGCTAAACTAGCCACTTCTGGATGTTAACACGTCAGTACTTCCGCGAGGATTCGAGCTAGAGCTAACGGCAGGCAGGATAGTAGAACCTAGGAAGGATAGTAGAACCCAGGCAGGATAGTAGAACCCAGAGCCCCTTTAAAGAGAGAGTCCCGTCATCTCCGTTCACTCCAATTAATCAGTTTTTAAAGCAATGGAGCCTCTCAATAGTTCCCGGAAGTTAGCAGTGTATACGAGCAGCTGTAAGACGTTTAAAGAAAGATATTGTATATTATTAGCACATCTGTTTGAAATTAACATGTGCATTAAAGCATGTTAGTGGATTTTCCACAAGTACATTTGTAGATTTAGAGAATGTTAACTGATAACAGATGAAGGTAACTATACTGGATAAAGTGAAAAAACACATAGCGGTAAACACGGCAAGAACAGCCAAATTCCGTTTTCTTAAGGCCATTTTATCAAACGTTGAAAACCTGCCCAGATTTCCGTGTTTTGTTCCATCTTAAAACAATAGATTTTTAGCAACCAGTTTTGTGAGCATTGACATTTTCACAACTATCACCAATATGTAATATTTTACATTTTTATAACTATGTATGTAATTCTTTCATACCTGTATTCTATTCTGTTCTATATTTATTCATATGAAGTGTGTGTGTGTGTGTGTGTGTGTGTGTGTGTGTGTGTGTGTGTGTGTGTGTGTGTGTGTGTGTGTGTGTGTGTGTGTGTGTGTGTGTTAACTTAAATGTTCATTCAAATAAAACTCCTTTTTGACTTTGATGAAGAGACACATTAAAGGAAGGCAAATATTTTAATAGCCATGATTTTGAGAAAATAAAACACCAAACTTAACAACCTCAGAAACCACTGGACATTGATGAACAGCAATAGTTATATAGGTACATGTCTTAATGATCGCTACAAAACTGATAACAAAAAACTCACCAGGAATATCAAAACAAGCACTATTTCTATTTACATTGTTGTAATTCATAATACTGATCATAAGCACAAATAATCCTCAATTATTTTTTACTTTTAAAGCATTAAAGTGCTCATTTTTGACCAGTTGGTGGATAGTGGGCGAAAGTGTGTATGTGAGCCTTTGTAAAGAAAATGGATGTCAGGTGCAACCGTACAAATTATTATCATGGTACAAAGTCAAGTAGTTACTTCCAACACATTTGACACCATTAGAATAGACTTTATGGCAATCAAGAAATAAAACTGGAATGTTGCTATTAAATATCCACAAACAAGTGCCATGAAGATACATACTAGGTTCACAACTAGCTATAATCGATATATGAGGACCTTGCCCTGCAAGGTTTTTCAAAATACACAAAGAAGGACACAAATGCTACAGTCTTGTCTAGTGTCTTGGTGAACAGGGATGTTATTGTTAATTTATTATTCAACATTCCGATTAAATCCCTGCTATTAAGATATAATACTGTTTTTGATAGTTTGTCTCAAGTGTTTTGCAATGTGTTTCTGTACAAGAACAACAGTATTTCCTATGACTTCATAAAAAAAGTAACGGATGCAACGTCCAACTTCTGATATTACGTGTTGACTGTGATTTCCATTTGTTTTCATGAATACACACTATTAATACCAAAGCCCATTTAACAATTAAATGATCAGGGCGTACTTAACTAAAGGTCATTACATTATCATAGCCATTAAAAATAAGCATTACTATGTGTTTCCATAGCTGAGTTTTTACAAGATTTACCATTCAGTTCTTTACATTGGCTTCAAACAGGAGATACACTATTTTGAATCGAAATACCCCTTTTCAACCACATCTAGTCTAAAACATTTACAAGATACAGTATATACATTTGTACAGTGAAGGAAAACGGAAATAACAATAAATAAGTCAGCTGAGAATTCATTTTGTGTATTCAAACACGAAAATTCTACCTAGCAAATGTTGTATTGGTGATTCATCTACTGTGACATTCGTGCAATTGTGAAATTGCTACATTTTATGTTCACTATGAATGTACTGGAGGCTAGTAAAAAACTGATCAACATTCCGTTTTCCAGGGAAAAAAACAAAAACATTTATTAACATGCACTTGTCAGAGTCCCAAAAAGTATAGTCCAGACCATATGTGTTTAGCATTGCCCTGATGATGCTATTACCACAGTGGTATTTGCTATTTAGACTTGAGATGTCCTTTTGTGTCATCTCATGTTCAAACTTCTGAGTGGAACAACTGTTCAAGCACAGAAAAGTGCATTCAACACACTGAAATGTCCGACGATCAAAATGGAACTTGATTCTCTGCAATATCACTGACTGAAATATGCCAGCAACACCTAAAAGCACAATTAAAGGCCCTATCCACATGCGTTTACTTTGTAAATAGGCTAATGCTGGCAACAACATTGGCTCCAAAGATTCTCTTCAGGCTCAATGAACATCACTTTCCATGAACTCCTCCTTGATGGAGTGCCTACTACGCGACAGCTTGCAGTCGGGCATGTCAAAACCAAAGTCAGCCCAATCATCAGTAGCTGCTGCCATCCCTGACGTCCCAACGACACCTGGCCTGTTGGGGATGGTGATGGTGTGACGGACACGAAAGTGCACAGCCTCCATGACGCGCTGACGTTGGAGTTCCCCGCTGGCAGCCCCAATGGCCGCCATGGCAGATGCAGTCATGTTGCTGCTGGAGCGAAGAAGCTGCTGGCCATGATAGTCATGGTGATGAGTGGAGGCAGGCATTTGGAGGGGAGCAACTTGTTTCATGTCCTGCAGACCTCGCCAGATGACAAGGCGGTACTGCTCCGGTATCTTCAGTGCAGCTAAATCCTGGTGACAGCACAAAGTTAAACATTGGAGGAATGTAAGAATGTAGGAGAAAACTATGAATAAAGAAGGACAAGTATGAGTGCATGTGCATCCTCATTTGCTTATAGATACAACAAATATTGATCTATATCACTAGTGGACAAAAACTCTAAAGGGTACCTTTTAGTAAGACTAGGTACAATTATTTCCATCCTCAAGTGATTTTCAAAAGCCCCTCTCTGGTATTATTTTACGGTAACTGTTTCATGTTCGCTATTTTTTGTTCTTTCCTTTGCTGTTTCTTTTTCCGCTTTTCTCTGTTTTCTATGAAGCTCTGGACACAAAACATTATTTTCACTGTGAGATTGTGAGTGCAGGAACAGAGTGGTTACCTCCATGGAGAGAGTCTGAAGATGGTAGACAGACTGGAGGCCTTGGGAGGTGAAGTACTCAATGAAGTTCTGACAGCCCAGACTGGTTAGAAAACTGTAAGGGGAGAAAAGCAGGGCTGCTTAGACTGTCATTAGACCACAGCTACAAAGCTAAAATCAACTTCATCAACACTGGTGAAAAGTGCAGCTGTGCTTGAGTAGAATAAAGACTATACTAACTTGATAATTACAGTCAGCATTTATTTTTCAACAGAATTGTAAAAGCACCTCATTCTGTTATGTTACGTCGTTATCTACTGAAATTATTATTAGTTTAGTTCAAAACTGAGTGAAAGAATTAGCCTGAAGTGTGCTGAAACCACACAGCCTGATAGATGCAGTGGAAGTAAACTCATAAACATGCATTTATATTAATGATTCATAAGGCCACTCTTGCTTTGATGAAGAACCTTTATTATAAATACATGAAATGTTAACGTTTTGGCAACATACAGTGTCAATGAAAAGGAAGCTAACTGTACAATTTAACTGTACAATAAACATAACAATCTAGAAACCAAAAAAGGTGGACAAAGTCTGCTGTATCAAAAAAGTTGAAATTGCAAAAGCAAAGTCTAAGTATTAAAACAACTGCACTGACACATTATCTTAGAAAAAATATGAAAAAACTTTAAAATTAAACAGAACTTAAACATCGGAAGTTTCTTTTGAAGAAAATTCACTGTAGTGCATTGCAAACGTGGGCTGTATACACAGTGACAGTGTGAATGATTTTTAGATCTAAGTGTATGACACACAGTTTGGGCTTTTGGGTGACATAACAAACCCTCTGGCAGCCATAGTGGAGGTCTACAACTCTTGAGCAGCTTGGCTGTATGAGCAGAGTAAATAGACATGATTAACATGTTTTTGAATGGGAGCTGATTTACTTAATAGGAGCAAGCTTAGGCCAGAACACCATTTGTTTTGTAAATTACTTTTCGCCAGCTAACAAAGACAAGACAGACATTTTTAGACATATCTCGTTCTACTGGTGGCAGGACAGTTTTTATATCAAAGTAACAAAAATACCAATACACACTTTTCACTTTTACTTAAAGCATTACCAAATTACTCTTCTCCCATAACACAACCTTTCAAGGTAATGCCTTTATTTATTTACCTCCCAATTATATAGAGAGATTATTTCCATGCAGCCAATTCCTCAATGGACCTTCATTATGGCACCAGCCATGGTTGCCCGATTTGTGATGTAATGGCAAGCCTCTACAAAGCAGCCATAATCAAATCAAACTGACTGCATAACACAGTTCAATCTAGACACATGTTGCTGCAAATTAGGAACTTTTCCAAAAAACCTGTTTGATCAAATTTGTACGAACATGGTCTAACAAACGAGCTGTTTTTGGCATCAACATTTGAATTTAACCCAACAAGTGCATCTGATTGTCTGCTGGCCCTTTACAGGAGGATAAAGAAGGAGTGTCATTGGAGGGTGAGGTACCTGACAAGGCTGGGGTCAGGGTTATACGGAGGGGGCGGGCTGCAGTGGGAGGCAGACACTATAGTCTGACTGCTGTGTCCACCATTCATATCACCATTTCCCTGCATGTGGTGGCTGTTGAGCATGTTTGAACCTGTGAGGGAGGGAGGGGTGATCAATGAAATAATGAGCGGCAGAATAGCACAAAGAACTGAACTATAATGGCATGAACAGGCTCTGTTTGCATTGATATTTTCTGATCAGAAAACTTTACAACAAATTGGCTTGAAAAATGTTCCTGATTTGATTCCAATCACATATATAGATACTCACCCATATGCGCTATGGAGGTGGGGGCAGTGTGATGCTGCTGGTGCTGCTGCCCCACCAGCTGGTTGACAGAGGGTGATTTGTTGAGGCCTCCGTGGACATTCTGTTTGTTCATGTTGGACAGTGGAGAGTAAGGGGAGGGAGATGCTATATGGCTCCTAGAGAAAACAGGAGAATGTGACTGAGGTTAGAGGAATGCATCAGTTTGATGAATTCAACAAGTTTTTGTGAGGTTTATTCTATTACATCCTTCTCTTTATTTTAATCATAGACTTCAGCTAAAAAAAAACAATAAAGACATTTTTTTATATGCCTTTTTTGTTTGTGTTCATGTGTTTGGGTCAATCAAATCTTTTCAGTCTCCTATATGTACAGTCTGTGTGCATGTTTACCAGTGCTTGTGCATAGTGTTAGTGTTGGATTGACTCACGGCCTCTGCAGAAGTTGCTGCTGTGTTTGTTGTCTGTAGGAGTCCACCAGTGGCTGCGGCACCAGCTCCACCAGCTCCAAACTGTCTTTAATCTTCATCAGCAGATCAAAGTTGTCCCGACCACGAACCTACACACAAATACAACACATACAGTCCTTAAAAAAAATGTTTTCAGTGTTTGATACAATGCTATTTGACTCTCTTGAAGTCAAGAGATTTGTGATATTGGTCTCTATAAAATCAAAAACTGTAGCGTAAATATTTCCACATACGAATATGAATGAATTTGACAATTTAAAGGTCTAAAATCTCATATATCAAGTCTAAATCATCTGTAACTTATGTCTGTATTACACCGTTAACACTACTGTCATGTAAAATGATAAGTGTGTGAAAGGCTCTTACGGGAATATAGTAAATCTCTTCTTCTCCATGCCGCCTCTTCCTCATGTTAATATTTGGACCGGGAATATTTGGAGGACTCTGTTTGAAGTCTGCAGACGACAGAATCAGAATTATGATTGAACAGGCTTCTGACACATTTCAAAATCGTATTCAGATTGAGGACCAAGATATCTTGGTTGATTGTTGAATGTACACCAACAGCCAGAGAGCAACATCTAAGTATCACAACATATAAAAAGTCGCTATTTCAATTTGTACTTAAGATGAACTTGTCATTCAATTTTCTTCAACTCACTGCGCTTGTTGGCACTGCCATTTTTGGCCACACTTTCATGCAGGGCCTGTTGTTCCCTGAAGTGGTCCTCGTCTGCTTTGCGGTCTCGGCCAGGACACGCACATATCCGACCTTCAAACGACCGTCTGCCCAACACTTGACCACTGCAGAGATGATCGGGGATAGGAAATATACTCAAATAAATAAATCTTTTTACTTTTCAGTTTTACTTTAGCCTGGGGGATCAATGCACTGAATAGTCTCACACTATACTTTTTTGGCTGCAGCCATACTGCTAAATTGTACATTATCATGGTAAATGGTACTGAATATTGACTATATGTAGTAATAACAGTGTGTATAATGTGATGTGTATAATATTCTGCACTTTCCATTGATCTGTAGGTTGATGGGTTTTGTCCTGTATCATTAACAAGTATGTACTGTTGTAAAACATTCGTAAATTCATAAAATCCAAATACCCAGCGCAAGAAAGAATCAAAATAAAGCACATGACAAAGAGCTGAGAATTGCTCGTTTGATTAAAAAGAGAGACATGGGTTGAACTGTCTGCATGTATGAATTGTGAATTGTTGACTTACTCTCTGGTTTCCAAAGTGATGATGATGAGGATGGGTCTTCTGTTCATGCCGCCCACACAGCTGCTGTTGCACATGAAGTTATACAGGATGGTGGTAAACTCAGTCCCCACCTGAAACACAAAATAGAGAATAATTGGATGTTTTGAAGTTTTGTTGGTTTAATGACACTTTGTTCAAACAGTTTCTATCAGTGTGCGCATCTGATCGCAAGCAAACCTCCCGTTTTACACATAGATTTTACACTAAATATGCTAATTCAGCACCAGAGGGCAGTGTTGCTGTGCACTTTGATGTGAGGCGAGCCGCTCATACTCTGCATTAAAACCTCCCCAGGTGCAATCACAGTCATGATGATTTCTCACTCTTGCACTTGTATGGACATGCTCGGCATCTTTATTTATAGATGTGATTCTTATGAAGTACCTCAGAGAAATTGACTGTTTCTTTGAGCTAGACATTGTGTGTCTTGTAAAACACTTAGGCTGAATGTACAACATAATAGGGATATCTTTCAGATATTGAGATGGATGAAAATCAACTAGGATTCACCTCATGGGTGTACTTCATGAAAAGAGTAAATATCTCAAATATTTTGTACATTCACCCATAATTTGTGGTGTTTGAGGTCATGAGTCCCGTCCCTAAGGTTGCAATGCATTGTGTGTCTCTGTGATCCACAGTAGCTGATGAACCACCAACCTGTGGAGCCTCATACGGCAAGAAGACACTCTGCCGTCCAGTGACAGGATCATCCACGTACTGAGAGAGGTTATTCCCCTCTACTCGGATCAGGTGACTGGCCGGGGCTGCTTGACCTTTGAAGAGAATGATGAAAGAACAGGTAAGGACACAGTTGGTTGATCGAAGTCAAAGCATCACACATAACAGACAGTCTTGGTTATTAAATGTCATGTCATTCACTTCATCGCCCTTATTTTTTCAACCAACAACAACTAAATAGTTTGGGGATAATATTGTCGACATAAAATGTCAGTTATGGTCAAAGGACCAGGATTGTTTATCATACCATCGTTGAAGTCTCGTCCTAGTTCGTGGTTGGGGCAGCGTTTGACCACTTCTGTGACGTGCTCCGCCTTCTTGTAGATGGGCATGGCTCTGATGATGCTGCCATGAGGAGGAGAGGAGGACAGCTTCATTTGGATTGGACAGGTCTTGGCAATCTGACAGTAGAGCTTCTTCAGCAAGGGAGAGTACTGGGTGGGGAAAGAACACACACACACACAGGACCGGAGAGGCTCGAGTCAGTGGTCTGGGTTGTTACATGGCGTAGTTGTCTGCTCCGGATATTATCAGAACATCACTATCGATTAGTCGCACGGGAGCGTGAACTAAAGCTTTGTCCAACAAAATGCTGATCACAGTTATGTCTAAATTTGCATTCCCAACTGCAAGAAATTTTACTTTCTCTTTTCATTTTGAATTCCAATTTACACTTTAAGACATGAACATACATAAAGAATCAAGTTATCAAGGAAATAGCGATTAATGCCTTCTTATTGATATTTTTTCAAACAGCCTATGCAAATTAAACTTAAAGACACGCAAACTGAGTGTTTTGTCTTCTCATGTAAATGCTCTCACATAGCTATGAATAAACTAAGGAGGGAAGGGTTGATTTCAAAAGGTGTGCACTGACATCTTAGCAAAAACAATGTCTCTGGAGGTGGAATTGTTGTTTCAAATTAAAATTACATTTGATCCAAGCCATTACCTTATCAATGAGCATGACAGCCAAAAAAGTATTGAAATGAAAACGTGGACAAATAAAGAGCTAGTTGATAATAAGATGATAAATCTGTGGGTTGTGACCACAGGGCACTATAATTATCACATCAAATTATGTCTAAGGAACAAATTTTGCATTTAGGGAAAGAGAGAGCATGAAAGGAAAAGGAAAGGGAAAACACACGAGGACTGTTAAACAGTCAGCAGTACATTTTTCATCTGCGTAGTAAAGGTAATTACTGTGTTATTAGAATGAACAACTAATTATTATCCAGCAGACTGGGTTTGTTAGTAGTAATGGGAGATGCTACAGCTGGCGGAGGAGAAGCGGAAGTTCAAAAGGACAAAAAGGACAAAATAGTTGTGTCTGAGAATGTGAAAGAAAACCTTAATTAAACATTTACCACTGGTACTCAGTCAGTTACAGTAAAGTTCAATGAAAATATTCTGATCTGTGCTAAAGCCAAATCTTCAGTGATTCCTCAGTTTACAAGCATTTACACACATACATGCATACATGCATGTATGTGTGTAAATACCAGTAGACATCCAAAGACACCGGGACAAGGGATGGAGAAGCCTTAACATGCCCCAACACAATCACAAAATCTCAAAAATCTTCCCAGTGGAAATCAAACTGAGACCTTCAAGGAAAAAACTGAGAAGACAGTTGTCCTGTATGGACTTGCTGCAGCGGGCCTGAATACAAATGTAAAAGCGCACCATACGGCAGAAATACAGTACATATCAAGATGTATATAACATTTGAACGGCATTTTGCCACGTGGTATTTCAATCAATGAATTCAATTTATTCATAATGCGCATTTAAAACCAACCCATGTTGACCAAGTCTTGTATAGACCAGAGCAGGTAGCTATCACACAAAATAGATAGATGAGAAAAAGTAGAGAAAAACCAAAAACACGAAGAGAGAGTCGAATGAATGGCCCTACTCAAACTGAACCACGACATGATCTGCATCTTAAACCTCAGCGTCACCAGAATCCCATTTCAAGCATCATTTTTAAATTTTTTTATCTGGTAAATTTGATTATATTATCCTGGGTTTGGTGATGCTTTTATGCAAGACAAATGTGAGTTTGATAGATGAGTTGGAGTTAAACCCTGAACCATATTAACCAGATCTGTTAGCCAAGTATCATCCATCAATAATCAAGGATTTTTAGAAAATGCAAAACATATTAACTTGGAAGCATTTACATCCACCTTCCACCAACTTTACCGTTCCACAAAAAAAACATTTTACCATATATATATATATATATATATATATATATATATATATAATAAATGGAATGCCTGTATTACAAACTGTCAGTATGGAGTTTGACAGAAATAGGCCTTCAGGAGGCAGTGAGGGTCTTTCCCCAAAAGTTTTGATAACCCTGTGTTTCTCTTTTTTATCATTGTCCTTAAAATAAAACATTTCTTCTTTTTTTTGCCCTTGATATCAAAGGCCATCTCCCCCCTCACGCTAGATAATTGTTCCATATGAATTACAATGTACTTTTTACTTTGAACTCCTTTCTACACCTTACTTCTACTTTGAATGTCCAGTTAAGAGTTTTTTTCTTTTGAAAAATATCAGGTAAATTTCTTCAAATTGAAATGTAATAACTTCTTTAAATTTCCCTACTGATGATCCGGACTCTGATTTGACTCCCAGACACCAGACAGCCTCTAGCCCAATGACGGCTGGGAAGGAGTCATTCCAACAACAACTGCTTGGATTCCTTGTTGTGACACCGCTACTAAGCCCCTTAAAACCACACACACACACACACACACACACACACACACACACACACACACACACACACACACACACACATACACACACACACACACACACACCCCTAGCCATGAGCCCTCCCTTGAGGGAAATGGAAATACCTGTGCACAACATTACCTTTTCCCACCTAGCTTTCCCTGACAAGTCTCAACAGCCTGTCCATACCATGAATAAATCATTTCTCTGAGATGCAACAGCCAGGCAGACTTCTGTATTTAGAGACAACGGGACTTTTCTTGCAGTAACAATCACATCTCCAAAGCTGATGACCAATGGTTTGCTTTCCAGCATGATCACAGCAAAACGAATATTAGCTCCTTCAGTGTTTGAAAAGCGGAACATAGGAAATGTGTTTTCATGTTTCAGTAGACAGCATCACATAAATGAGTCATTGATATCCAATCATGGTGGTTTAATCCACTTGTGTAGGGAAATGCAGGCAGCCCACTACTGTTTTAGTATATATAGTACCCTACATCACCAATGCAATGCTTTTTAGCAACTGACTCACAAAAGTTAAATGTCGGAGGACATGTAAAAACAACAAAGAGCGTTTCAAAAATATTGTTCATTGTTCATATTGAAGGACATGTACGGTCCTGAGAGCTAATTACAGTCATGTGGTAATTTACTAGAGCCCAAAACTTATTTTTCTGTAGGTGTTTTGAAGTAGAAACTAAATAAAATATTAAATAAAATATTAAAGACAAGACCGTGTCCCGTGTTACACAAAAAGGACCATTGTAAAGTTTGGTTCTTCATCCACACAAAGAAGATAAAAAGAAGATAATCTTATGATAAGTTGCGGGACCATTGGGGATCTGGGTTTGGTGGTATTGTTTTTGGAAATCACAGAGTGCATGAGAAAGTTATATATTACTTTTTCTGTTTTCAGTCTACCAGGGTACAGATGCCATGGGAGACGTCTCAACTTGTCCTCCACACAGACTTGTGTGCACATGCAGCGACTTGGCATAGGCATTCACACACATGCACACAAATGTGAGTTCAGCTTTGTGTGTCATTGTAGTTTGTGTGTCAAGTGTAGTGCAGCATAAATTAAATCAAAGTATCTGGTGTATGTTCTGGTACAGATAAAAGATGCTGAATGATGGACGAACTGGGCTCTGTATCAGGACATAGAGAAGGATGAAGGGATGGAAAGGAAGTAAAAAAAGATAGAGAAAGAACAAACACGATCAAAGGCTAAAGATATTATTTGCTTTGTCAATGACCTGGAAATAATGGTCAAGGTGGGTTAGAAGAGGGAATTAAGAAAGACAAGAGGAAAAGATTGGATCACTTGAATATGTAAATGTTCAAACATTTTAAGAAATCCTTTCAAATGTCCTGAATCTGCACCATAAACCTTGGTAAATTGCCTAACTTTCCATCAATTTTCAATGGAATCTGTTGACAATTTTATGAGAGGCATTTGGGAGTTTTTGTATTAATAAAATGTAATTTAAGCTATACGCATGTATCAGCAGCTCATCTATACATTTGATCAAATGTGCTGGAAACATCCATGAATCCATCCCAAAATGTTATGATGTGATCATGACTTTACACTGTATAATTCTGTTACTAACTATACAATCGTCCATTTTTATTGCAATCCCACCCACCCATCCATCCACCCATCCATCCATCCATCCATGCCTCTACGCAGTGGTGGACCAGTGGAGGCAGGTCCTGACAGGCTCCTGGAGACAGGGTGATAATTGCCAGACCGTCATCCATATACACAAGCAACAACTTGCCCACCGCAAATTCGCTTAACTCTCCCAATATTGAATACTTTGAAAGACATACACAGGCACACAGAGCTGACGTACATTATGCATGCTGTACATATCAGTGCAGCCTAAGCTAGATCTCTATGCAGCCTGTAATCATATTGGATTCAAATCAATTTAGAAAATGGAAGATCTCCACCACTTTCCTTGAGGTCATGGTAACTGCTGTTAAAGTTACGGTTTATCTCCATGAGACTTTCATGTGAAATAAGAAAAGATGTAATGACCTTTACCGACTGATTCCGTAACAATATATACTATAACTATAACTTGGTTCTCTTTAGTAAAGATCTAAAAAATCTGAAAAAATGTACGAGTCATTCAAACCTAATATTTTTGTCAAACATTTTTGCCTCACTCAGCAATGAATTGGGAATCTTCCTGGAAGGTTTCCCTATTGTGTTCATATTGACTGCTAATCACCATACTCCGAAGGATGCGTGAACAACACTGGCACAGTTTATGGATATTGTAAAAGTCGACTAGACAGGATGTCATACACACAGTGTTACACGGAGTGTTAAGGGACACACAGCAGAACAGACCAAATAATTAACATTATTGATGGCATCCCACAGTCCAGAACATATCCACTGACCAATGTTGATACTGGACAACGTACACTGTTGAACAGGAATTAATTTAGTCAAGATATCAATCAGGAAGGCCGCTTTCTTTTTTAGCACTTATTCTGCTGGGTGACTATAAGAAATCACTTGCATTTGCAGTACAAATTGATCTGAATGACACAAACTTGTATAACTATGAACAACTTAATATATTTACTTATGTGTTGTCATTGATAATACACATTTGAGTACCGTGTGTAAATAATCTTCCTTATTGAGTGTGTTTTTCCCAGATCCGATGCTCAGCAGGAAGGCCAATGGTGATGTGGCCGCAGATGATGCATTGGGAAAGAAAGGGAAGGATGCATTTTGCAGGGCGTGTTGGGACCTGTGTCCTAACGGAGAGAGGCTATTAGCTGGGAAGAGCAGCTTCTGACAAGTAGCCTTGTAGTGCATGCTCGAGCCCGCACCCACTGCGTCACACCCCCTCCCACTCGTGACACATACTGTACGTGCGCACACACACACACACACACACACACACACACACACACACACACACACACACACACACACACACACACACACACACACACACACACACACATACTCATAAACGGAAGTCTGAGTGTACAGAAAGAGGTCTTATTATTTGACAAGGCTGAGGTGTTAGATCTCATTTCCAGCCACAGTGATGCTTGCCTGCGTCCATGCCAAGGAATCATCTTCAAGAGAGCGGCAGAGTTTCAGAGCTATTATCACTAATGCACAGTGTCTTGACGAGACAGGAGGGAGACTGGAGGATTACCAGACTAGCTTAACGTGGACTTGAATGGAGTGCGGAAACATTATGGCAGAAGAGAAAAAAAATGGATTGTGTCTTCTGGTCCAATCTCTTCTTCTTGTTTTGCTCTTCTCTTCTTTCACTTTTTGAATGATGAAGCCAATGTGGACTGGTTTGATTGCAATTGGTATGAAGCCACCAACCTACTGTAAATCATTCAGTTGTCAATCTGAGAAGACAGGATTTAATGAGAAATGCTTGACGCAATAAGTAGCTGTTTTTTGTAATCTCCAAAATCACTGCATGCCACTTCTTCTTAGTGGGAGGCTAGGGGTGGGGACGAGGGGCGGCAAAGTAACTGATTATAGTCAATATGCCCCTATGGCATTTCGGCATTCCCCGCTGCCTGAGGCCACAAGAAATCAGCTAGACACCCAGAGACTGTTAACTCCTTAATTCGAACAAGGTGACTTAGTCTGGACCACATAGCCATTCTTTTGTTTCAATCATGTTCAAACCTGGGCCTTGCAATGACTTTTGCATAAATACACACACACACACACACACACACACACACACACACACATACACACACATATCCTCCTGCACCCCTGGTCTATTTTTTGGGAAATCCCCTCCCTATAGTAGAAGCGTATTCATTCTGAGATGCTTGACCGTAATCTCTTTTCTCGACTCGCCGACATGATGTGAGCCTCAAACCTGGCCTGGCAAACCTTTAAGTGCACTTAGTTTTCTTGGTTTTCTTTGTTTTTTCGGTGAAACATGAAAAATCTTCTGCACGCTTTCATTTTTATTTGGATCTTTTTAACAACCGCATATATTGTAGATGCTGCAGATACATACAGTACATGTTGTGTACTATCTATCTATCTATCTGTAAGGCGACCAATAGTATCATATAGTATCTTACAGGATCACACATGATCATACTGCTGTATTTCACACATGAAAAATGTTGTCGTTCCGTAGCTACTGTATAATAACGCTTAAATACATCTTCTGATACTTTGCCAATATTATAGTCAGGCATGCAAGATAAAAGACAAAGCCTTACAGTAAACTCCATAAAAGCTATGAGCAATCACCCAGTCTTTCTCTCTCATTCTAATCCCTCCTGTTTAATCGTAGCAGAGCAATCTGAATAATCACAGGTTTCCTCAAAATCCTTTTTCTGCGTCATCATCTGTATCTTAAGTCGTGTGCCAGTCAAAAACTCCTTTGTCTCCCTTCCCCTCGTAACAAAAAACTGCTACGACTTGAATTGTTCAGGCACGTGAATTGGGATAATTAAACTATTATCCATGCAAACTAAAGTCGATAAGAGGAGTTTATTTTGCTACAAAGGGGTAGATGGGACTGCAGGGTGATTATAGAAACAGAAGATCTATTGGCAGGCACCCTTTAATCAAGTTATTAGGAATATTCCAGACTGTAGACTGTAAGAGAAAGTATAAGGCAGGTTAATTTGAAGGACAGAATTGTAAGGGTCATGTTAAACCAAACAGGTGTATTTCAGGATTTTATTAAATTGCAGTGATCTCTCAGGTAAAACAAGCTTATCATTTTTGTCCATGTTTTCCTTGGTTTCTGTTGATGTAGTTTGGCTCTGAGAAAGACCTGAGTCAGAAACTTGAAGTGAGGGAAAGGAGATGATGGAGAAGACAGGACGAAACTTTAGGCGCCAGAGGTGACAGCCATGAGTGTGTGTTAAGACCATGGAAGAAAGAGACAGAGAAAGAAAAGCACCAGGTCAAAGACCACCACTCTAATGTCCAGAAGGGGATCTTCTTACATCACTGAGGGCTCAGTAAAGGAGCCCACCATGCATGGTTACTTCCAGCAAACACAGCCGCGGAGGAGCCCCTCAGTCAATCTCTCTCACACACACACACACACACACACACACACACACACACACACACACACACACACACACACACACACACACACACACACACACACACACATATACACACTTCCAGTGAGGGATGTGCAGTTTGTCTCTTGGTTCTCTTGTTTCAGGGAGGTCAACTGTGTGACAGTCAGAGGTGACACCTTTCCAGCGGGAGAATTCTCATCAGTTCATGACAAATTACACAGCTCCCATTTCACCTGTCTCTCACCACCTTCCCGTCACAAGATAGTTGTGTGGTTTGGTCACGTCTTGCCCTAAAGTTCAGCTGTTTTGGTTTGTTGTTATACCCAATAAAATGGTAAAATACATCCTTTCAGTACTGTACAACTACTACTACCCCTACCACTGCTACAGTGTATCGTGGCAAACACAGTATACCAGTAAAAACAATAATTTTCTTACATTTCTTTTAATACTACATGGAAATGCATCATATCATCTCTGTTTCAAAACTAAGGATAATATTCTTTTTAACAAGCCCTCTCAGTACGAAGCATGTCCCAAAGGTTCAAATCAAATACCGGATGTTGCCTTTCAGTAACTCATACAACCACAGTATCATTTATGGTTTAAGACAAACATTCTGACATACTATAACAGCCTTTTCCAAATATGTGTGTTATTACTGCATTAATCTCATAGAGTATGGCAATAAGTGACGCAACAATTCCTAAACTTGCATTACACTCATTGTACATAAACTAATTTTCTTTTTAAATACAGTGCTAGAACACACACAGGGCAAAAAACTTTCTGGACCTCGTAGCAACGTTTCCCCATTAGATTTGACTAGGAGAGGTGAGGTGAGTAGAGGACAAGATGAATCACTGAATGATGCACAACTTTCTCTTGCATGCGACAAGCCTGCACATGTGCTAGCTTGAGTGAGTGTGTGTGAAATAATGTCTCTGTGTGCAGGTTTATGAATGTGCACAACAGTCACTCAGTAAGACAGAGACCAAGAAAAAGACGGAGAAGCACACAAACACACAGACACACACACACACATACTGCATGCCAAAGCCAAGAAAGTGTGTGTACTCACGGTCCATGTTGCAGATTTGGCGGTGCTAGACTGCTGGAAGGACACCTGGAAGGTGTGCAGTCCGGGATAGTCGGTGTTGGAGGGGATGGTCGGGGCAGGTGACAGGCCCTCAAAGGTTGAGTTGGGTTGGGAGTAGGGTGAGGGGGTGGGCACGGTCGACGAGGAGGCGTTCTCCGAGCTGTAGGGGCTGGCGGACGTCGCACGGCTCCCCAGGCTCTCCATGCTACTGCTCAGCAAGTTGTATTGGGACTGGGGAGAAAAGAAGAGGGCAGAGAATGAGGGAAGCGAAGAGGGAAGGAGGGAGGGAGGAGAGAGGGAGGGCACAGGTAGAGGTGTGGGACAGACAAGGGCTTGGAGGCTTAGAAAGAGGTCGGATTACAGCAAGTTACAGGTAGTGTGACGCTGCATGTGTGTTGGACGGGTGCATGTATAATTGTCTAGGTGTCAGTGATAAACGCTGGGCCTTTTTTGTTGTGCGATTTATAAATGAAAAAGACTTACGAAAAACGAGGGTAGAGACACAAACATGACTTTGTGTGTGTGTATGATTGAGTGTAAGTGAGTGCCAGTTGCAGTGAGTTCCCCACAGTAGCCTCCTTGGGGCTTGTTGTAAAACACATGCATAATCTGCCTAATTGCCTGCATGCCATTCCCCTCTTTTCCTCTCCACTGTGTTTGCGAAGAGGGAAGAATCGTTGCACTGAAGTGTGTGTGGTGAAAACACTTGTCAAAATGAATGCACTCTGTGACAGTGGACAGAAAACTGCTTTGTGGGTGCTGTATTAGTTTTTGGATTACCCATGTTCATTAGTTGATTCCCTGTCACACAACTGGAACAGAAACACTGAAAAGTCAGAACGCACAAATAGCCAACTACAGTACTGTGAGTCCCTCTGTCCACGTTCTTATCAACATCAGACAATTCATTTCTTTGAACAACAAACTGTTATCCAACCAATTTAACATCAGTCAATACACATTCAACAAGACAAACCGACCTACACGTAATAATATGAAAACATTGTGGATTTAAATAAATATCCCCAGATGTATTCCTGCCGTTTGAACTGTCCACATATATGTGTGTCAAATATCTGACACTGATGCTTAAACTGAAATAGCAACACATACGCACACAATTACCCTATGAGCAGAAGAAAAAACAAAAACTTTTTTTACCTTCTTTTTCACGTAGTACATCTTCTAGTGCTTTAGTCTTATTTGTCAACTCTTCAGTCAGAAACGTCCAAACAGATCAAAGCAAAGAGAGAGTGCAGGACTATAGCCTAACCAGAGAGTTCAAGTGAGGTGTGCATCAGTGGACACCCAACACACTCATGCACACACAGACACATGAACAGCCAGGACAGGGAGAAAGGTGAGGACTGGTGTAGAGAGAGAGAGAGAGAAACGATAGACTGAGACGAAAAGGGAGAGAAGGAGAGAGGGAAAGACGGATGGGAACCCAAAAAATGGTACAACGTTCTAATTATGGCAAGCCCGGACATAGACGGCAATGCCGGGGCACATGTACACACACGCTCCAAAACACCTTGTGAAGCCCTGCACTAAGTAAACACTGTCTGGTCTGACAGAGAGTGGGAGAGAGAGAGACAAGAAGGAAAACACATGAAAGAACAAGAGTTCAAGGGTCAGACCCACCCAGTATTGTATATCAATATAGCATTAAGTCAGCAGTCAGGGCTGAACTTTTTTTTAAAACAGCAGGTCGGGACACCTTGAAGGAAATCATTGTTACTGGATGGAAATTATCTGAATGAAAGGTTTATTTTAATTGTATACTCTATGGATGTTTAGGGTTCAAAATAAGGAGTTTTTACATGTTCGGTCATAATCCACATCTAAGATGAAACCAAGCAATTGCAGTAATTATAGAGAATGTCATTTATAGGGCTGTCCTTGACCAAAGAAGTTCTTCATCAACTAACACTCATACCATTTTGTCAACTTATCGATTAGTTGATTTACTCAACAGATCTGTAAAACTGAGTTCCTCCACAAAGAATCACACAAAAGCAACACTTTAAATTTGGTGTTCATATGTTTCTTGGAAATGAGTCACTGCGCCTGGAAAAAGCATCGAAAACAACTAATCGACCAAAGAAATCTTAGTTGACTAAGACCAAAATAACCAACTAGTTGACAAATCAACTAAGAAGGGGCATCCTTTATTATTTAACAAAATAAACAACGCTTTTGGGGGGAATTAAATTATTGATATTCAATTTGTATGCCAAAAATGCCACCAATTGAAAAAAATCTGATTTGCTCAAACTTTATCAAAGACGACTAATGAAATGTCCTCTGCAGCTCAAACTGAAAGTAAAATGATAACTTATCGCCTTGGGACATAAATAACCTCCTTGACCTGTTGGTCACTTTTTTGTCCAAAACAACAACAAACTCTCTAGCACCTTGGAGAAGACGAAGTACAACAGATAGCGCGAGTATGCCGGCTGAAAGCATGATAGCAGTGCTATCTTTCCCCCAGGCCCCCCCCCATTGCACACCTCACGTTAATTTAGACTGGATATGGGAATTATTATTTTCACCTATGCCATACATACTTTATATAAGTTATAAATCCCCAACCGTAAGCAATATACAGCATCACTTCATTTCTGCTCTGCTTTGCGTTTTTAACATCAGACACTGACAAAAAACACAGACACAACTGAGACAAAGTTACACAAGGATATGTAAACTAAACCCCATGCCATGGTTCATCAGATGAAAGCAAAGGGACAGGTCAATGGCCTAGACTTAATGCAAACTATCTGTAGGTTAGATGAGGATGCACTCATGCGTGGGTGTTTGGATCTGTACATTGACTCTAACTCAGGTATGCAGCACAGCACAAGACAGCTGGGCTCAAAACAACTAAAGCTTATTTTGATTGGATTAATACTCATTAACTTTCACTGTTTTTTTACATGTGACAATTCATTGCTTTCTTTATCATATATGAGGGTCTTTAGAGTGTTGATTTGGATTAAAGAAGAATTTTGATGATACATGGAATTTTTCTACTTACTGATATTTTGATGACAAAACAATCAGTAGATGAATTAATAAATAAGGTCAAATTAATTGACAATGAAAAATACTGTTAGTAGCCCCCTTAATCAAGTGTGTGTCATGTCTGGCAGTGGAAAATAGGCCCTGAAATATCTGAGATACAAATGTGTTCAGCCTCATGAAAAATATGAAAATGAGTATAGGCTGATGTGCCCTGATGGGTGTTTTCTCTCGAAAAGGTGTATAAAAGAGCCATTATGTCCGCCCTATAATATCTGACTGACTTCCTTTGAAATCTCCATCAACAAGTATTGTCAAAGGGGCTTTACGGGCACAAGGTAAGCCCAGGTGTATGCGTCAACAACACAAAAACACTTGACACACACACATGCAAAAGTGCACACACGCTGTCACACAAACCTGTGCGCTCGCAGGTGTGCATGGTCTTAATACCTAAAGTCGATCCGTAACAAGTTGAAACAGAGCTAAAACCTCAGCCGCCACTGTGTGAGTTAGTGTGTGTGTGTGTGTGTGTGTTGACTGTGTGTGTGTGTGTGTGTGTAAGTGTTTAAGCTTCCCATCCCAACAGCATCTGATGTCCCCTATGGGCAGCCATCCTGGTAGCTGCCACTCAAAGCCAAGCTTTAAAGGCTAAAAATATTTAGAAACATAGATAAGCCTGCCACAACAACCCTTACTTGTCAAGGTGAGTGAAACATTATGGGCTGAGAATAAGTGACCTCTGTTCACAGCTCCTCAATAAACAGTTAACAACACAGGCTCACATGCTGTCATATGGCCCTGTTGACATAAGGAAACAACATGACCAAATTGATAAGTTAGGCTTCATGAAGTGACATGGTAACATTTGAAAACTGCAGCTCGTCTCAACCACGCCAGCTATGTTAAGGTGAGGATGAGAGAAGGTAAAATGTGTAAAAAGGTTGCCCCCTGTTGGGAATATTTGGCAAAGTGCAGGAACGGGATATGCCATTCTCAAGAGGTCCACATTCATGCCAACCTATATAAATATAAATATAAATATGAATATATCATTTAAACATCCATGCAACAAAAAAAGATGACACAGGCTTGATTTTCATCTCGCTCTCAAACAGCATGCTGAGTCATGAGCATGTGCAGATTCACTCATCGTTTGATTACTACCAATTTGGAAACAATGACCCTGAACCAAAGTAATACTAGAACTTCTACACTTCGTAACTCAAACCATCTTCACTACCACACCAGCAAGACACCATCTCCAAACATAAAAAAACTGTGCTGAATATGCAAGAACATAAACAATTTACTCTTGTCCACTTACCACGCCACACAGCATCTTAAGGCTCCTGAAAGATAAGATAAGGTTTTCCTGGGATCTCTCTGTGACCCGGCTCTCATAGGACGTACAGTCTGCTGTGGTCAAGTGTGACTGTAAGAGTCGAGCTCCCTGCGGCCAGCTGACCACTCTGTGAAGAGGGACATGATGGAGGATACAGGGGATGTCCTGCCTCTCTTCTCCTCCACTTGTTTCACTTTACTGACTAGGCCATCTCAACTTGTCTTGCATAGGTGTCTAACAACAAATCCTCGTTCCGCCCCCTTCTTTCTGACATGACTATTCATTAAACGGCCAGGCAGGCCCAGGCTTGCCCGCTTAAAGATTACATCGACCAATATCCCAGATCAGAAGGGGAAGGAAAGGAGTGTTAAGGAGAGACTTCTGATTTCATGTTGGTAAGAAAGAGACGGACAGAGTGAACAAATGTACAAGATGAACTGTGCATATCAGTGTGATCCTGCAAAAACATGACCCCTTTTATTACGTTCTCAAAAATGTGCTCTTAAATTCCTTTTGAGAAAAGTCATGGTGGTCAAGCTGAAATCTGGGTTGGACATACAACGTTAGCATACATTCTGTGGGTATTAAGTTTCCTTCCAGAAACAAAAGTATGCAGGTACATACACCTGTGAACATATTTGCATGTTTTTTTACGTAAAACGCACAGACACGCCCCAGCCAACAGATGGCTCTACAGTGGAGCAGCAAGGGGTCCTGGCTAGGGGTTTAATTAGCCCTCCCCAAACACACACACACACACACACACACACACATCCCACAGTCCCAACAGTCTGCTCAGCAGGGAGATAGAGAGAGGGAAAAGGCTGCAGAGAAGAGGGAAACTACATTGGAGGGAATCTCCTCAGCACTGGAGGGAAAAAATGAGACAATACAAAACAACAAGCAAAATGGGAAAAGAAAAGATCTTTGAAAGAGTATGCGTGTGTGTGTGTGTGTGTGTGTGTGTGCGTGTGCGTGTGCGTGTGTGTGTGTGCGAGCGCGCGCGCGCGCGCGCGCGCGTGTGTGTATTCACAAAGAAATCATCAGATCGGACACAGAGCAGGAAAACACCTGCAGCTCACAGAAATAAACTACAGCTTCTCAAAAGCAAAGGATTGACCACAAAGATGCAAACTGGACTGCAATGGGAGCTTCCTACCATCACGTTGTCGTTCATGTCCCTCATTTGGTAAACGTCCATAGAGACCTCTGCAGCACTGCGGTGGCTCCCCGGGGTGCTGGTGGAAGGCACTGGGCGCTCACCTGGCTGGCTGCCTGGAGGGAGCTCATAGTAGGTGCTGTCTGGCTCCCTGAGAACACATGACACCGTGGATACAAGTTGATCAAAGAGAGATGAGCTTTCAAAATGATTAGCATAGCACAAGTGTATCACATGACAAGGTACCTGATGTGCAAATAAACAGAACTTGATAACTTGTTTAAGTTATCGTAGTTTTAAAGGAAGTCAAATTAAATCTTGGGTAAAGTTCATCCTTGATTGTTTTTGTTGTTTAAAAAAAAAGTATGAATATTTTTGAATTTTATTACAGGGAATAATGTTGCATTTATTATATATATTTACAAAAGAAAAGAGAAACCTTGATATCAGATTTTCACTAGACGTTCTATAATATTTAGTAATACATAGTAATATTTATTCCTAAAATATTGTTAAAGAGTAAAACAACTGCGATATTTACTTTTATTGAAACATTTTATCCTCATCAAATGCAGTTTGAAATCTCCCAGAAGGTTCAGTGCAACACTGAGAAAGAATTGGAAGCAACTTAGTTGGAAAATTTAAATATTTACAGTTTCCCGTGTGCAGAGAAAAGCACAGAATAGATGAACATAAGTGGCTGAACATGTCGATAGTTGTTTGTCTCTGATTCTGTCTGCTCACCAAAACCTCTAATACATATCTTATTTTGTATTCTTAAAAAGGACATCCCTTTCCTAAATTATATTAACAGAACACACTATGGATTATTATTACATTTGGAATAATCCTATCATAGTTTATTGATTAGATCATTTAGTTGATGACAGAATCATATGTGTTTGTTGATCATTGCCTGATGCATTTCACATTTTTAATAAAACCATTACATAATTTGGAAAATATGTTCATTAAAACAATCATCAGCAGGTGTTGTTGACACTCACAGTGAGCTCCACAGGTGCTCGAAGGTGCCTCCTTCTTCAGTGACAGTGGACTGGGACATTTTAGAGGGCGGGTAGTCTGGTGAGGGACAGATTACTCTGCAGAGCACACACACAAGCGCACACACATCAAATTATTTAGAATACAAATTTTAAAAAAGAGTGATTCAAATAGTTGGAAACAAACTACCAGATAATCATATTATCAGTGTTCAAAATGGAGAATAGGCAATTCGAAACACACACACACACACACACACAACACACTCATCCAGGTGTGAGCACACCAATGTAGTCCCAGTGAGGTGGCGCATGGTGTCAGGGGGCTTGGGCGTGTTCAGACCTGCCCGCCTCATCACTCATTCTGCAAAGTCTGAGCATCACCTCCGCCTCTGTCTCAAAATAACACAGCCTGCAATCTTAAAATGTGTTCAAACATAATGGAGCTATCGAAGCAAAAAGCAAGTGGAGCTACAGCGGATTGCATAGTAGATGTGTTTTAATTATCCTCTGCTTGTCTACACACTTTGCAGAATAATCGCTTCTCATTAATGACAGAAAATTGTCTTACTTTGACAGCGCAGTTGGATAAAGACATTATCGTGACAGTTTAGAAATGTACCTGCAAAGGGACACCCGGGCCTCTGCGATGGTTTGAGTCAAAATACTTCGAGTTATCAAATAAATCCGTGTTTGTCGCCACAAGTAAAAGCAATTGCTCTGCAGGCCTACCGTTTAAAACTGATAAAGTGGGGTCTTCATATCACCAGTTTGATGTCAGAGATGAGATGACATAGGCTACAATACAAAATCCTGTCGGGCATATTTGTTCTGCCAAAGTTTACTATATCACATTTGCGCACCAGAGCAGCGTCATATCTCCTTAGTAACCCCTCGACTGCACAAGAAAAAGTGTGACAAAGGTGCATGGCTTTAAAAATGTAAGCTGCAGCTTACAGTAGTCATGAATGCAAAACCTTCCTCTGGAATCAATGCAGATAGAGGCTATGTGTTACATTTTCTCTGAATTTGTTTTCAGTTTAAATACTTTAATTTGTTCAGCAACTTTATCTCTACAATCAGAGATATGTAACCTTCACTATTGAGGCCTTTACTGAATCGATTGAAGATATATGTAGCTCAGTAAACATCTAAAGTGATGTCATGATTATTGATCAAAGGTTGTGTTGTTCTTCATGCTGATCATGTGGCCATTTGCCCAACGTTTAGGCTCGTCTAATACAGTATGGATTCATGCCACATAATCAAATTGGCGTGACATAAAAAAACAGCACAGGCATGATAAAGAGGCCTGCGACGTGCACGCGCGCAGTCACTCAAGTAATGTGGTGACCGCGGAGCGCAGCAGCAGCTGTGACTGCCGGTTCCCGCGGTTCCCGAGGTGACTGCCGCCTCAGAAACCAGGTCCCATTCCTAGTTCGTCCCTCAGTGCCTCGTCAGATCCCAGACGCTCGTGTGTTTGCACAAGGGATCTGACAAAGCGTCGCTGCAGGGCGAGCAGAGGGAATGAAACGGGTTGTCCTCAGAGCTCTGCTCCACACTTGGAGCAGCTTAATTGGGATCCACCGGACCACAGACGATTTTTTTTTCACTTAGTCTGCACCTTTCACCCTGACCAAAATTATGATTTATTACTCGTGATCAAGAAAATTCAGACATACACAGTGCTTTTTAGAACGTCTAGTTTGTCATTTTCTTATGGATGATCATGAGACAGACAGACAGATAGATAGATAGATACTGTAGATAGATAGATAGATAGATAGATAGATAGATAGATAGATAGATAGATAGATAGATAGATAGATAGATAGATAGATAGATAGATATTGATAAGCGTTGAAAAAGTTGATTTAATGACATGCATTGAAAATAAATATGTATTTGTCTTTTAATTATAAATTGCCTTCAGCTATTTTGAAAGGTTATTCTAAAAAGTACGGCCTCTGCTGGTTCTGTGCCTAAATGTCTTTTCAAGTTTGAAAATGTGTTTCACTAATATTGACCTGCCTCTACGTTGAGTCTCCCCTCCCGGGTTACGGCACCCATGACAACACACACACACACACACACACACACACACACACACACACACACACACACACACACACACACACACACACACACACACACACACACACACACACACACACACACACGCACACACACTGCCTTCCCGAGGGCCATTTTATGCAAAAAAATACACTGTCCCAACTGAGAGGAAATTAATTTAAAATTGTTTTAGATTCGCTCCTCCACAGCCCCAAGTGAAAATCATATCCCATATGAGGAATCGAAGGACGAGGTATCGTTGAGGTATTGGGTGTTGCTCGTAATCTAAAGCATATATTTATTGAAATAAGTCCTGTACATATACAAACTAAAGTGTTGATATAAGTTAACATAAATAACTCAGCATCTTTTTTTTAATTTATTTTTACTAAAATAATGACACTGAGCTATAGCCTATAGCCTATATGTTAAAATAATTCACAATCGTTCGGGGTCTTTTACCAAAAAAGCTATAGCCCACACATATCATTTGAACAAAAAATAAATAATACGGATAGTAGTATAACACTTTATAGGGGATTATTTTTAAGGCATACATTTTTTTTATTAGATACAATTTCAATAGATTTGTTTTAACCTATTAGACCTATTTATATAGGCCTACTGTGCTGAGAACACATAACGCAAAACCTTAACAAACAATATGTACCAACCAAACCACGTCCAGCTGAAAAATCACATCAAAAAAATAACCAGACAGATTTTAAACTAAGACACTTAACCAGCCTTTTCAAATTATTAAGACAGCTGGGCCATTCTTGACAACAACTTATTTTATGTTTTACATTTTTAATTGTGATTATTTGTAACATTTTGCAAAACAAGAGATACCGACGAACTAGGCCCGCTGATAAACAACAATATGACATCAGCTAAATAGGCTAAGATCACTATTCTACTGTAGGCCATTAAAATAAATCACAAAATAAAGCAAAATAAACGTACCTGAAGGTTATTATTACTCCAATCCAAATACCGAAGAATTATGTTGCGCCGAGCACCTGCCTGTTTATTATCAAACATGCCAAGAGAGTGACCCTCCATAAACAAACAGCAACAACTAAAGAACTGGAAAATCGAGCGACTTTACAGTAGATATGATAACAGCGGTTGAGATTATTGACTTTTCGGAAAAACAGAATTAACTGCGAAGACACGAGGAAAACATGGTTTGCATGCTGTTCAGGGACGTGTGAGCTTTGCTGAGGGAGACCGAGGAGGAGGTGAAGCGTTGTTTTGCGCTGGGAGAAGAAGGGAGGCGGTAGCGCGGTTTGGGCGCACATAAGCGGGAAAACCTTTTCCAGCTGAATATGAAAAGTAATTTAGCCTATCTTGTGTCGTTGACTAAAAGACAGGCTTCAATAAAACACAATTCACAGACTACATGAAAAAGTATAGATATATGATGAGGTTAAAAATAAATTAAAAAAAACATTCCAATTATATTAGCCTACAACATGGCAAGCTGATAAAGCTGATAAAGCCTTGTTTTACAAGCCTGTAAAACAAAATTATATTGTTCCTTATGTATTAAATTACATACACACGCACACGCTGACACATATACGCAGCTAAAAGAGAAAACACAATAATGAACTACATTTCCCAGAATGCACTACACAGCAGCATAACCTATTTGATTGGACAGCACCGGTATGACATCATTGGCTCATACAAACAAACTAGCAACAGTTAGATCAACAGTCGGGGCCCCTAAAACAATCATGCGAAGAATACAAGTTTTCTTAACTGCTCGTGGGAATTTCTAAATCTCATTTAATTGACGAAAGCAACTCAATAGCCGCTAGAGGTAAGTTCTATCATTTAGGGTAAAGATAGTGAAGGTTGGCTATCTGCTAAATTGCTAGTAGCGTTATATGCTAACGTGAGTGTTGAATGAGTCCAGTGACAACTAACAAACAGCTAACATTACCGTTAGCATTACAGTTTCTTATTTCTATCTACAATGTTAGACATTAACTATATTATAGTAATAGCTCGACGATGAAATGGCATTTAAGTCGTGATTTAGACTGGGTTAATGTGTGGCCAACGTTAGCCTACTACTTTTAATTGCAAGCCAACTAGCTAATGCTAGGCTAACTTAGCTACCTGTAGCTCAATTCTTTCTGCTGAGTTTGGATTTGAATGAATCCGTCTTTACGCAGTGCTTTCCCCATGCAATGACTGTTATTGCATGACAGAATAACCATTGATTTGTCTGTGTATGTAACCCGTGTGTATCTTTACTGCGAGAAGCGTGTTTGATTATTGGACTTATGGTGCCATCACGTGTTAACATGTAGGAAGTACACCAGTAGGCTGTCTGTCAAAACTGTACATCTCTCAAGCAGCTAGGTTACATATTACAACAATGATAACTATCGTGATAACTGTATTCATTTTCTTCTGTAGGATGAATTTCTCTGAGGTTTTTAAGCAATCCAACCAACTCTGCAAAGTTTCCCCTGATGGGAAATGTTTGGTAAGTGTTTAAGTTGTTTTTATATTATATATATATTTTTGCTAATGTATAGTTTTAGTTAGTTTAGTATTAGTTATTTAATACTTATTTGCTTATTTATAATACTTGTTTTTTACTATGTCTCTTGTTTGCACTATCCACTATGCTGTAATCCTGTACATTTCCCCACTGTGGGACTAATAAAGGATTACCTTATCTTATAAAAGTGAAGTGAGTTATAAGTGTTGTTCTCTCTGGCTGTACTTGTCAGGCTACCTGTGTGCAGTACAGGCTGGTGGTGCGAGACGTGAGCACACTGCAGATCCTACAGCTCTACACCTGCTTGGACCAGATATCCTACATGGACTGGTCCTCCGACTCTCTCTTTATCCTCTGTGCTATGTACAAGAGGGGACTGGTCCAGGTGAGCTGACCGTAGAGGACAGAAATTTGAGTATGTAACTCACTATGTAGTGTAAATGCTGGTGGTAGGTTTGTGAGGTTAATACTGTTAGTGGTGATATGATTAATTAATTGTTATATGTAAATCCAGAAAATGTTTTATGTAGTGTCGCCTTTTTTCTTCTTCTTCTTTTTACCAGAGTATCACTATAACCATTGGACAGTAAGCAATAAGCAATATAAAGGCATCTCTTTGGGCTCCAGTAGTCATTTTTTCATTAAATTTGACTAACGCTTTATGGATCAAACCATAAACTAAGACATCTAAATTAGTCACTGCGTGATAAATCAACAACATTAATGGTTTGTTGCAGTCTTAAAAAACATACATTTATAGTATTGCCCAAGCAAAAAACACTAGATTTGTATTGTATCACGGAGCCAGTAGCTTACCTTTGAAGGGGGATCCACCGCCAGTCTTTCATGGTTTCTGATGCTCAAGTGTTTCTTACTGTTTCAAATCAAGTTTAGGGAGATGCAGGATGCGTATGACGGGTATCATCAGTGATGGCTGATTGCTGTCCTTCTGTCACTCTGTGTTTCTCTTCAGGTGTGGTCTCTTGAACAGCCAGACTGGCACTGTAAGATTGATGAGGGCTCAATAGGACTAGTCTCCTCGCGTTGGAGTCCAGACGGACGTCACATTCTCAACACCACCGAGTTCCATGTGAGTGTGAAGCTGGTGCGTGCGTGCATTCATGCACACGAAAGTGTGTTTATTCATATGCTTGTCTGGTTTCAACTGTTGCTGGCCCGCAAGGAAGGGGGACCTGGAAATAGCCAGACACCAGAGACTGTCTTGACTGCCCCTACACTCCCCCCCCCCCCCACCTGCTGCATGTATTCAGCCTGATTTCATAGTTCCCCTCCTGTTAGCGTCCTGTCATACACGGGTCTCAAGTACCTCTGGAACATGGGTGCAATGTAGATATGCCCTTCCAATCTATGTCTGGTATTTTCTATGGCAGCAACTCCTATTAATGATGTTCTTAGGCTACAACCAAACTAATCAGTTTTTGTTTACAAAACCGTGTTTTGAAAACAAAGCATAAACACAAGCGTTTAAAAAAAGATAATAATAATTTCCGGCCATACTAACATGCCTGAAAACGCATATCACATGACCATTCATGTACAGCATGCACGTGCTGTGTAAACAGGAAGGCAGATTGTCTACTCTGCGGATGCTTATAGTTACAGAAAATATGAGTATCTTGTTTGATACTTAAGATCTTCCTCTGTCTTCCACACACGTACACTAAAACAGGGATACATTTAGTGGAAAAAAGCACAGCTAGCAAATGGAAAGTCCTCCGTGTTCATGTCAACCTCCCTCCTCAAAGATGCAAACCATGCCTTCAAACGTCCGCTCCATAGAGATGTGACGATGTGACTCGACTGATGAGAGCCAATCAAGACGTGAACATGGGTCTCTGTTTCTGCCCATCCACACTAAAATGCAACCCTGGAGTTTTCAAGCTGAAACGGCCGGTGTAGTGTGAAGGCTAGGCATAAACGTAGCAAAAGTAGTGCACAAATCTACTGCCATTGAGCCAAATGGTCTTGTTTGGTCATGCTTCTTACATTTTGTGAAAACTATAGTCTCAATGCAGTGATATCGAATCACAGTTCACACTTTGGAGGCAAGCAAAGGATGAAAAGGAGCTGAAGTTCAGCTTGACTTGACCTGAGCTTGGCTGGTGGTGTTTCCGCCCCTCACGTCTGTGTACACATCAATGAATCAATAATGTATTATACCAAGACTGACTTTTAGTCTGATACTGATATTTGCAATATTAGCGCTGTAAAAAGTCTGATATTTCTGTACTGCAATTCTTAACTGTACACCAATATACAGAATCTGTAAAGAGCTCATGTTGTCATAGGCATGGATGGATGGGTTTTTGTTAATCGTGGCCTTAAGAATTATGTAGTTCATGTTTTTTTTCAGTATCAATCAAGCACTTTATACTAGTGGCGGTTTCTATTGGAAATTCTTTCATACCATAATATTGGCCCTTCAATATAACACAGTTTTACTACCAGACAGATTTTGTTTCATTACTTTAAATACTTAAAATCTGCGTCATGTGAAAGGCAATGTGACAATTGCTCCCTCCTGCCAAAAACAGGCCAATGAAGAGCGAGTCAGGAGACGTTGAGTGTTGTTTATAACAGTCTGCAGAATTGAACCCAGACTAATAAAGATGTGTTTAGTTCCATTCAAGTCCTCTTGACTCCTGGTTTACATTCACTTCATAGTAAGCGTGTGTTGTAAGGGGTGAGAAGCTATAGCAGCTACATGTGGAATATGATGGGGGCACCGTCTTGGGCTGTGTCTGTCATGCTGAACCTGACTCCGGGAATCATTTGACAGGTGTTGTGGCCCAACACACAACTGTGTCTGGTCTGGAGAAGGGTGCAGGGAGTGCAAGTGTCTGTGGCATGTCTGCTTTGTGTCTGTCTGCGTCTTAAAGAAATAGAACGGAGGCTCTTTCCCTAAGAAGATATAGCATCTGCATAGAGCACTGTAGTTCAAATTATCAATATCTAAAGTTTTACAATGACGACCTGGCCAACAAGGCAGCAACAGGAAGCAAGTCGTTACAAACAAATAAAACATAGAAACATCTCAATTAATCTCATACAAATATAACAACATATGTACAATATATAAAAAAACAAGTGTTCGGGTAGAAGCAAACTCGGAAACAGTTGCAGTGATCAGAGACTATCGTTTGTAAAGAGTTATTGAAGGAGGCTAACGGAATGAGGGTTTTGGAGTTTTAGCTTCGTTTGCAACTCGTTCTAGTCGCTTGGAGCAGCGAAGCGGATCGAAGCGGACGGAGACTATGATGATAGAGAGCGGAGATATGTCGGGGTTTTACCAATTCTAGTTTTATAGCTGAACTGATACCAGTTGTTGTGAGTTGGAGTGTCAAAGCAAACAGTTTGATGATTCTGGCCTAGTTTTTTTTTTTTCTGACAGATAGACCAAACGATTAATAGAGAAAATAAGAAGATGAATCGATAATGTAAGTATTTGGTAGTTGCAGGCCTATTTCAGTATTCCCTTAAACACCTCCTTTTTAGATGTTTTGTGGAGCTTGTTTTTTCCAACCTTTTGAGGTAACCATTTGATTCTTTAGATGGGTAATCCTGTACTGGTTCTGTCACTGGAAAATTCTATACAAAGGTCAGATAATGATACTCTGCTTCATTTAACCTAACATAAGTCAAACCTTTAAGTCGCACCGGGAACGGCAATTTAATTCTGTTAAGCGAGCCACTCCAAGACAATATTTCTGATCAGGAGCTCTGAGAAACCAATGTCAAGACCTGATACACCGTATTATCGACATATTATTCCTCATTCTTGATTGTCATGGCGAGACTTTATATAGAACACTGATGGGTATTTGTTATGGTTTAACAATGACATGGTAGTCCATGTCTCAACATCCTCTCGCCTGTTGTGCACTCATAAACCGTGTTACTTACTGCCCTTATCACCTGGCTAAACATGAGCCGCAAGCTGAGTACCACTAAAAGTTACTTAGCATCCTTTAGTAGTCGAGTTAGAAAAACTAATTTAACAGAGGCAAAACAGGCACCGGCTACCACATTGCCAAGGGGTCCACTGAACTTACCTTCACCCCAGCCCAACATTTCATTAAGGCTGTGCCAGACGGGTGTTCGTGTCGGGTTTGAATTTCAGCCCCACTCATAAACAGCCTGCTATATTAACTTGTTTAGGGACAGCTGCCTATGGTGTGGATCGTGCCAGTGTGTGTGTGTGTGTGTGTGTGCGTGTGTCAGTAAATCTGCTTAGCTGGCTGTGTGTGTGTGTGTCTGACTGTCCGTTTGTAGCTGTCACTGTGTTTTCTTTTCAAACCCAAACAGAATATTGTCAGATCTTATAATTTATCAGCTCACAACTGACAGTATACCAGTGGGAGAATGACAAAGCATATACTGTGTCCCTAGTGCTAACAGGGTGGTGGTACTACAGGTAAGGACCTCTTGTCCAGGCAGCTAGAAATGCTTTTGCGTTTTTCCTCAAATGCCCCAAGTCAGAACTATAATGAGTTTTGAGCCAGACGTGTTGAAAAAAACAGTTGTTTTTAAATACAGGATGGCGCCGTGTCACCGATTTAATAGAAAGTCTCGTTGCTGAAACCTAACCTATGTGTTGTGAAACGTCACGCAAGTTGTCTTCTATTTGAATTCCCATTCCCGTTGTTTATCTTAGGACCTCATAAAATGCCACTCACACATCCACGTTAATCCATGTGATAAAGTGAGGGTGGAAAAACTCCAGCCAAGGACATCATTGAGCTTGACTTCTCTAATGGTTTTAAACATTGTTGGGATTGGATTAGCAATAGCATTCTTGGCCGGTACTGCTGGAGACCTGCTAGCGCGTAGCATTGTTGGCAACAACGCTACTGGACTAAACTGCAAAATGTAGGCAGCTGCTTCACTGCAAGACGGGACAATAGCTCACCCATACCTATGTGTGGGCTGCAAGAGGCTCCAGTTCCTTGGTAGAATCATGAGGCTGTAACAGGAGAAATAGGCTATATTGGTTTGAGATGGCTTCCTATGTGGAATGCCTGCAGTCTAATCCTCTGCTGACAGATAGGCCTATATGGCATCAGAAACACTCGCCCATTCTCTCCCACTCACATAGGCCAGCAACAAGAATGGCTGATAGATAGGTTTTATTCCAGGTTGCTGTCAGTAACTTTGGGGTCCACATCTGATTGTGGTTCTCATGTTTCCTCCAGGCTGCACTGTTGGTAAGGTTCTTGAATTCCCTGGTTTTCTTGTCATGAATACTTGCTAATAGATCTTAAGTGGAAGAAATTAGCTTTAATTGTCCCATTTGGCAGTGTCTTAAGAAGATTGTCTTGTCATAACATGTCAAGTGGATATCATTTGTAACACTTCCTGATTACAGTTACAGTCTCAAAGGGATTTGCAGGTGCCGTGTTATAAAACAATCATTCTCAGCGCCTCCACCCCCTTTTTTTTAGAAAACCACCCGTTTGGTAAAAAATGTGATGGAAACTAAGAAAGCATCTCTAATCTGGAATTCTTGTGCATTTAGTGATCAAAATGTACTTGTCTGTAATTACAGCCGTTACTGATCACCAGTTGCAGTTATGCTAACTGCGGCACAGACGGGAATTTTTCCATCTCTGATGGATAACCAGCAGCTGTTATATTTGAGTTCAGCCTTTTCATGCCACCCTCAAGTCCCTAGCCCCCATCCCCAAGCCACTGCTCACCTTTTGGTGAGGATACTTCATCTAAAGTGTAGCTTTACCAACTAAGGATCTTATTGCATAGCACCCCACATGGAAAAGCATTTCCCACCTATTTTCTTCATGCTACCCACCCGCCTACCCAGTTTAAAGTTACACTGCCTTTCAGGTCTGGATCTCCACTCATCCCTTATGTGGCGGGTTCAAGGAGTGTGTTTGTGTTTGAGCAATGTTGATATTTGTTGCCATGGCACCATGTCTGAGGGGGATGTCCAGGAAGCGTGCAGTGAGGTGTTATTACAGGGTCTGCACAGCTGGATGTCTCAACCAAACAGGAGAGTCGACACTTCAGCCCAGTTGGGTGACAGACTTTGCAAGGTTCAAATGTCTGTCTGGACACTCTGATGAAAGCCTCGTCACTTCAGTAGTTTTAGCATTGCACATTCTCTAATGCAAAATACAGCAATTAAGGGTAGGCTGAAATTTAAATAGCCAAAATATTTCTTTAATTATATTTGTTATTATTATGTTGTTATTTGTGTGTGTGTGTATACAGGGATCTCTCCAGAGGCGTACACAACTAGTTTAAGTTAAACATTTTCACATCTTAATGATCAAAACATGATCCCACATAGCTTTATGCACCCACAGTATATTGGCTGACTGTAAGCTGTAAAGGAAGGTATGAGTGCCATGCATTCAACACCCTTAATGGTCCAGTGCTTGCATGCCCTTGATACTTAATATATGTTAGTAATGACCACTGTACTCTATGTGTAATACAAATGTGTATGTACATGTGAAGCAATTGTAGGCTGTCGGTGGGATCGCAGCTTTCTCTGTGAACACCGTAACACCCATGCAATGGTACAGCAGTACAGACCTAAATACTCATGCGCTCCTTGTTTCTTGAATGGCAAGATACAACACATCGTACTGGTGCTTTAGTCAAATATGCTTCTCTGTTGGCTGAGTGCCACCGATCTCGTTGAAGTGAGACTGGTTGGTATTTTGAGTGACAGCTGTCGAAACTGAGCATTGGCACACGTGGTCTTTGTTATGCCGACAACCTGCTGGCTGTGCAACTTGCTGTTAATGTGCGACACTTGTCGAACATGACATCAGTGGACTGATCCCACATGTGTCGAGATGTTTCGGATCTGTTCATTTAATATTTGCTCAAGTCCTAAATGAATGGTTATAATCTCTTTCGATCCCTGTCAGTTACTGCAACCCCTTGAATATACGTGTTCATCCCCTGTGGAAATACACTTCACACACTCGGGGCCCAACAGGGCCATCCATCTAATGATGGACAGATTCCATGTCAGTGTCTTATATCCCTCACAGAGATTTATCATGGACCTCTTCAAAGACAGAAGGCACTCTGTCCACAGCCGTTAATGGGCGTGGTGGACCATGCTAGCATGTAGTCTGGATCTGTTCTGCTGATGGAAACGTCTTTGGGTGCAGAGGAGCACTTAGAGGATAGCAGCCTGGTTAATGAGCTCGTATTGGGTCGCTGTTGTCACCATAGACAACACTCATTAGATCACAGCCGCAGTTAAGGACGTCTTACCGAAGGCTAGAGGTCGAATTTATCTTATTTAGAGTAGTAGAAGTCTAGCAGAGAGGGTATCTGGTCCACAATTGTCATGCAGTCGTGCTTGTAAAATCACTGTTTGCGTCAACATGTTTCTCTTACATGTGGTGTTTTGAGCTGTACTCAACAGATTGATCAGAATGGCTGGTATTCTTTATTATCACAGTTATCGCTATCACTGTATACGTCTGCTGGTAAGTAACAAGAAGTTACAGACACAAATCCCAGAGACATGTTTGGGTAACGACAACACCGTTTCTAAATGACCTCCGTTTTGTTCACTGGACAATTATTCAATAACCAGAGTAAAAGGATCCTTATCGAAATGCTTATTTATTAGCTTTGTAAAAACATTGTCTTGTATTTTGTTATTTCTTCAAACTCTTAGTCGTTAACATTATATATGTATTGGCGTGTAAAGTCCAGTATTTCTCCGGCACTAACTTGGGCGTACGTATGCCCTTTGCGCTGCCTGGCAGTACGGTGTGCTTGTCATACTTTCACTTGTGAGATAATCCACAGTTTTCCTCTGGTGCCTTGACAGCTGAGAGTCACCGTCTGGTCCCTGTGCACCAAAGCTGTGTCTTACATCAAGTATCCCAAAGCATGTCAGAAAGGTCAGTAGGAGAATGATATTGCTTTATATGTTTATTCTGTGGCTTATGATTGTATATGTATAACCATGAGTACCTGGGAGCAGGGCCGCTGGTCTGAGTGCCTCGGCATGCCCCAGGAATCGCATTGCCATTCTTTACCTTGTGGCGCGACCCGGGGTATGATGCCAAACTATGGTCCTCTTCGCTGACAGCTGTGGCCCTCTTCAGTAAATGGGGCATGCTCTTCATAACAGGCCTGTCAGCAGCTTGGGGGAAAAATGATTGTCCACGACTCTCCTCATTTTCAGCATGCAATACTATGTCCCTCTGCGACCTGTGTATCCTCTAAACTGTCATATAAATAATGTGGCCGTGACAGTTGCATACCACCGACCTGATGGTGCCGAAGTGTCAGATAATTACATTGGATGAAATAAAACAGGAAGCCACGAGGCTACATATTCAGTTATGAGAATAGATAATTGGCTTTTTTTCTAGCCAATATATACAGATGTTATCCGTTTTTATTGCGTCATTGTATTTATTTATTCTTTGCTGCTGCTGCTACTAAACCTCCTCTGAGGAATCGATTTGAATTAGTGTTGAAGAAAGTGGCCAAAAGCTGAATATTAAAACATGTTATTACTTGATACATTCATTTCATGGACTATACTGTAAGCATTAAACCTAACTAATGCACGTCCTTCTAGGTTGATTTATAGTTGGTGGTTTGTTTGTTTTTTGAACATGCTTTTGTTGTTACGGTGTACTTGTCATTGTAAGGTATCATACTTCTGATTAAATGCCATAACTGGTCTGGTTATAGCTTTCTCCCGTCATCTTTCACCCACAGGTATAGATTTCAGCAGAGATGGCTGCTACATGGCCTTGGCTGAACGCCGTGACTGCAAAGACTATGTCAGTGTGTTTGTGTGTGACGACTGGCATTTACTTAGGGTAAGTAAGTATTTTACTTGAGTTTTATGACCGTGATTATACATTTGACATTTGAGTCAGCAACAGTGAAGAAATTTAAATGTTTGTGACGGTAGTAATATGATTTAGTAAAACGTCTAAAAAAAATAGGGTGTGAAGCTTGTACATCATGTAGCAAATCGTTTGTTTTACTAATATATATACTAACAAATATTCATTGCTTTTCTTTAGGAAGAATTTATACAGAGAAAGGTATGTTTTCTGTTCATTTGATTTTATTTAACTTGACTCTCTCGCAGCATTTTGAGACTGAGACACAGGACCTGGCAGGGTTGGAGTGGTCTCCCAATGGCTGTGTGCTGGCAGTGTGGGATAGCTGCCTGGAGGTGAGTCCTTTTCTTTACAGACTTAACATTTCACAAGAGAACAGGATCGATTAACAGCCTTATATTTGTTTAAATTCTCTTTTAAATCCTGACTGCAATCAATTCATCAAATGCTCTGACTAGGGTTGGCCGTTTTGGTTAATTTTGAAGAAACAAACACAAAATGATTCACTCAATGAGCTTTGATGCTGCATTTCAAAGCACTTTATCCATTTAGAGGTGAAGACATTTGAATGTTTTTGTTGTAAATCTTAAAGGAATTCATAATTTATCTTATTTTTTTGCTGGCTTTGCTGTCGTTTATTTCCGCATTTAGATCAGGTCACAGGTGCTCCGATCAACATTACATTACAGTCATTTAGCAGACGATCAATCAGCCACCGCGGAGCCAGGCCGACACGCACTGGCCGCGGTGCCACGGAGCTCGACGCGTCCTGTCTGAACAGCTCAATTTGTCCATAAAACAACCTAGACCATAGACTGTAAATGAACCTATAGGCTGTATCCTCCCCACAGTACAAGGTGTTGCTGTATTCTTTGGATGGCCGGTTGCTGTCGACCTACAGTGCCTATGAGTGGTCGCTGGGTGTCAAGTCTGTGACCTGGAGCCCCAGCAGCCAGTTCCTGGCCATTGGCAGCTTTGATGAAAAAGTATGGACAAACTCTTGATTGCTGTCGACATTGAAAAATAATATAATATGATTTGTTATGTTATCAATATCTGTTCAAAGTAAATGACGAGACTGTATTACCCTCATGTCAGGTGCGCATCCTCAATCATATCTCGTGGAAGAAAATCACACAGTTTGAGCACCCGGCGTCCGTCAACAACACAAAAGCAGTGAGTATTTCCCAGCATTCATGACGAGCCTTGAAGGTATTGCAGTTAAATTATTAACGGTTTGTTGTGTTTCAAGGTTGTGTATAAGGAAGTGGAGAAGAGGACAGCTGTTGGCACTGATGACCTATCACTATGCAACATCACAATTGGCACCACCCTCTTTAACACCCAGAGCAAATGTATGTCAGCTTTTGAAGAGCGTAATCTAAAAGCAGTATTTGACTAAAACTATCGAGGTCAATTAACACAAATTTGTTAATATATAAACTCTATTTTTTTCTGCTTGACTACTCCAGACGAGATCTGCCCAGCACCAGTCCAGATTCCTGTGGTCAAACCAGACCCGGACCGAGCCAACCCCAAGATTGGTGTCTCTACTTTGGCATTCAGCTCAGACAGTCGCTATCTAGCCACCAAAAACGGTAAAACTTCACAGCTGTTCACTTTTACTGTCGTTGTGAACCCAAGTGGGTTCCTGTGGACCCTTAAAAAGTCTTAAAAGGCGTTGAATTCATTCATCTAAAAATCAGGCCTTATTGGGTATTTTTCAAAAGTCTTGAGACTGTTAAGATCTGGGAAGTAGGGTTTTAGGAATCTTTTTTTCTGACATTGCAATTTAAAGTTACAGTGAGGAACTTTTATCTGCTTATGAAACTGTCTCAGTTTAATACTGATGCATCTATATCACCTGCATATGTAAAGGAGACCATCAGAGGGAGTGCTTGTTAGATGAAATCATGCAGGTTCACCAGAGACTCCTTCGGCTCAGACTGAGAGGTCTTTCAAAGGGACTTTCGTCCACAGGCACCGCCAAAGTCAACACAAAACGAAAGTTCCTTTTTGTAACTTAAAATTCTCAAAATAATTGGTAACATCTGTTATTGTTACAATAAACATTTGAGCAAATTTGTCAAATGTGGTTATTGAAAAGTTGGGCTTAACTTTAATTACAAATGTCATTAAAAAAAATCTTTGAAAGTCTTCAATCTAACTTGTCATTGGTAGGCAGTAGGCTGCTGTAGGAGCTGTATACTGTATGATATGTAAATAACAGTTTCCACATTTTTGGTCATTAACTTGAGTGTTAACTTATTTTTGCTGCAATGCTAGTGTTTCATGGCTCTATAATATGTATCCGTGTTTCTCTGACTTCAGACAACATGGCCAGTGTTGTGTGGGTGTGGGACATGCAGAAGCTGAGCCTGGTGGCTGTGCTTGAGCAGACATCGGCTGTGCGTTGCTTTCAGTGGGACCCCCGACGGCCCCGGCTGGCACTGTGTACAGGCAACACCAAACTCTATCTCTGGTCCCCGGCAGGCTGCGTTTCTGTCCAAGTCCCCACTGAAGGTAACGAGCTCGGCCACTAAGAGTTGAAACTGTCAAGCAGCTGGAATACACAGCTTTATTATGGTGTTGTCAGATCTAGAAGAAGGCCAGTCTCTCTAATGACTAACCCGGGAAGAGGACATGCTCTGTATGTACACATAAACGGCTCATTCTAAGGTAAAGATGACTAAACAATTCTTATTTTCCAGGCTAATATACATTAAAGAAAACATACTTATTCATATTATATTCCATTTCTGCCAGGTGATCCCCCTAAATTCTACACACTGTTACTTTTTAGTTTTGCTTTTCAAATAGTTTCTTCCTGTGCAAAGGAAATATATCCCACCAGTGTCAGAATTTAAATCTTTACCTTTTTGATGCTCATCTGTGATGTTGCCGTTAATTTTGATTTAGCGTGAAAGGTGTGTGTGTTGTACTGAGAAACGCCAAGTAAAAAAACAACAGAAAATTAAATTGTCATGGCACCAAGTCAGAATCAATACAACTTTTTAGGGCTGACAATTTGAACAAAGTTGAATGTGGATTGTTATGCACAATGGTTTATTTGACCTTCATTTTGTGTATGTTTTAGATGTGTAGTCACAACACTTGCCCCTCTCTCTATTCTGCCAGGTGGTTTACAGGTCCAGTCTCTAAACTGGCACTGCAGTGGAGACTCTCTGATCCTGCTCGGCAAGGAGCAGCTGTGTTTGTGCTACATGGACATCGACCAGGAGGACAGGTCTCGAGAATAACTTGATTACAGGTCTAGCTTATTTGGCAATACACACTTAGCCGGTAATGTGTTATGGTGACGACGAAATGACCGGCGAGAACACTCAAAATCTCAACTTTCACGTGCTGAATTGTAGCTTCTCGTCAAGTTTTTAAGGCCCTCAGTGCAGGTTACTGGGATGTTCCTTTTCTCTTCAAGTCGAAAACATGAAAAACCTGCCATGACATTCCTCCCGAGCGACAGACAAATCACTTTTTTTAAATAACCGAATGTGTACTGAAAAACTAGTTTTGAACACTGTGAAAAGATAGAGGTTTACAAAGTTTTAGAGATTTCACTGTACTTAAGTATTTTGTATGTGTTTTACCTTGAAATTGTGTAATTATTTTGAATAAATTTTGTCATAAATAACAGCTTACGGTGAGTTGCTAAAGTTTGTATGTCTAAATCTTTCAGTTTATCAAAAAAGGTTTGTGTACTCGGCCCAGGCAGTTCATGGTTGCAATAAGTTCTCTCTCGTAAATTAAATACGTCAGAACTGGCAATGAAATATTTATTTTCTGGAAGCATTCGTGAGTTTACTGCAACAAAATAACAGCAGATAAATAAAACTCAAATAGTATTTACAAATCTATTTGAAGATATTCCTTTTAAAAAACATCTGTCATGCAAACTTAACGTGCAGGAAACGTGCAAAAGTAAAGACACAATTATTCATTGGCATTGTTGAGCATGAAAATATGGCCTGTTAACTTTGGTAACACAACAATTATATATTATAGGATGCAGTTTAGGGGGAAAAAACACCTAAATCTTGTTCACAAGATATATATATATATATATACATACAGACAGGTTGTGGTTGAGGAAATGATGTAAAGCTTTGTCTGCGTGAATTTCATTTAGTAACTCATCGTTTATTCCCACTGCAGAGATTAATGCAGCCGAGTGCCAATATGTGCCTAAAACGAATGCAGGACCTTTAAGGCAACTTATCAACAAACATAAAGACACGGTTTACACGTTCATGTTGCATAAAACATCTGTAACATACAACATTGAGCTATAGTAGCTAAAGCAGCTCTCCATGAGGAACATGAGCTCCATCCTCTGAGCAAAGACATGAATAAGCAAATGTAAACATGGAGAGCACAACACTGGCCAATAAGAGAAGGTCACAACATGTAGTTTATCATCTCCACTGATCAAGGTTCATTGAAACTCAAGAGTTTATCGTAATCATGTAAGATGACCTTAAAACTAAATCCCTCCATCCATAAGCTGCTATGCCATTCCGCGAAGCTACCTTATGATCAGAATAATGCAATCCTTCATCTCAAACCTTTTATTAATGTTGCAAATATGGAACATATTCTTAGCTGGTGTTTTGGTTTCACTGTTTTTGTCACTGCGCTACTCTGGTCGGCTGGTTTGCTGTAGAAACGAGCCCAAACAAAGCACAGTCCCCCCCCCCCCCCCCCCCCAGATCTAAACGTCATTGTTTTTGACAGTCTGTCAATCAATGGTTAAACAAGGAGCATGAGACAACAAGAAGCTCACTCTAGAATAAGTACAGAAGTAATGAATGAAGTGCTCTCTCCTTTGTCTCCACATGTGCATACACTCCTGCGGGCCTACGTGGGTATGGCAGATCTGCGAGCAACTCTTTGTAGGAAAGGTACTCGGGGCGCAAAAAAACAAACCTAAAAAAAACATAGACAATCCATGCAGAGCTGCACATTATTTACCTACAGTAGGCTGACCACTTTACCGCACCAATTTAGGAGGTGTGGACATCTCATGGGCTTAATTTACACACACAGAATGCGCATTACACTGTAGTGGAGCGACAGCTTCTCTCAGACAGCGCAGTGTTAACACAGACACATGGGTTGAATTCAGTTGTAATTTGGAGAAACTGTTGATTTTTAGAAGCCAATCTTGCCACGGGTTATGGAGTAGCCCAACTTGGCCTCATTGTTGATGAAGGACATGATACCTAGATAGGTCTCAATGAGCAGGGGTCTCTCCAGGATCAGGACACCGTTAGCCCGACCGGGGATGGGGTGCTCCCTATGGGCTTTCTTCACTGCCTGCACCAGCTGGGTCCTGAAGTTGTCCATCTTGGTAAGAAAAAGAACATGAAACGGGGAAACAGCCCTCCAAAAAACTTCAATTACGTTAGTTTATATCTATAATAACACGCAAAGACTAGGATGAAAGCAACATCTTCTGGAGTGTGGAATAATGGATATACTAAAATGATCTTGCTCCATTTATTACATGTCACAATGCTAATGGCTCTGAAGGGGAAGATACAGTCATACCCCCAGAACATTGCCCCAGGCCCTGTTTTTTTTTTTTCAAAGAAAAACAACTTTGAAAATAACTGTTCATGCCCAAAGACATGCCTACACTGTGTTTAAGTTATATGAATAACATTCTTTCTCTCAAGGAATTACTTTTATTTTCAAGGCAGCGATCAGTCTGTTATCAGCTGCGAGTAGTTTTTGCTGCCTGTTTTTGCATGAATTAACTGCTGCAGCAGTGGTCACCACACAGATAAACTAAACACGTTCATGTACCTTATTTACCTTATTTCAACTTTAAATCTTCTGTTTTTAAAATGTAAAATAATCCATTGGATGATGACTCAAAATGCATTTTAGTCTGATTGGATTAAAGAGATTATACCTGGCAGAGAGAGGCCACCGTCTCATCAGCGTGGGCCATGGAGTGCTCTGTGAGGGTGGCGTAGGGCATGTCTGTAGACCAGGGGTTCCAGCGGTTTAAGAACGAGGCCCGAGGACGTTTGTCCCACTGGACACGAATCCCGTAGCCCTCTCTCCTGTAAGAAAACACATCGGTGTAAGAGCTGTTGGAATTTTTAAGGATCAGCCAGCTACCAAGTCACCAAGCTGAGTCTGAATTCATACAGCCTTTAATCTCTATCATTTATTAAATTTCATCTCTTCATTCTGAATATTACAACTCTTTCAATTTGTGAACCTTTCTATACAGTAGATGTTAAAAAAACATAAAACAGGCTTGCATACTTGTTCAGGGATTTGGGCGGGAACTCAAACTCGCCCACTGAGATGGTGTCTACAGCGTTGAGAGAGATCCTGACGACCTGCTGACACAACAGGTTGATGAAGTCGTACTTGCACACCAGCAGCGACCTGTGCACACGACCAAAAAATACAATGTCAAATGTCATATTGTGGTTATATTTCCTCAAAAATTTGGATCAACAAAATATAGTTTTTGACTTACCGATCAGTTATAAGCACGAGTCGCTCCCTCTCGTTGTTCCAGTGGTCAATTCTGCGGAAACACACAAACATTTACAAATTGTCCAGCTGCTTTGTAAAGCACAATTACTCAGTTTACTTGGTTTACTCAGTTGCATTATTAAAAAAAGATAACATCTTTGGCTCCCATTTAATACAATTAGCAGCTAGATTAGAAAACAAGATCCTTCAAATCTGACAGCTGTAAACAAACATTTACTCTGCAGCTTTAACAAATCTACAGCTGATGTGTCTGAAGGTACATTAGGCCCCACGGTGCACACAGCAGCTCACCTCACAACAGCCGTCCCGTGTTTCAGGCTGATAATAAACCAGTTACATGCTGCTGGGATACTTACTCTGCGAGCAGCCAGACGCTGAGCACCTCTCCATCCTCAGAAGGGAGTGCCACGGTCCTGATGTCGCTCACAGCCTGCTCAATGGTGCCTGGCTGAGATCAGCATCACACAACAGGACTCATCAGCATCACCCATTCCTCCCTTTGGTGTGCTGGTGTAGCTTTGACAATGCACTGCTATTTAAGCATGGTCTGTTAACGGGGCCGTTTATTTATCACACTTGTCTTTTGTATTGAAAGGGGCGATTTTAAAGAGACATACAGAATCAACGAATCAAATCGGCTGTGGTGTCGATTCACTTACCCTGAACACGAAATAGTCCTTCACTTTCGCTTGCATAGTGGGGTTATGCACATGGAAAGGCGTCAGCGTTTGTAACGGGGGGCAGCAGGCCACGGAGGCTCCGTGTCCGAGGCTTCGTCCGGCCTCCGGCGGCGTGAAGGCAACCTCGACCCCCTCCTCGGCTTCTGCAGAGTGGAGAATCGCAACGCCCGGACTCTCCGGCTCCACCGTGTCGTTCAGCTGGAGCATGGTGCAACTAACGGTGTTCGGGGATGCTCCCCAGACCAGACAATGTGGGCCAAGTGTTTAGATAAGACGATGTCCCTTCGAAGATGCAGTCTCACCCATTGCGCACGGACAATGTTTTGATTGTGAGTGCTACGAGGAAGCAGTGCCCTCTTCCTTCACTTCCCCCCTTTGATTTCCTTCCTCTTAAAGGGACATCGTGTTTTAACGGAGCTAATTGCGGAAACAGGTGTTCAGAGTGGATGAGCGCACTTTTTTAAATTGTCAGTTCTATGATGACTAAATAATCCAAATTGACCAATTTGATTTGATTCTAGACATCCTATTAACCTATAATTATGTGGTTGTGATGTCTCCATATTTAGTCCTACACCCTCAGCCTGCTTCAGTGTTTTTATTGGCTCATGTCCAGTTTAAGCTACAAGGGTTCAGTCATAGTGTTGGGATGTGGCAGGAGCGGGATTGGTAATTAGTATAATACATTTAATTATTGATATCAACACAATTACTATCAATAGGATCATTAATGTATGTTAATAATAACGGGGCACCACCCTGGCATCAGGGACCAATAACCAAACAGTGGATGAAGTCTCAAAATTGGTGTTCACTCAAAATGTCAACAGTTAAGGTGAACAGTGAAGGGTTAAATACCAGCACTGACTATAACAACCAGCTGATACTACAACACATATGCACATATTGCAAACTGACCATAATTGTCTTCACAATTACTGCTCAATTTTGATCAGACTTCTGATCAGAAGCCTTTCCAGCTAATGACAAGCAGGGTTGCCCTAAACGTGTGTGCAGTAGCATGAAAGAGGCCTTTTTCTACTGTCCAGTTAGGACAACACATTCTCTCTCCCAACTCGTCAAATATCAACACACTTGTCACAGGTTATGAGCTTACAACCTCCATTTTCAGTTGTGAAGCTCTACATTTAGTCATATTATGACATTATGACTTAGCACTTATGACAGATTTTTGGGATAGACCTGGTAATGTCAGTTAGGAAAATTGAGGCTGTGGTGAAGATCACATAAACTGCACACATGACTGCTGCTGCCTGCCAGTGGATGTTTTTGTAACATTGTGTTATTGTTATTGTTCTTACAAAAGTCAGACTTTATTACTGTGCTGGGTTTATTGAGGAAGCAAAGAGAGAAAACTGTTCTTTATTACTCCTCTAACTTGGGTTTCTGGTAAGTCTTTGCTTATCTCAGACAATTAACAACCTCAGGGAGGTCACAATATCTCACTGTGTCATTAATGTTTGAACAGGTAGATAGTAGTGTGCTGTAAGTAATAATTATGATCAAAAGGGTGTCCTGCACATGATAAACTGTTACTCATTGTTATTGTACACAGAGTTGTTGTTGTTGTCACATAAATTACAAGCTCAGTGAACACAGTCATTGATCCATTTTCAGTTAAGAAGCTTTCCACTTCCTAGGACCTGTAGGTCATATTGCTGGCTGCTTATGCACTCAGAATAAAGAACAATTGAACTGAAGTTTGTAAAAATGTAATGTATGTTAATTGATATATGTTTAGTTGAGAGAGAGAGAGAGAGAGAGAGAGAGAGAGAGAGAGAGAGAGAGAGAGAGAGAGAGAGAGAGAGAGAGAGAGAGAATGCACTACATCACATTAACTGTGTCTAAAAAGTGTGTGAGTGAAAGAAATCCTTTTAATTTTCCACTAGACTAATATTAACATACAGTTGTTGAAGAAGTACTTGGTACTAGGATATTTTCCTTAAGTAAAAATAGCAATACTACAGTGTTGAAATACTTACAAGTAAGAGCTATGCATCCATAATATTAATCAATTGAAAGTACAAAATGATGAACATCATTATATACTTAAAAGTAAATGTATTATAGAATGGCTAATTTTAGAATAATTATATTGTTATATCTATAATTATCGATGCATTAATGTGGTATGTGCTCATTTTATTTACTTTATATACTTAATAATCTGAATCTTTAAAGTAACTTAAGCTGTCAAATAAATCGAATGGAGAAAAAAAGTGCAATATTTCCCTGTGAGATGCAGTGGAATTGAAGTATAAAGTAGCGTAAAATGAAAAATACTCAAGTAAAAGTACTTCAACATTTTATTTAAGTAGTATTTGATTAAAATCACCTCGTTACGTTAAATTAAATTCAGTTCAATGTATTTGTAAAGCCCAAAATAGCAAATTTTTATTTTAATTTTTTTTCTGACTTTTCCTACATACTACACTATGACTATTTTGGAAATGCTATACTAAGACTTTTTTATGACTTTTTCAACACACTATACAATGACTTTTTTCATAATGCTATATGACTTTTTCCGACATTTTATACTATGACTTTTTTCGACACATGACTGCTGCTGCCTGCCAGTGGATGTTTTTGTAACATTGTGTTATTGTTATTGTTCTTACAAAAGTCAGACTTTATTACTGTGCTGGGTTTATTGAGGAAGCAAACCTCACTGTGTCATTAATGTTTGAACAGGTAGATAGTAGTGTGCTGTAAGTAATAATTATGATCAAAAGGGTGTCCTGCACATGATAAACTGTTCTGATTATCAGCAGAGGACATTATTTAAGGCTGGGATTAACACAGACATTACAGAAGACTACAGAACTACAGAACTGCATACATAGACTGCCACTTTGAGAATGGAGATGACAATGTGTTTTCCACTGTTGCTGCTGATCTGCTCTCTCTCCACGGCTCAGCTTCAGACAGAGTCTGACAACGAAATTATTCCACATGGAAAGCAAACCGAATCCCAGGGAAGAGAACCAACAAATGTTTCTGACCGCCAACAGACCTGCACACAAGACATCAATGCTGTGCTGAGAGAGATGAGCGCCACGTTGGCTGAACAGAGGGTGGAGATGAGTGCCACGTTGGCTGAACAGAGGGTGGAGATGAGCGCCACGTTGGCTGAACAGAGGGTGGAGATGAGGCACGTACAGAGAGAAAACGAAGGTACTGTAGTATGTTAAATTGTGAGGGAAGTACTTGCAGCACGACCCACTTTGTTATTACAGAACGGACCGAAATAATGTTTACAAATAATATGTCATTGAATCTTCTTTTTTCCCTTTTTGTTTTTTTTAGCACAGGCAGCCAAACTGAGAGAACTGGAGTTACAAAAGACTGAGGTGGACAAGCTGAAGCAACAGCTAAAAGGTACACGTATATATATTGAGCAATGCTGAATCGTTATAACTCAAAATGACATATTAGAGACAATATGAACAGTATAAGACTGCTTTTCCTATATATATACACAGGATTTGAATTATGCATGTTACCCAATTTTTCTGGACAGTATTAAGTAATTTGTTGGAACAATATACAGGTTTCAGTGGCTAAAGCACACCCTAATGTCACGTCCGAGGAGCAGATCGGAGACTCAAGCGCAGACAGACACGGGAGACGAGGTTGAGTAGACTGCTGGGTTCTTTAATGAGCACCAAGCAGACAAAAAACTTAAAACAACTCCAACCGGGAGCGAGCAAAAACTAACAAAAAGGCAAAGTGACAAAAAGGCAAAGTGACAAAAAGGCAAACTATGAGCAAATGCTGGAACATGGAGCAGACAGGGGGACAAATTAAGGACGATCTCACAACCAGCACAGGGAAAGCAGGGGAGTATATATATGTGTGGGGTGATTAGGAAAATGAAGGCAGCTGGGTGGACTGGGCAGGTGAGTAGGATGAGTGCAATCAGGGGAAACATACACACACACAGACACAGGAACACAGGGGCAAAGCCTAAACTGTGACACCTAATGAAAACAATGATGATTTAACTGTCAAAGATTGTTATTATTGGAGACAAAAATGTATTTCACATTGCACCTATTCTAATAAATTTCAGCACAGGCAGCAGAGCTGATCAACACGAGAGCAGATTTGATCAACACGAGAACAGAGCTGAGCAACATGACAGCCAGGACAGATGTCACAGAAAACCAGGTGGAGGCTCTGAAAAGAGATAATGAAGGTAAGATAAAATAAGCTATTTGAACAGTTTGGTTGTAATAGACCATTTAAAACCCTATCTAGAATGGTGATAATAATACACAGAATAATGGTGTGTTTTTAATAGATGACAATAATCAATTTAGAAAAAAGCTCATTATTGTCATGGTCAATGTTGTCATTATCGCTGTAACATCATTCTCTAAAATGAGTATGTTTCTCTCTCTTTCTCAGTCAAACAGGTGGCTTTCTCAACATCTCTGTTGGCTTCAGGCTCAGGAACTATTGGACCATTTAACACAGACACTCTTCTGGTCTTCAGATACGTTGTCACAAACATCGGAAATGCCTACAACCCAAACACAGGTACTTTAATTCACAATTTGAAACATTTCTATTGACTTTTTTGCTATGTGTGCTTCAAGCACATCATAAACAGATAATTCCCCAGTTACATTCACTGACAAAACTGTCCCACAGGTTTTTTCATTGCACCAGTAAGAGGAGCCTATCACTTTGAGTTCTACATAGGTGCACATGGAGATCCTTCACATACTTCACATCCTTCAGCTGCTGTGTTGGTCAAGAACGGAGAGCATATTTTTATTGCATATGAACATCAGCCGTCCCATTTTGGCAGCACTGCTAATGGCGCCACGCTGCTTCTAGAGGTCGGAGATGTTGTGTTTTTGCGTCTCTCGGGGAACTCAAGAATTTTTGACAGTGAAAGTCATCATAGCACCTTCAGTGGTAATCTGCTTTTCACCATGTAAAAGAAAAACAGGTCTTTGTTTTCCTCAGTTTAAGATTATCGTGTACACTGCAGCCACGTATCAGAAAATGACATTATTTTTTCCTGTCTATGAATGCTGATTGACGACGCTGCATGAGAACAACAATCTTCTTCATAAGAAAAGGTTCATTCATTTTTCATCCGCATGTCTTTCCAGATTTGCATCAAAGTACACAGTGATAGACAGTGAGGGAATACTTGTGCCAGATGTTTTGTTAACATTAGATCAAGGGAGTGTCGTAATAGTTGAGGAACGTGTGTAAATGTTCAGAAATCCCATGACTCATCTCACATTGTTAAGAAATTCGAAACAAAGTCCTCTATCTCCACCTGGATCAAGATAAACACCAGAACCTACTTGCTCAGCATTTCCACAGCATCCAACCAAACAACCTCACTTTTACTGTCTGATTGTTTTTTACTTTGTTTGAGAGAAACTCAAACTGTCTGGTGCTGTTAGTGTGAGAGGGGAATTCCCTTTTTTCCTTCAAATGTATGATACAGTCGCTGTGTTTTTTTTATTTGTAAGTACCTATTATTATCTAGACAAACAGGAATACTGTATCAGTACCAGCAAATTATAGTCTCATTTACAGTATTTAGCCTGTATATGAAAGTTAATGACGAAGCTTCATGTCAACAATAATTTGTACATATTGTATACACTGTATTATTTTTATGTTCTCTTACATTTCAATAAAAGCATAATGATATCACTACATTACTATCTCTGGATTTCTCTTTAACACTTGGTAAGTTGTGTTTCGAAATAATATATTTTCTAATCGTAGCAGAAAACTAAATAAATGTAGTATGAAGTAAGTATTATTGAACAAGGGTAACCCACGACTCAAACATCAATACTTTTTTATATTATGTATATTGTGATTTAAACTGACTGTGTGGGAGTCATTGAGATTATAGTGACCCTGTTATTCAATACACAAGTAGTTAAATCTAGTATTTTGATCTCTACTTTTATAACTTACATTTTCCTGTTACATTTTGTTCTGCCTGTTCATTCACTATTAAATTGTTACTCATTGTTATTGTACACAGAGTTGTTGTTGTTGTCACATAAATTACAAGCTCAGTGAACACAGTCATTGATCCATTTTCAGTTAAGAAGCTTTCCACTTCCTAGGACCTGTAGGTCATATTGCTGGCTGCTTATGCACTCAGAATAAAGAACAACTGAACTGAAGTTTGTAAAAATGTAATGTATGTTAATTGATATATGTTTAGTTGAGAGAGAGAGAGAGAGAGAGAGAGAGAGAGAGAGAGAGAGAGAGAGAGAGAGAGAGAGAGAGACAGAATGAACTACATCACATTAACTGTGTCTAAAAAGTGTGTGAGTGAAAGAAATCCTTTTAATTTTCCACTAGACTAATATTAACATACAGTTGTTGAAGAAGTACTAGGTACTAGGATATTTTCCTTCAGTAAAAATAGCAATACTACAGTGTTGAAATACTTACAAGTAAGAGCTATGCATCCATGATATTAATCAATTGAAAGTACAAAATGATGAACATCATTATATACTTAAAAGTAAATGTATTGCAGAATGGCTAATTTTAGAATAATTATATTGTTATATCTATAATTATCGATGCATTAATGTGTTATGTGCTCATTTTATTTACTTTATATACTTAATAATCTGAATCTTTAAAGTAACTTAAGCTGTCAAATAAATCGAATGGAGAAAAAAAGTGCAATATTTCCCTGTGAGATGCAGTGGAATTGAAGTATAAAGTAGCGTAAAATGAAAAATACTCAAGTAAAAGTACTTCAACATTTTATTTAAGTAGTATTTGATTAAAAGCACCTCGTTACATTAAATTAAATTCAGTTCAATGTATTTGTGAAGCCCAAAATAGCAAATTTTAATTTTAATTCTTTTTTCTGACTTTTCCTACATACTACACTATGACTATTTTGGAAATGCTATACTAAGACTTTTTTATGACTTTTTCAACACACTATACAATGACTTTTTTCATAATGCTATATGACTTTTTCCGACATTTTATACTATGACTTTTTTCGACACATGACTGCTGCTGCCTGCCAGTGGATGTTTTTGTAACATTGTGTTATTGTTATTGTTCTTACAAAAGTCAGACTTTATTACTGTGCTGGGTTTATTGAGGAAGCAAACCTCACTGTGTCATTAATGTTTGAACAGGTAGATAGTAGTGTGCTGTAAGTAATAATTATGATCAAAAGGGTGTCCTGCACATGATAAACTGTTCTGATTATCAGCAGAGGACATTATTTAAGGCTGGGATTAACACAGACATTACAGAAGACTACAGAACTACAGAACTGCATACATAGACTGCCACTTTGAGAATGGAGATGACAATGTGTTTTCCACTGTTGCTGCTGATCTGCTCTCTCTCCACGGCTCAGCTTCAGACAGAGTCTGACAACGAAATTATTCCACATGGAAAGCAAACCGAATCCCAGGGAAGAGAACCAACAAATGTTTCTGACCGCCAACAGACCTGCACACAAGACATCAATGCTGTGCTGAGAGAGATGAGCGCCACGTTGGCTGAACAGAGGGTGGAGATGAGCGCCACGTTGGCTGAACAGAGGGTGGAGATGAGGCACGTACAGAGAGAAAACGAAGGTACTGTAGTATGTTAAATTGTGAGGGAAGTACTTGCAGCACGACCCACTTTGTTATTACAGAACGGACCGAAATAATGTTTACAAATAATATGTCATTGAATCTTCTTTTTTCCCTTTTTGTTTTTTTTAGCACAGGCAGCCAAGCTGAGAGAACTGGAGTTACAAAAGACTGAGGTGGACAAGCTGAAGCAACAGCTAAAAGGTACACGTATATATATTGAGCAATGCTGAATCGTTATAACTCAAAATGACATATTAGAGACAATATGAACAGTATAAGACTGCTTTTCCTATATATATACACAGGATTTGAATTATGCATGTTACCCAATTTTTCTGGACAGTATTAAGTAATTTGTTGGAACAATATACAGGTTTCAGTGGCTAAAGCACACCCTAATGAAAACAATGATGATTTAACTGTCAAAGATTGTTATTATTGGAGACAAAAATGTATTTCACATTGCACCTATTCTAATAAATTTCAGCACAGGCAGCAGAGCTGATCAACACAAGAGCAGATTTGATCAACACGAGAACAGAGCTGAGCAACATGACAGCCAGGACAGATGTCACAGAAAACCAGGTGGAGGCTCTGAAAAGAGATAATGAAGGTAAGATAAAATAAGCTATTTGAACAGTTTGGTTGTAGTAGATCATTTAAAACCCTATCTAGAATGGTGACAATAATACACAGAATAATGGTGTGTTTTTAATAGATGACAATAGTGAATTTAGAAAAAAGCTCATTATCGCCATGGTCAATGTTGTCATTATCGCTGTAACATCATTCTCTAAAATGAGTATGTTTCTTTCTCTTTCTCAGTCAAACAGGTGGCTTTCTCAACATCTCTGTTGGCTTCAGGCTTTGGATATATTGGACCATTTAACACAGACACTCTTCTGGTCTTCAGATACGTTGTCACAAACATCGGAAATGCCTACAACCCAAACACAGGTACTTTAATTCACAATTTTAAATATTTCTATTGACTTTTTTGCTATGTGTGCTTCAAGCACATCATAAACAGATAATTCCCCAGTTACATTCACTGACAAAACTGTCCCACAGGTTTTTTCATTGCACCAGTAAGAGGAGCCTACCACTTTGAGTTCTACATAGGTGCACATGGAGATCCTTCACATACTTCACATCCTTCAGCTGCTGTGTTGGTCAAGAACGGAGAGCATATTTTTATTGCATATGAACATCAGCCGTCCCATTTTGGCAGCACTGCTAATGGCGCCACGCTGCTTCTAGAGGTCGGAGATGTTGTGTTTTTGCGTCTCTCGGGGAACTCAAGAATTTTTGACAGTGAAAGTCATCATAGCACCTTCAGTGGTAATCTGCTTTTCACCATGTAAAAGAAAAACAGGTCTTTGTTTTCCTCAGTTTAAGATTATCGTGTACACTGCAGCCACGTATCAGAAAATGACATTATTTTTTCCTGTCTATGAATGCTGATTGACGACGCTGCATGAGAACAACAATCTTCTTCATAAGAAAAGATTCATTCATTTTTCATCCGCATGTCTTTCCAGATTTGCATCAAAATACACAGTGATAGACAGTGAGGGAATACTTGTGCCAGATGTTTTGTTAACATTAGATCAAGGGAGTGTCGTAATAGTTGAGGAACGTGTGTAAATGTTCAGAAATCCCATGACTCATCTCACATTGTTAAGAAATTCTAAACAAAGTCCTCTATCTCCACCTGGATCAAGATAAACACCAGAACCTACTTGCTCAGCATTTCCACAGCATCCAACCAAACAACCTCACTTTTACTGTCTGATTGTTTTTTACTTTGTTTGAGAGAAACTCAAACTGTCTGGTGCTGTTAGTGTGAAAGGGGAATTCCCTTTTTTCCTTCAAATGTATGATACAGTCGCTGTGTTTTTTTTATTTGTAAGTACCTATTATTATCTAGACAAACAGGAATACTGTATCAGTACCAGCAAATTATAGTCTCATTTACAGTATTTAGCCTGTATATGAAAGTTAATGACGAAGCTTCATGTCAACAATAATTTGTACATATTGTACACACTGTATTATTTTTATGTTCTCTTACATTTGAATAAAAGCATAATGATATCACTACATTACTATCTCTGGATTTCTCTTTAACACTTGGTAAGTTGTGTTTCGAAATAATATATTTTCTAATCGTAGCAGAAAACAAAATAAATGTAGTATGAAGTAAGTATTATTGAACAAGGGTAACCCACGACTCAAACATCAATACTTTTTTATATTATGTATTGTATATTGTGATTTAAACTGACTGTGTGGGAGTCATTGAGATTATAGTGACCCTGTTATTCAATACACAAGTAGTTAAATCTAGTATTTTGATCTCTACTTTTATAACTTACATTTTCCTGTTACATTTTGTTCTGCCTGTTCATTCACTATCAAATTGTTACTCATTGTTATTGTACACAGAGTTGTTGTTGTTGTCACATAAATTACAAGCTCAGTGAACACAGTCATTGATCCATTTTCAGTTAAGAAGCTTTCCACTTCCTAGGACCTGTAGGTCATATTGCTGGCTGCTTATGCACTCAGAATAAAGAACAACTGAACTGAAGTTTGTAAAAATGTAATGTATGTTAATTGATATATGTTTAGTTGAGAGAGAGAGAGAGAGAGAGAGAGAGAGAGAGAGAGAGAGAGAGAGAATGCACTACATCACATTAACTGTGTCTAAAAAGTGTGTGAGTGAAAGAAATCCTTTTAATTTTCCACTAGACTAATATTAACATACAGTTGTTGAAGAAGTACTAGGTACTAGGATATTTTCCTTAAGTAAAAATAGCAATACTACAGTGTTGAAATACTTACAAGTAAGAGCTATGCATCCATGATATTAATCAATTGAAAGTACAAAATGATGAACATCATTATATACTTAAAAGTAAATGTATTGCAGAATGGCTAATTTTAGAATAATTATATTGTTATATCTATAATTATCGATGCATTAATGTGTTATGTGCTCATTTTATTTACTTTATATACTTAATAATCTGAATCTTCAAAGTAACTTAAGCTGTCAAATAAATCTAATGGAGAAAAAAAGTGCAATATTTCCCTGTGAGATGCAGTGGAATTGAAGTATAAAGTAGCGTAAAATGAAAAATACTCAAGTAAAAGTACTTCAACATTTTATTTAAGTAGTATTTGATTAAAATCACCTCGTTACATTAAATTAAATTCAGTTCAATGTATTTGTGAAGCCCAAAATAGCAAATTTTAATTTTAATTCTTTTTTCTGACTTTTCCTACATACTACACTATGACTATTTTGGAAATGCTATACTAAGACTTTTTTATGACTTTTTCAACACACTATACAATGACTTTTTTCATAATGCTATATGACTTTTTCCGACATACTATAATATGACTTTTTTCGACACATGACTGCTGCTGCCTGCCAGTGGATGTTTTTGTAACATTATGTTATTGTTGTTCTTACAAAAGTCTGACTTTATTACTGTGCTGGGTTTATTGAGGAAGCAAAGAGAGAAAACTGTTCTTTATTACTCCTCTAACTTGGGTTTCTGGTAAGTCTTTGCTTATCTCAGACAATTAACAACCTCAGGGAGGTCACAATATCTCACTGTGTCATTAATGTTTGAACAGGTAGACAGTAGTGTGCTGTAAGTAATAATTATGATCAAAAGGGTGTCCTGCACATGATAAACTGTTCTGATTATCAGCAGAGGACATTATTTAAGGCTGGGATTAACACAGACATTACAGAAGACTACAGAACTACAGAACTGCATACATAGACTGCCACTTTGAGAATGGAGATGACAATGTGTTTTCCACTGTTGCTGCTGATCTGCTCTCTCTCCACGGCTCAGCTTCAGACAGAGTCTGACAACGAAATTATTCCACATGGAAAGCAAACCGAATCCCAGGGAAGAGAACCAACAAATGTTTCTGACCGCCAACAGACCTGCACACAAGACATCAATGCTGTGCTGAGAGAGATGAGCGCCACGTTGGCTGAACAGAGGGTGGAGATGAGCGCCACGTTGGCTGAACAGAGGGTGGAGATGAGCGCCACGTTGGCTGAACAGAGGGTGGAGATGAGGCACTTACAGAGAGAAAACGAAGGTACTGTAGTATGTTAAATTGTGAGGGAAGTACTTGCAGCACGAACCACTTTGTTATTACAGAACGGACCGAAATAATGTTTACAAATAATATGTCATTGAATCTTCTTTTTTCCCTTTTTGTTTTTTTTAGCACAGGCAGCCAAGCTGAGAGAACTGGAGTTACAAAAGACTGAGGTGGACAAGCTGAAGCAACAGCTAAAAGGTACACGTCAAAATGACATATTAGAGACAATATAAACAGTATAAGACTGTTTTTCCTACCTCTATACACAGTATTATGGACAGTATTAAGTAATGTGTTCGAACAATATACAGGTTTCAGTGGCTAAAGCACACCCTAATGAAAACAATGATGATGAAATACGTTTAACTGTCAAAGATTGTTTTTATTGGAGACTACAATGTATTTCTCATTGCACCTATTCTAATTCATTTCAGCACAGGCAGCAGAGCTGATCAACATGGCAGCCAGGACAGATGTCACAGAAAACCAGGTGGAGGCTCTGAAAAGAGATAATGAAGGTAAGGTAAAATAAGCTATTTGAACAGTTTGGTTGTAGTAGATCATTTAAAACCCTATCTAGAATGGTGACAATAATACACAGAATAATGGTGTGTTTTTAATAGATGACAATAGGGAATTTAGAAAAAAGCTCATTATTGTCATGGTCAATGTTGTCATTATCGCTGTAACATCATTCTCTAAAATGAGTGTTTCTCTCTCTCTTTCTCAGTCAAACAGGTGGCTTTCTCAACATCTCTGTTGGCTTCAGGCTTTGGATATATTGGACCATTTAACACAGACACTCTTCTGTTCTTCAGATACGTTGTCACAAACATCGGAAATGCCTACAACCCAAACACAGGTACTTTAATTCACAATTTTAAATATTTCTATTGACTTTTTTGCTATGTGTGCTTCAAGCACATCATAAACAGATAATTCCCCAGTTACATTCACTGACAAAACTGTCCCACAGGTTTTTTCATTGCACCAGTAAGAGGAGCCTATCACTTTGAGTTCTACATAGGTGCACATGGAGATCCTTCACATACTTCACATCCTTCAGCTGCTGTGTTGGTCAAGAACGGAGAGCATATTTTTATTGCATATGAACATCAGCCGTCCCATTTTGGCAGCACTGCTAATGGCGCCACGCTGCTTCTAGAGGTCGGAGATGTTGTGTTTTTGCGTCTCTCGGGGAACTCAAGAATTTTTGACAGTGAAAGTCATCATAGCACCTTCAGTGGTAATCTGCTTTTCACCATGTAAAAGAAAAACAGGTCTTTGTTTTCCTCAGTTTAAGATTATCGTGTACACTGCAGCCACGTATCAGAAAATGACATTATTTTTTCCTGTCTATGAATGCTGATTGACGACGCTGCATGAGAACAACAATCTTCTTCATAAGAAAAGGTTCATTCATTTTTCATCCGCATGTCTTTCCACGTTTGCATCAAAATACACAGTGATAGACAGTGAGGGAATACTTGTGCCAGATGTTTTGTTAACATTAGATCAAGGGAGTGTCGTAATAGTTGAGGAACGTGTGTAAATGTTCAGAAATCCCATGACTCATCTCACATTGTTAAGAAATTCTAAACAAAGTCCTCTATCTCCACCTGGATCAAGATAAACACCAGAACCTACTTGCTCAGCATTTCCACAGCATCCAACCAAACAACCTCACTTTTACTGTCTGATTGTTTTTTACTTTGTTTGAGAGAAACTCAAACTGTCTGGTGCTGTTAGTGTGAAAGGGGAATTCCCTTTTTTCCTTCAAATGTATGATACAGTCGCTGTGTTTTTTTTATTTGTAAGTACCTATTATTATCTAGACAAACAGGAATACTGTATCAGTACCAGCAAATTATAGTCTCATTTACAGTATTTAGCCTGTATATGAAAGTTAATGACGAAGCTTCATGTCAACAATAATTTGTACATATTGTATACACTGTATTATTTTTATGTTCTCTTACATTTCAATAAAAGCATAATGATATCACTACATTACTATCTCTGGATTTCTCTTCAACACTTGGTAAGTTGTGTTTCGAAATAATATATTTTCTAATCGTAGCAGAAAACAAAATAAATGTAGTATGAAGTAAGTATTATTGAACAAGGGTAACCCACGACTCAAACATCAATACTTTTTTATATTATGTATTGTATATTGTGATTTAAACTGACTGTGTGGGAGTCATTGAGATTATAGTGACCCTGTTATTCAATACACAAGTAGTTAAATCTAGTATTTTGATCTCTACTTTTATAACTTACATTTTCCTGTTACATTTTGTTCTGCCTGTTCATTCACTATTAAATTGTTACTCATTGTTATTGTACACAGAGTTGTTGTTGTTGTCACATAAATTACAAGCTCAGTGAACACAGTCATTGATCCATTTTCAGTTAAGAAGCTTTCCACTTCCTAGGACCTGTAGGTCATATTGCTGGCTGCTTATGCACTCAGAATAAAGAACAACTGAACTGAAGTTTGTAAAAATGTAATGTATGTTAATTGATATATGTTTAGTTGAGAGAGAGAGAGAGAGAGAGAGAGAGAGAGAATGCACTACATCACATTAACTGTGTCTAAAAAGTGTGTGCGTGAAAGAAATCCTTTTAATTTTCCACTAGACTAATATTAACATACAGTTGTTGAAGAAGTACTAGTATGTCGAAAAAAATTATGAAAAAGTATAGTAATGAGGTAAAAATGAAACACCAAAGTATGGTTTACATTTTGTACTACCATGTCATTTTCAAGTGCCTTGATCATTTCAAGTGTTGATTGTAAAAATAAATGTTATTTCTGTCATCTGTCACCTTCATCAGGTGACTCCCTGTTAGTTAGTTAGTTGGTGAGTCAAAGTAAACTGATGACATCAATGTACCAAAATAATGTCACTAAATATTATCTCTGAATGCAAGTGAAGCAGACGGTGTGCTATTTTTTAATCAGTATTGTTAAGGACATAAACTGTTATATTTTATGGAGCCGTTTCTGTGATTATTTTGTGCATATGTGTTGTAATAATAGCTGGATGTTATAGTCTGTACTGCAATTCAAACCCTCAACGTTCACTCTGAATGTGGAATACTACCTTAATACTATTATTAATAATAATAATAATAATAATAATAACATATATTAACAATAACGGGGCACTACCCTGCAGGGACCAATAACCAAAATGTGGATTAAAGTCTCAAAATTGGTGTTCACTCACAATGTCAATATTTAATACAAAAAAAAATGATTCATACTTTCTAATAACCAAACACGCTCTTGCCAGATCCCAAAACTATACTATTTTTTTTTTTACGTACTATACTATGACATAGTATACAATGAACTTGTTATGACTTTGTTTCACATACAATACGTTCACTTTTTTCGTAATACAATACTAAGACTTTTTTTCTGACATTTCACGACATACTATGACTTTTTTTTAAGACTTACTATAACATTTTCTCTGACATTTCATTGCTTATTATACTTCGACTTTAAATCAAAAAATGTATTTAGCATAATATACTATGACATTTTTTTGTGACACACTATTATACAACCTCTTTTTATAGCCATACTATACTATGACTTTCTATAGCGCTTTCCTGATATACTATTATCTCACACACTAACCTGACCGATGCAGCGAGCTCACAAATACGCATTGGAAATGTAATTTAAAAAGCACACAGGTTTTATTGCATATCAATTTCATGTATAAATTCTTCATAGCATTGGAAAGATTACATTTGGTATACATTGCTATTCTACAGAATTAACATCAGAGTCATATCTTTTCAATGAAATTTCTCTAAAGTACATCTTCAATAATCACAAGCATCAAAAGAACTGCAATTTTCAGAATTGTTCAATATTATTCTACAATCCTTTATTGTTTTTCATTATGTCTTCTCCCACAACTCTTTTCTAATGTCTTTCACAGCCACTTGCCCAAACATCTGTAAGGCAGTCAAGAACTTGAAGTCAAACCTACCAAACTACCCACATGTACAATAAGTGCATCTACGGATTTATTTTTTTCTTTCATTTTTTTTTCTCATTTTTTGATTTGATACACATTTCACAAATGGACATCATTATGACTGCTAAACACGTCATGCACAATATCTTTTTTTGTTTTCCATAAACATAACAGAGGCGATATACAACTCAGATTCAAACAAAACAAGCACCATCCATTTAAACCCATATTTTTTCAATGATTTTTTTTTCTTCAGACAAATGCACCATTGTATTTCATTCTTTAAAATACTATACAGTTAAAAAGAAACAATATGTATATTTTTACTTTCTCCTGTAACAGTGGGGGAAAACAGCAACCATGTTCTATTATGCTGAAACATATTTCAGCGACCATCTGCCAGAATACTTTCTGAAGTTGGCAAAATGGAATACTTCAATGCCTTCAATTCTTTTGCTTTACACAGCGCGTACTTATTACAGTAGTCCATGACATGAATTACTACATATAGTCACCTAAACTAAAAACTTAGCAACCCAAGCCTTTACATTTTATAACCACGACTTGAGAAAACAATGTGTTTATCATGAATGAAATCTCATTCAGTAGAATTATAAAAAAAGACTTTCTGTCTTTAGAAAAAATGAGATGATGCAGCAGTCCTCATCAGCATCACACTACCACCTGCTGTTGTGAATACAAATTACAGTGCTTCTGTTCCAGAATTTTCTTATCTCTCCATGTCAAGCTCAAGCTGCTTACCTACCGAAAGTGAAACTAGTCTGAAAATGCATCTGTGTTCTACGTTCTAGAGACCTAAAGCCTGATCAATTTATGGCTTGGACCCATATGGTTTAAGTACTAGTTTGAAGCATCAGGCCTAGTTCTGTGAGTCCCAGTACGCAGGGAGGACCAAGGCAACAATTATCAACAATGCTCACCCCCCCCTGTTTCAGCAGCTATCTACAGTTATCTACAGTACCCATGAGCCCTCCAAAGCACTGCTACCTAATAGACCCCATGGAATGAGCTTTTATTATGATCTCAGAAGAATATCAGGGAATATAAAGTTAAACTCACGATCAAGTGTTTCTGTTTTCCCTGTCCAGAATTGAAAATTAAGATATTGTTTTGGAAGGACAATCCAGCATAATTATGATATTCATTTTAACACTATATGTGGTTAAGTTTACGCTTTTTTTTTGGTTTCATGAGACCTTGATTCCATTCTTGCATGACCAGCTTTTCTGTTGCTTCAGTGCAGTGAAGACTAGATGTTCATTCAGACGTGACTGAGTGTTTTAGACTTTTGGACCATGTAATATAGGACAGCTAATTTAAAAAAGAATATTAATTGTTTACACTAAATATAGCAAATGAAAAACCAAGTGGGAAAGGGTGCTTGATGTGGTAGAAACTAGTCGGATTCAATAATTTGACAACGCAATGCCCCTTTTTGACATTTCTGAAAGTTGTCCAAGTCTGACCCCCCATAATACTTGAACCAATTCAAACAAGAAACATTCAGCATACTGGGTAAAATGGTTGAACTGAAACAAGAAAAAAACTAAACACTGCAGGACGATACGTTGCCAAATAGGATCTAAAGCTAACTACAGCTATATTTCACTATAAATAAAAACAATTAATTTCATGGGTTCTTTCCATTTTGGCACACTAACGCATCAAAAGAGATTCAGAACCTCACTTTCTGGCGTTCATTCCTTCAGTATCAAGAAAAGAGGGATAAAATGACATGCCTTCATTTTCACTCCTCCAGTCATGACAAAACAACCAAAAATAAATACATACACACACATTTCTGAAATCAAATATATAAGAGCGTAATAATAAGAAAAAAAAAAAACTATGACAGCAAATGCAAGCCCCTTGGAAATGAAATGATTGTCAGAGAACAAAACATTTTCTATGGGTTATTTGGCACATACCACTCTTGCTATGAACATCTAGGTTATTTTGTACATCATATGTCAATATCATAGAATTTTGGTCCTTCTCTAAAATAATTATATTAACAATTTAGCACGGTGGTGCCTACAAAAACAATACTGTGGTATCTAAGAGGAGAGGAAGAAAATAAAATTAACAAATGTCGATGAAATAAACAAGCAGAGAAAGACTTTCCTCATTTTTTGAGTATGATTTGAATTCATTTTTCAGCGTGATCAAATTGGGTAACCAATTACAATGGCTAGTGTCCCAGATAGCTCATCAAAATCACCAGTTGCTGTGCACATTTGAACATTGAACATCATTCTCCATGTAATCATTCAAAAAAAAATCAAACAGTCTACTGGAACTTGGATTCCCTCAAGTAACATTTAGTGTGGTGCTATTGTTGATTCTGCAGTTATAGCTGAAATAAGATCAGTACATGACTCGCCCGTGATTGGTGAGGGAAACCTGGAGACAATAGTGCACGCGCCCACTATATGTTCCTGGTGAAACACCAACACCTTGTGGACATGCAGTGCTAATGCAGAGCTGATGCTGCAGTGCTTGTAGTAGGCGGTGTACACAGACTTTAGAGACATACTAGTCATTAAGTGTCTTTGAGAGCCTTACGTTGGGTCTCTATGGTGCTGGAGTGAGCCTTGTGGACTTGGGGAGGATCAGAGTAATGCAGAGTTTCAATGCTGTTGAGAAGCATTTATCATGTCCTTCACATCAACAGGAGCTTAGCAGTGCTTTCTTTTTGAGTCTTGTGAGATGTCTCACCAAGGGACAACCTCTCCCTCCTCTCTCTCACTCACATCTACACACACACACACACACACACACACACACACACACACACACACACACACACACACACGCACATCCTCACACAAACATATTCTTTTCTATCTTGAATGAATGTGACACAGAATTCGTCTCTAGTGTCCACGTTTCTCACTACTCATGTCCACTCTGTCTCTTGTTCTATCCATTTGCGAAACCAATGTTTCTCCTACTCTTTCTTTCCGCTCTCTCGTCTAGATGTGGTTGAGCGGGTGAAAGCTGCTCGTCTCGGACGGTCCACCTCCCATGCTCAGCCAAGCATCCAGGGAGTTCTGGGAGGGCGCGTGCAAAGGGTTGTTCTCCGAGAGAGACAGCATCATTGCATAAGCCTGCGGGAGAAGACAGGCTACTTTTAACAGGAGGAAACTCAATACTTTCAAGCACTCATTTTTAGGAACATTTCTCTCTGTCAAATGTCATTTGTATGGCATACTATACATGTTTTGATATTTTATGAATTGTTTTAGGATATACTATGACTTTTTTATGACATTTTTTAAAGAAGGCTATATTATGACATTTGCTTATGATTTGTTTGTGACTTTTTTATGACATATTACACTATCAGATTTTTTGTAACATTTTTATGGCAGATTTTATATGATTTTTTTTGTGACATACATATATGATGACATTTTTAGGACATTTTTTTATGGCATACTTTATACTATTTTTAATAGAATACTATACTATGCTTTTTATGGTAAACTAAATTATGATTTGACAGTTTTTGTGACATGCTGTGCTATGTCATTTGTATGCATTTTTATGGCATACTATACTTGGATACCTTTATGGCATTTTGTACAATAATTCTTTTTCATTATATTTCTTTTCATGACATACCATACTATGACTTTTTTCTATGGGATTCTTATCTCATACTACACTATTTTTTACACTTTACTTTTTTAAAATGCTTATTTTTACGACATACCATACTATGATATTTTTATGACAGCTTTTGTGACAAACTACACTATATTCTCAAAGTTCTAGGTTCTCAAAGTTTTAATGACTGAGTGCCAATTTAACGAGCCAGCATACGATATGATTGCTGCACAGTTAAAGTGCACACATACAAAATATCGTTTCCATTTCACTTCCGCATTATACTGCCAAGTTGTCCACTGAAATTGCTAACTTTAGGTAACAGCACAGCTTGAAGAAGTAGCCGAGCTTAGTGTATTAAATGCAGACTATTGACAGAGAAAGTATTCAAATGGAGCACAGACGATTAAAATATAATGCATGCATTTCATGTCACGTTCAGGGGTTGCACAAAATGTTCCTGAGGGACATTGAGAAACGATGCCGTAAACCATCATCACGGTGATAGCTCAATCATCATTATTCAAACTCAGACAGATTATTAATGATTGATTATAGTGCTCATATTGAAACAGACTTTACAAATTGCTTCACAATTCAGGACACCACACCACATCATACCATCATTTACCCGGTAATTATGTTCTTCATTAGACTGTTTTAAGACTGAAGATCACAGTAAAGAGAAGGTTACAGGTAACATGTAAGTCAGTTAGGTGAGAGGAAAAGACGAGAGGGAGCAGGACAAGAGGCACATTTTAGGTTCAGCTTAAGCCTGAATTAACAACCTTTTCTTTCCTTAAGCATCTGAAAATGTGAAAGAATCCATCTCATCTAGAGCTGTGCGATACGGCCAAAATCTTCCATCACAATATAGGTCATTTCCTAAGTCTATAACGATATATATCATGATATAGCATGTTTTCTGGTCATTAAATAAATAAATAGTCTATATGAAATAACCACATGGAAAAAACTATTTTTGTCTAGTCCTGCGTGAGTTAAATTCTCAAATACAGACAAATGAAAATGATTTTCTTGTTTTATTAAGAACTTGTGAACGTGACAGTTTCAAGTCAAATTATAGAGAAAAAATGAATAAATATTTCCAGCTTTACACTGACTATGTTTATATGGGGTATTCCCTAAGCAGAATTCTTATTGATTCAGATTTTCTGAGAAATTTGAGTTAGTATGTGATTGTTATCATCAATTTAGATGAATAGTAGTAAATATTGTGTATCGCGATATCTCAATATATACGATTTCCTCACAGTATGGTTCCATTAAAAGACAATAAATTATGATATTGAATTATCACCCAGGCCTAATCATCTTCCCTTTTCTCCGTAGCCACAGGAAGCATTTTGTCCTTCCTCCTGTCTAATCAGAACAACATGTGTTTCCTTCCCTCTTTCGTCACATACCTGGGTTTTAGCCTGCCTGTACAATGTCTCTTTCAATGCCTCCGACTCTAGTGAAGTGTTAAATATGTCTTTAACATCAAAGGGTTGCTCATCATTGGCTGCTTTACGTAACCCCTCCAGACTCTTGGGAAAGCTGGGCAGACCCTCCAGGTCCAAGAGAGAGCCTTCCTCTATACACCTGCACACCGTGGATGGATGGATGGCAGAAATAGGGCAGTATGGATGGGTTGGGTTGATAGACGGGTGGATGGGTAAATGGAAGATAGACATCAGGAAGGGATAGATGGAGAATGAATGCAATGGAGGGGGGGGAGGAAAATTAAAGGAGGAAGTTAAAGTGAAAGAAAACATGAGGAGAAGAGAAAAGGAGAGGTACGATCAATACATTGAGAGAAGGAAAAGGACAGAAGAGTAGAAGCTGAAGCTGAAAGTCGTTTTTTGTTTTGGGTGTCTGTGAAAGGAATCTATATCAATCCATGTTTTACTTCTTCCTACTGTTTAGAAGTGGCATTAGTTATAATTGAAAAAGATATAACTGTCTGTTTCTGTTTAAAGGTTGTTTAATAGATGAGGGGTACATTGGCCGTGGTTATTAGGTGTAGATAGTAGAGTGTCCACTAACACTGTTAGTTATAGTTAACAAAATAAATACCTGCGAGTGTGTTCATAGCCCATAGCTAATGGAGCTGTCTCCGTCTCTTCCTCCTCCTCGTCCTCCTCATACACTCCCGTCGTGACGGGAGACGGGGACTCAGGCGCCTCATCGTGAGACTTCTCCGTCAGGCTGCCTTCCTCCTCCTCCTCATCGTCGCCCTCCACTTCCTCTTCCTCCTCCTCTAGCCCCCGGAGCCCTAGCTTAGAGTTGGACAAACTGTGGCTCGGTGGGCGTTCCTCCTCAGCCTGGTCTGATCTGGAGAGGGATCAAAGGTCAAAGTAGAGAGGAAGTGTTAGTGATGTTGGCAACCGTTCCTAAAAAGACTACCTTTCTCCTCCCGTATTAGTGACATTTCAGAATAAGAAACAGACATTTAGACATCATGTGAAGTAATGTTTATATGGTTTGTGGTGCTGCATGTTCCTTGTGGAAAATAATCTCAAACATTGTTACAAAAACAAAAGACTAAGTTTCTAAAATTGTGCGAGGCAAAAAACAAACAGTCTGAAGTTGTTTTGGGCTCTTATAGCTGCATGTGAGCAGCTTACCTAGCCAATTAGGGAGGGCTTAAGGAGAAAGACGCTAAAAATCTGAATCACGGGTAGTGTAGTAGCCAGGGTTTATCAGAGAAAGATACATAATGGAATTAAAATGGAGCATATCTCTGGTTTTACTGCATTGATTTTGTTTTTCTTTTGTTACAAATTATCAAAACCATATTTGCAAATTTCGATCGCTGAGTGCTCTTCTTAATTCTTACCAGATTGAAAAGTGAGAAGGACTTGTTTTAGTCTTAGTCTTAGTTTTCTGTCCAGTCTAAAGCTGGGTGGCTGTTACCATTTCCTGACCATTTAAAATACATGACTCATCACAAGCATAGAGTGAAACCTAAATAATCGGTTGACAGCATGCACAGTCCAAGTCCAGTGTCCACACAAACAACATGGGTGCTGACAGTCTGCCCGGAGCGCTTTTCAAACGGCCTACACATGATTAATTGACCAGCTCCTTAGAAACAGAACAGGAGATGGCCCGCTGCAGACCGGCTCCTCTACACCCTGTAATGGTGGAACATACTTTGTGTGACTGAGGGAAGACGATGGCTGATCTGCAAACAGGCTATCAGCACACCACCATTACGACCTGCCATCTGTACATTTTCCAGCCAGCACCCCAACTCCCCCCCCCTCCATCACCCCCAGACCACGATGTCATGGCTCATGATATCATTTCCTCTGGGACGGCAAATCTACCCCTTCCATTTTTGCCACACAGTGGACATTTATCAAATCAGACAGGGTTACCTCTGGGAAGGGGTGCACAGAGACAGGGGTCACACACAGTGGGTGGGTAAATGCGGGTAAGGGGACTTTGGGGGGGGGGGGGAGAAAAGTTCTCCTCTTTCAATCTAGATTAAATATCACTATAATCAAATTGCAGAGCTGGTTGGTGGGGGAAAAGTCCATGCCTATGTACAGAGAAAGAAGCGTAGCTCTGACAGGGGGGCCCTGGGTTTTGTCATTTAGTCTAAACACGTCAGTTGGGTGTTTGTGTTAGCCGGCTGGGGGTATGGATATAGAGGGTGGATGGGGGAAGAGCTCCATCATCAGTGGATCTCCGAGACAAATTCCTAAACCTGAGTTCCCCTCAGAGTCCAAACTGCCAGCCATTGTATAGCCCAGCCCCAGACAAGGAACCAGCTCCAACTGTAGTTTTATCCAAACCATAGAAGTGAAGCCACGGCCTGGGTCCTCATTCCAGCCCTAATTATAACCTGGATTACGGTCCCGAGGAGACAGATACCTCTTAGTCCTTCAAGACTACAGTAATGGGGATATAATATAATATTCTATGTCATCTAAACTCCCTAGCTTGTGTCTTTTAAACTTCCCACACTTAGAGCTGCCTCAGCATCTCCAACATCCCTAGCTTGGAAACTGGACAAAGTTTTCATGTGAAAACAAGAGCTACCAGGGACTTTTTATTTTGACTGGCTATGATGCTGAAAAAGGGGAGAAAATAGGTTGCAAGGGCGGTTAAAAGTGATTACAGATAGTCATCCATGAACGTGCGTTCGGTGTTTGACTTAAGTCACTCAGAGGGAGAATAAACAGCAGGCTGTCTGGTGGGTGGACAGAAAGAATAATACATAATTACAGACATTAAAATGTCAGGCCAGCTTGTTGTGGATGAGACTTAGTATTGATCCCAGATGGCAGAGGGGCTAAATTGCCACTGGGTCTGCTGGCCATAATGCATGTTGACAAGTAGGAGGGGGGGAATGATGGAGAAAGAGACAGACAAAAAGTGAGACTACCAGAAAGGAATTCACATAGAGAATGAGAGCGAGATGAAGAGTGTAAAGAGTCAAGGAAAGAGGTCAACTAACACTGGAACAGAAAAACATCTCATACTCCTTTTCCCCCCCAAATACCCTCTTCTTGCCTGAAGCTTCCCACCAACTGAGCTACTAACACTGAACGCATTTCAGGACTTAAAACAGGGTGCCTGTTTGGTTTAAAAATAGACCATTTTCATAATTTCACAAGTTATGGTTTTAGAGTGCAGAAAGAAAACACACACATGATGATCAATCCCGCCAGAATTAATGGTAAGCAGAGTAATTTACCAACTACAGCTGCATACAGCAGGTATGAATTGCAATTCTTCACAAAGACAGCTCTAGTCTAAGCTTTAGACATGGCTAAAATGTTTAAAACTAGGGGGAAAAAACCTTGATGGTTTTGATGACTATTATGAAATGAGCTGTGACTAAATTCCTTACGACAAACAATTCGAAGCAGGTCATGCATAATAAAAATCAATGTTTGTGCTCTGTTTAAATACACCTATGTTCCACAATGCAGTGTACAAAAGACCATTAGAAGCAGCTCACACCTGCAAAAGTTAAAACAAATTGCGGATGGTGTCAAAGCAAGCTGCAGTAAGAGCCTTGTTTTTATATCTTTGTTGAATCTACATACCAGTGGCTCTTAAAAGTTGCACTTAGATAAACTGTTAATGCAGCTGCAACTACTGTTAGTATGTTGTTGGCGACTACTGCCATACAAATTCAAGCCACTGGAGGGCAATGTGCACCAAGTAATAGCATGTATGTTATTGTGTACAGGGAGAAAGAAGGGGCTAAAAACTGTTGCTTTTAGTTTAACAAAATGTGTGTTTGCTGCTGCTTTTTAATACCTGTCAGGATTACATGCCCTGATAAGGGGAGGGATATCAAAAATGTCCGAATGAGAACAATAAGGTTTTAGGTAGAATTGGCACGGGGAGTAGAAGGTTAGCCTCATGGATCAAATGTAATCACTGAAGGTCCGTGTGAGCGAGTTTTCTTGTTACCTCTTATCCGTGGAGCTGGAGGCCTGGTTCATCTCACTGTTGGAAATGAAGTTGCGGATTTCTGAGAAGTACGAGTCCTCCTTCTCATCTAAAAGTGCATGATTGTCTGGCTCGGAGTTTGGGGAGGAGATGGTGGTTCCTAGGTTGGAAAGCATCCCGGACTGTTGGCTCACTGTTGGGGAAAGCGTGCAGTCATACACATCCACACGCATAACCACACATGGACATGCACAGCAGTCACACACACGCACACACACACACACACACACACACACACACACACACACACACACACACGCGCACACACACACACACACACACACACACACAAGCATGATTAGTTTGATGATCATCAGACATACATAATAGATAAGTTTAAGGATAATTATAAATATTATGGTTGTTATTACTATTATACACATTATTCACATTTTAATATAACAAAAGGATGATATTGTGCTATTTTGTTGTTGTGAAACTGGGTTGAATATATTTTAACAAAAAGGTTTTATATCATTTGTGTTCTTAGAAATTCTTGCATGATTTTACATAACCTTAGTCTAAAGATGGATTCCACTGTTACATACGGCATCACAGGAAATGCATTTTTCTTTTTGGTGACACTTGAAATTAGATTAGAAATAGTGGAGAGATGACATGAAAAAAGGGAGAGAGCGATGCAACAGAGGTCCCCAGCCAGATTTGAACTGGGACGTTGCAGTTAATGGTTGGCATGTTAACCCTCAAACAAAAGGGGGCAGCCCATAACCGTGTCTATGTTTTCATCCTGGAACACTAAAAATATAAGAAGAGGATGTGACACTGCCCCGGAAGAACTGAACCAAACTGTACTGGTTACTCCTTTATTTTTCCTAAAAGACATGTTTGACTTGTGCATGTGTAGTCAAACTCCAACCTTACTTTAGACTATATATTTAGGGGGCATTTATAGGTTTAGAAAAATATTGATCTTATTTTTGTTCTTTTTCTTACAGATTTCATAACATTGCTTTTGGATGAATCACAGTGGTATTTTAGGGTAAAGGATGGTGTAATTTTCAAAATATGAGAATAGCAGTGTTTGTGTTTAAGTTATGTATGTTGTCTTAGTCTGTATCTTTGCAATTTACCATGCATACTTTTAGCAGATGCTATTCGCTTACTTCAATTTGACTCAGAATTAACAATCAAGGATACATCGTAAAACAAAACATATGGGCGCTCAACAATGAATTGCCTCTTATTAACATACTCAAGTCAAACAATTGCATCCCTTGGTATTTGAGCAAGTTAGTTTGTGTGTTGGTGATGTCACAACCGTTTACAGCTCCACTGGTTTATAATAAGTTGCATAAGGTAGAAACCAAGTGTATTGCTGTGTTTCATTAGGGTGTCATTTCAAATGTAGCACAATTGTGAAGCATGGATCACTTGAATGTACACAATCATTCAATTAAAAAGTTTCTTCCACACTGGGCATAAAAAGGCTGTTTTTGGCAATGCAGTAGCAAAAGCAAGTGTGAATTCTTTAATTAAGTGATTTTCCTACATCAAATCATTCCAAGCTTGGAATTTTTTGACGTGAAGATTTAAAATGTTCCAAATGGGTAATGTGAGCCATTCATTATTCACACCATTAACATAACACAAATACCAACTCCCTGTTCATAACTACATTTCAATTCTCACAGCCTCACTTTTCTCAGAGAACATTGAGTGAAAGATGTTGCAAACTGACCAGGAATGTTCTCGTGCTCGTGCTTCTTGAGATGACGGTCGAGGTTGGTTTGTTGACCGAAGCAGCGGTTGCACAGGTGACACTTGAAGGGTTTCTCCTTGTTATGGATGTTGCGAACGTGGCGTTGAAGATTGGATGAGATGCTGAATGAGCGGTCACAGTATTTACACCTGCCAAAAGGAGAACATAGTGAGCAGGGACTTCAATCAGAGATGGAGGCAGTGTTCATGGTGCTGAGGTGAGCAAGACACTTCTTAAGGCTCACCTTATTTGTAAACAATGTTTTTAAAAAAGGACATGGATGTAGAAGCAGCAAATAGGCTTTAGACATTTAGTGGTGGAGCACAACTCAGAAAATCTTTCAGGAATTGGAATGAAAAGAATAATAGGAAGGCAATGGAAATGAGTTGCTGATTGGGATTATTATATTATATAGTTTTGTGGAGTCAATGAAAACAACTATAATCATTGAAACTACAAAGTGTCTGTGTTGCCAATGGTATTCTCTAAATCCAGTTTTCTTTTTGATTTTGTTTGGCTTTTATCCGCCATAGATGCACCGATCTGGTTCCTTAACTCAGGGCATCTGGTAATAGCAATTTCCAATTTGATCCCAGAGCTCTCTCTCTTTGCAAAAATAAAATATTTACACCACAGTGCCTGGAACTCATTGGGATCATTGCTGTCTAAGTAAAGTTAGTCCAGAAATTGATTAAGCCAAGCAAAATAACTGAACAAAAGCAGTACCAAGCAAAGGGATGTCAAGTGTGGAGAATAGCAGTGAGACAAGCAGACAAAGGGAAATAAATGAATAAAAACATCTGTGATGACTAGACTGAACTAGAATAGAATACCTGTAGGGTTGTTCCCCTGTATGTGTCCGCAAGTGTCTGGTGAGGTTTGCCGAGCGAGGAAAGATTTTCCCACAGTACCTGGAGGGAAGAATGTAAAGGAAGGCAGGGGAAAAGGGTGGTTAAGTAATCAGTGTATTTTACCAACACTGCAAACATTTGATGTAACAGAGTGCAGTGTCATGTATGTAAACATGTCCTCAACACTGGAAATAAAACGCTGCACCACAGGGCACTTACCTGCAGGAGTAACGCTCCTTGCCCTTGCGGAGGATGGCATCTGAGAGGGAAGGTGGTGGTGAGCGGAAGTTGAACAGTGGATGAGCGTGTTGCAGTGAAATGGGCGGCACATCCAGTTTTAGAGTGCCAAAGCTCTCAAGCTTCTCTGTCATGCTCTCCATGGCTGACATCTGAGGAGATGGTAGAAAACAAAAAAGGGAACAGGTAAGAGCAAATATTTAGATAAGAATTAAGATATATATTTCTTTTCTAAAGTGGATCACATTCATTCAATCAAATCAGTATTTGTGTATTAAAGATGTAATTAGAAACCTTGTAGTGAAAAGCTCAATTTAGCAATTCTGCCATTTATATATATATATATATATATAGAGAGAGAGAGCGAGAGAGAGAGAGAGCGAGAGAGAGCAAAGGAAGCCCTGAAAACAAAGACACAATGTCAGAAAAAAAACAGGGAGCGAGGGAAAGAGAAAGAAGGCGGAAGCTTTGAGGAAGCAGTATATCAGAGTTTAATTGTGCTAAAAGCGAGTCACCTCAATGACCTATAACACATTCAAAAATGCTCAAGCACTATTCCTCCAGTGCCCCCCTTCCCTTTCATACACCCTAACCTCCAGCTTCAGTGCTTTGTTCTCTACCTCTTATGTTCTTCTGCCGAAGCTACTGCTGCAGGCTGGCAGACTGGCTAAATGAGGCATTTAAGAGTCCCGATTGGAGCTGTACAATATAGTTTGAGATACCCCCAACTGATAGCCGCTTCCCCTCCCCTACAAGCATGTGAACAAAAGGGGCCAGTTATGTAGGAGTTTATTTGCCAAAAACAGCTTACATCCTTCCTTTTTTTAGTGAATACGAGACGGGAGAGACGGGGACAGACACTCCGTCTCGATGTGTTTATTCGCAGTCTGAGAACGTGTGGAGGGGGAGCAGGGTGATTCAGACGTGAGACTGAATTAGAGGTGGCATTGTTTTTGTATAACTGGGAGGATCACAGCTGAGACACAAATGCTTGTGAAAACTTTTTATCAGGGATATTGATCAATTATGAGATGATGCCATATGATGAAAAATCCAATGTTAAGTACAGGGTGAACGTAACTGAGAACAGTTGCCATTAAATACTTTTTTGTTTACAAATTACAGAAAAAATAAATCCATGTTAGCTTTTCTTATATCATTTTGTAAAGTCCAAACGACACACATATTATGTATAATGCCGTATAGGAAAATGCATGTTCATTTTATCTAAATGTATCTGTCTGCCTATGCACCAAATGAGTGTTTTGCAAAGTCACAGTTGCTAGAGGACACAGATTTCCAGGTCAGATTAAACAGTTTCCCCAACGAGAGCCCCCCATTCTCCTGGAGACAAACACAGGATGTCCTTGATGGACACGGTGCTATTATCTAGCCAGCCAGCCAGCCACAGAGAAAAGAATTGGAGGGGGTTGAGTTATTAGCTGGCCTGTGGGCTCCCAGTGAATGAAACAATGCCACAACTAAAATTAGCGTGGCCAAGAGAGGCAGTTTGTTACAATTCAAACGCTTATTATTCTCTCTTTTATTAATACTATCATTCCTTGTAATCAAGACTTGTAGAGGTAGGGAGGGTCTGGGGACAGTCGAACAATGTGACTGATTATCAAAGGGGCTGCGATAACAGACTGTGTCTTCTGAAAAAGGTAGAAGTGACGAGGTACACAGGCGCCATTCAGTAAACAAAGGAAGAAATCATAGAGAACCCTTGAGAAAATAACATCAACACTGTGGAATGATGGTGCATAGGGCCCTATCAATTCAGGTTGCAGCAGCGTGGGAGGCAGGAGTGAGGTATTTTCACATAATACATGGTTTGAAAATAATAGCCAATTGTATCTGGGAATAATCAGCCTCTATGCAATACCTGGAGGTCAATTCCCATGTTTGGTACTCCCTTGCTGTAGTTCTTGTTCAAAGGTTTATGTACCTTTTGCTGTTTCTACTTAAGATTGAACCAAGTGCCTTCCTAGATTTGAAATGTGGCTGGGTGTGAGTGCGGTAAGTTTACCTGTGGATGGAAGAGTGGCGGTGAGGGCCTGAGGAATTTTTCCTTCAGAGCTCCTACGGGGTCGAGCAGCTTCCTCTTCTCCACCCTGCTGAACCAACAACAAGGCAGAGGGTTACGTACCAAGGTCAGAGTTCATCTACAACTTCAAAGCACACACTGAACACCTTCAATGTGTGAACATAAAAGCGTTACGGTTGCTCATGTGGAAATAGCAGTTTCTGGTCTAATCGGGGCTAAAATACCTGTATATGGGGTCCATGAAGAATGCTGAGGGCTTGGCGTAGTGCAGGGGTGGCGGCTGGTGGGGCTGTGCGTGTTGCTGATGGTGCTGGGCGATGGATGACTGGTGCAACGACTGGGAATGGGGATGTGGAAACCCAGCTGGGGTTTCGTCCTTGATGGAGACCCCCTTTCCAACTCCAAAGATGTGGTTTTTTCTATTTTGTGGCTCAGCCACCACACCATTATGACCACCTCGGCTCCGGCCGCCAATGCTCAGGTCTAACGGCTGTTCTTCACCGCTAGATTTTGCTAAAGGTCCACTACTGCTCCCAGTACTACTTTTGGGGTTTGAGGGGTTTGTTGGGGTGAGATGAGCTAACTTGGTCTCCTTGGCCTTTGTGGTGAGATCAAATGGTGACTCTCCTGTGGAAGCAGGAGCTCGTGGTGCACCAGACACCATCTTGTGCAGCTGCTCGTGAGGTGACTTGGGCTCTGCTTTAAAGAACATGCTGGGATTGAGGGCACCTCGATCAGCGCTGAAGGGGTAGAGGGAGTTGTGGAAGCTGGGCAGAAACTGGAAGGGAAACATGGAATGGTAGGGCAATGGACCCATCTTCTTCTCCTGATGGAGACCAATCAAACCTGGACCAAAATATTTCTCAGCAATAGATGCGATGGCTTTGATGGAATCTGTGGTGACTGCATTGGGATTTGTGTGGGTGGGCGGGAGGGCTTGCTCATCAAGCGGAGGGAAGAAGGAGTGCTGGGATGCAGAAAACTGAAAGGGACGATCAATAGCAAAGTTTCCAGAACTAGACACAGCTGTTATCAACGCACTGTTTGTGTCTTCTAACTGGTGGCCTTCTTGACTTGATATGGCCCCAGACGGCTTCCTTCTTTTACCACTTCGCTCACGTTCACTCTCTCCATCGCTCTCCAGGTCAGAACCATCACCTGAAGCAGTACCAGTGGTGGTGTCCAAATCTGTACCACTTGTGGTATTAACGTCTTCAAGGTCACTACCGTCAGACAAGTCTGCCATCTTAGATTTGGGCTTGGCTTCTCCAGAAGACAAATCCAGTTTGTTCTCTTTTTCTTTGACTTCCAGCTGATTCAAACTGTTACCTCCATTGGTGTTTGTGGAGCTAACCAGGGACAGTGGAGGAGCATCTAAGGGACTCCGAGGCAATTTCACCTCCTGACTGCCGCCGCCCAGCGGGCTCTTTAGCAAGGGGCTAGCCGGCAATAAAGGTGGTCGCGGATACAGTGATGGGGAGAAGATACCTGGGAAACCATGAGGTAGGGATGGGAAGCCATGGGCTCCAGGGGAGAAGGGCAAGCCAGCATGAGGGTGATGTCGGGAGGGAAAGTAGTCAGTGAAGCCTAAACCTGACTGGTTTAGACCTTGAAGGTGGGGATGATGGGACTTGATCTTGGCCATGATGGGGCTAGAGCTCAAGGGGATGCCATGGTTGAACAGCCCTGCTGGAGAGCCATAATGGTTTTTGCCCTCACAGAAGCGGCGATGCTTGTTGAGGGAGGAGGTAGTGCTGAACAACTGCCCACAGTCTTTACACTTGATCTGGGTACGGCAGTCAGCATGCATACGCTTGTGGCGGCAGAGGTTGGAGAACTGGGTGTAGGATTTGTGGCACACCTCGCCTGGGGGAGCAAATAGAGGCAGCCCATCAGGGCCTGGTTAAACCCATTTTAACACTGTCTCTAACTTTGTATACCAAATCAATAGCAACACATACATCTGAATGAAAAATGCTGATGAAATAGCTCTAGGACAGATCTGTGGATGACACCAACTACTCATTCTGCAAATTGAAACTGCCAAATTGTTCCTAAACTACTGTATCTACATTGTATGTATTTTACAATAATAACTGAACATATGCAAGAAAGAACATCAAATATATGTGTAAATAAATACCTTAAAGAGAGCAGAAAAATTTGACTCTAATCCATGATTAAAAAATATGTGTAATTAATTTAGCTTTTTTTGATATATGTCAAAGTTTTTGCTTGGAAAAAAAGAGTAAACAGGTCAAATGCATTATTGACATCATACAATCAAATTAATAGCAATATAAATCTGATCCCTTGAACTGTATGCTTGGTTCAAACAATGTAAACTGGATCAAAAAGTAGATGAGGTGGACAAGAAATAGGTAAAAAAATGAAATGGACTGTTAAGAATAAGGCAGTCATTAACTTAGAAAGCTCTCACTTACAGATAAAGGGTTTGACACTGCTGTGGATGTGCTTATGCTGCTTGAGGCCCGACGAGGTGGCAAAGGTCTTGCCACACTCAGGGCACGTGTGAGCGCGTGCCCCCACGTGCTGGGAGCGGATGTGACGCTGAAGGTTGCTGGGATCTGTGAACACCTGGAATTTGAAATAAGCGTATGAAAATACAACGTACGCTAAACGATGCAAAAAAATGTATGTCCAGTGCCATTATGAATGAAGCCTAAAAAACAAGACCAGCAGAATTTCTGAAGTAGAAGATAAAGCCTGTGTATACGGTGTAGAACTTACGTGCCGGGTATGCTGTACCTTATCACAGTTTTCACACTCAAAACGCTTGCCACTGTCATGTGACATCTGGTGACGGATGAGGTTGGACTTCCAGTTGAAGGCTTTGGGGCACTGGTCACACTTGTACTCCCTCTCCTCTGTATGGACTATCATATGTTGGCCCAGACTTGATAAAGAGAGCACAAGACCATCAGTGAAATCAATACATCCTACAAGGCACAAGCCATAGGATAAATGGACTGTATGTGTTGAATGTGTATCTCTTTATGAGTACTTAAGTATGGTAGAAATTGTTATCATGCGTCTGTGTACCTGTACTCATTTGGGAAAATCTTCTCACAGTCTTTACATTCGTGAACGGGCTCGTCACTGTCCTCACGTTCCTGTTTGAAGTCCTCTCTCAGTGTGTCAAAGATGGAGCCGGTACTGGAGCATGAATACTTCTGGTGCCGCCGCAGCTCAAGTGTTGAGGAGAACAGCTCATCACAGTCTTCACAGCGGTACATCTGCTCGTCTGCACATACACAAATACACACATATATACTGTAGGTTTAGCCATCACACAATTAAGCTTCCTGAAATATATAATACCCATTTAAATTCCCCTGAGTCTACCTATTAACAATTAAATAAACTACTAAATTCCTTATTTATTCTTGTTGTCAAAACAGTTTCACCATTCTTTGAAAAATAATCTGTTTTATATATCATCCAATGAAATATATTGAATACAAATATATTTATCAAATATTTATCCCAAAAACAAAAACGAAAAAGCCCTCATATAGAAAAAGAAAAAAAACTAAATTTGGAGTAACCCATTAAATCTTTAGTATATTAAGTACAATACGTTTGTCAACATTTTAGACAGCAACTGAGACAATTCACAGTATTAACGGAAGACATTTAAATGGTGACTTTTAATATATGCAAACATATATGACTACATTTTATGGGAGTCAAGACAAAACCTTGCTGTGCACAAAGAACCAATGAAGTGCTGCTTTGCCGCCTATTATTTATTAACTCCTGTAGGTCTCTTATTGATGATGCAGAACCAGTTATGCAGTTTTATTATAAAACTGTTGATACTACTAAAAAAAAGGAAAATATATTATCTGTGTGTTAGTTACAGCTAAACAGGCTCCTATTTAAAAAATAAAAGCAACAATCCTGCAATTGACATACCCATAAAATTAAAATCAATTAGCAGTGAAATGTGGCCCTCATTAACACAGTTAATTGCTTGTTAAAGCAAGTGTTTTGCTTGAGACTGTAGGTGTAATAGCACACAAGGGAAACAATAGGGGCTGGTCTTCCCCTTCCATGTTGATAACCTTTACAAAGCTTCTCACCACCAAGGTCAAATACATAAAACTCGGGCCAAGCTTTTTCAATAGCAAGTTCCTGAGTCAGACGCCAAGTTCAACAGATCAGGGGAAAGCCCAGCGGAGTGTCTCTGTGCACAGGCATTAATGTGTGTATGTGTGTGTGTGTGTGTGTGTGTGTGTGTGTGTGTGAGTGTGCATGTGAGTGTGCATGTGTTTATGTGAATGTTTTCCAAAAAGAATGAGCCAGAAGGAACAGAGGTATAAGCAGGGGCACGGTGGCGCCATACCCCATGGTGATTTCAGCACCAACCTGCCATACCCTCTTTGCCATGACCCAAGCAGCCAACGCCTGAGTCGGCCCCCCCAGGTGTCCCAACACGCCATGCACACCAATCCATCATTTCAAGGTGTACTAAATGAGTTTATCCAAAATGGCTTACAGTGCATGGCTCACCTGTTTTCTATTGCATGTGACCGTTTATCCAGCTGGAACTTCTTGGGCACATTAAAAGGGCATTAGTGTAGCAACAGCAATGGGTCTAACCTTGGGGAGAAGGATAAATGACCTTCTGGTCAATGGCCCATTACACTGAGCTTAAATGCTAAACTAACGCGCTCACTTTGACATCCAGCGTGCACATATTTCATGGAGAGCATTTGCTCTGAAGCGCTAAAACATGTCAGCACTCAGATACTTTTGTCTGTCTCCTTTTAGAGCGGAATATGTTTTCGTGTTTTCTGAAAGAAAGGGGTGCAAAACCACAATCGTTTTTGTTGAATTTGAAACGGAACGTGGGTGTTGACTAAATCTCTGCGTGGATACTCAGGTGTGCATGCGTCTCAATGTGTCTCAATGAGGATACTCGTAAATAAAGGTGCTTGCGTGTGTCTATCAGTTCCTGTGTTTCTTCAGTAAGTCTGGTCTGGGCGGGTGGGGTGGTGTTTGGGTGGGGGGGGGGGGGGGGTATAAAGGGGAGACTAATAGCTCTCTGGGAGACGAAGGGAAGCACAATTATGTGCAGTTTAACAGCTAATCTGGGAGCATGGGTGAGGTCTCAGGGGACTCCTCAAGTCCTCTACTTCAAATTCCTTCTCCGATAAGCCAGACACAGAGAGCAGGGCTGCACTGCCAAGCTCCCAGTCAGCCGTGCTACCTTTCTCTCTCTCACACACACACACACAGACACACCCACAAATACATGGAGACAAAACAGACATCATCCCTTTAGTAGCTGGACTTTGACTGTCTCTCTTTGTCCCTCTCTCGTTCTGCTTTTCTCCCTGCACTTACAAATAAACATCCTCAAACAGTATACAAATTGTTACACTTATTCATTTTTTTCCTTGTCTGCCTTCATCCCTCTCGCACACCAACACATAACACCAAATACTTCGGCTCTGACACACACATTCTGGCAGGTGTAGTGTCTCCCTTTCTGCCTCCCTCTATATTTCACATACATAGGCCTACACACAAAGGAATTGAACAAATAATTTACAAGTCTGCTCCATTTTTGACGAACTCCTACAACATTGCCAATCTGTTTCTTTTCATCAATCAAGTTTGCTCTGAGCTTCTGTTCCCTCTCGTGTCTTTGGCGTGGAGATCCGTGCATAAACTGTGCATCACGCAGGGAAAAACCCGGTGAACTGCAGAACATCTCACGAACATCTTGTTCTCACTTCACCATTTTATAGTCAATGACAAGTAAGAGTAACCAGATTTTTTTTTTTTTTTTTCAACCGTGGTTCCAGAAAGACTGGAAACATAACAAAACAATGTTACCTGACAACAGCATTTCACCACAATAAGTCCAAGATGTTTAAAAAAATACAGCGGAACTACGGCCCCTTTTCCGCTTAAGTGAACTCTGAAAGAAAAGCCCAGATCGACAGTGAATAGCTGTCCAAACTAGATTATGAGATAAAATATTGGATATATTCAGTCTGACGTTTAGAGGCACGGTTAAAACATATGTAGCCTACAGTGAATGAGGTTACCCACTCAAAAGGGGGGGACGGGCGGGTGAGAGCACCTAAAAATTGTGATGCACTTTGAAATGTGATCCAGTAGGCCTGCACACTGTATATGCAGACATCAGTGTTCAGCAAGGTGTAGCGGAGCATTTAACACACAAGATCTTACAGATTTTAGAGCTATAAGAAAAAGGAAAGATCAAACTAAAACACACGTGCATTTATTTGGAAGATATAGATATAAAGTCACAAAGGATGTATTATTTATTATATTCGACAACACTGACCCAACAGCCAGTGTCAGGCAATAAGGATTATTTTTCCCTCAACATCAATTGTAATTTGCTAAATATTGTACACATGTCTAACTGAAAACGTGGGTTTAAAGATTGGCTTAATAAAATGAAAAAAAAAAAAAGAAAGTATTTTAGGCTGCCAGGTTCGATCAACTTGTATATTTTCAATTATTTAACAATAGGCTATAGCCCACATGTGCTGTAGTTATTTTTTAACAGGAATATTAAAAGTACCACTAAAAATAACGTTTAGAGGTTTGATCAACTTTTTTTTTTTTTTGGCTGATTCCCAGGGGCATCAACTACACTCCCATGGCAAAGTCCATAAGTCTGATACTTTGTCGGCTTAATGGCCACTCCAACGTAGGCTGATTTTCTGAGGACGAACTGCAACGTTGACTTGTGAAAAGTAAGATAGAATTAGTATTATTCTTTGGCTGAAATGTGACAAATATAACTCCAAACTCTCGGCGCAAAGGTCCTGAGTGCACCCATAAAGTGTTCTTAAGGATATGACTTCCTAATAATTTCTGCTTGATCCTGGCTTTCAGTGAGCAGAACATTTCTACTCACTAAAGATGGAATATGACAAGTGCCAATTGACGCCCGAATAGAGAATTACAGGCAAAGAGGCCCATTACATTGCAGCATTGTAATGTCACAATTCAGACCAGACTCTTAAGAGTAGCCTTCATTATTGGCAGGCCAATTCTAAATGACAGGTCCAAAAACGGCTTCAACCAGATGCTTTAATGCGGGATTTAATTATATCCTGGAAATTTATGATTCGAATAATTCACATTTCTTGACGAAAAAAAAAACGTGTAGAGAGAGAGAGAGAGAGAGAGAGAGAGAGAGAGAGAGAGGTGGTGTCTTTTTCCCCGTCACATTAGCGAGGTTATGGAGTGTGTTGGCCGCGAAAGCAGCACAGGATGCAGGTTGGAGTTTGTTTAAAATGTGCGCTAATGACGCGCATTAATCTTACCTTGTAGGTTGGGTGCCATGGATCCCTCCGGGAAAATGCCGTCCTTCATATACACTAGGAGCTCCTCCCCTGCTTCAATGTCCCGGACAGCTTTATAATAAATCTGAGAGAGAGAGAAAGAGGGAGACTTTAACTTAAGGTCAACATGGAATTAATAAGCCTGGACCCCAACATATTTATTAGCGCAGATAAAGAAAAGAGCTACTGCTGCAATGGATCATATAAGCATATCAACATGGTTAGTATTAAGACATTAAAATGCTATCTCAAAAATAAGATACATTATCCAGAATAGAGCAGATTTAAACATATTTTGTGTGCAATATTTCACAAATTATTCGTAGGCCTAATTAAAAGCCTCGCCGTCAGAGGTTATTTTAATATATGATACTAGACAATGGTGAGTTTTCTTCTGCATGTACTCAATGTTTATAAGCTAAAATAAACCAAACGAATATAAAAAAATAAAAAAATCCCTTCTTAAAAAACATTTTAAAAAACTAAATAGGGTTATACGTCGTTTCACGAAGAATTACTAAAATATTTTAAAAAGGAAGAAAATGCAGAAGGTATCCAGACGATGCCAATACTGCTGTAATACGTCTAAACAGACATAAAGAGTGGTGAACAAACGAAAATAAACAGCAAACAGCTCAGCTGCTCTGTTGCATTTTTCATTCACATCTGCAGCAAACGGGGAAATGCCGGGTCTTTACCTGCACATCTATTTATTTGATCATGGTCATTCAATTTGTGTGATCAGACAGAAATTACTGCTGGATTATGAAGGTTTTTTTGCTAGATGTAAGGACAAGGAAAACTGAGGAATTAGAAATAATGTCAATATTCGAGTCCATTCAGAGCCAAGGCCTTATCAAGTATCTATCGAACAACTCGAAAATCCGTTAACCAAACCAAAGCTTACACATATAGCCTTGTCTAAAGAAAATTCATTAAAATGGATCATAATCAACGTGAATCATTTTCTAATAAAAAAATAGGCTCACAGCTGCTTTCATGCATCCCAATAACCCACAGCACCACCACTTCAAGGTGCACACAGAAGTTGTGATCTATCAACACATGGGGGCGCTCTGCACCAACTGAACGATGTCATCACAACAAGGAAGGCAGAGCGCAGACACACACACACACACACACACACACACACACACACACCCACACACACACACACACACACAAGACACACACACGGAGAGAGGCCGGTGAAAGTAACTTCCAAGACTTAGTGCTCTTAAAACGAAAAAGGAGCAAAGGCCTAAAATTATTGAAAATATCACGTATAATAATTATTATTATTGTAATTATTGATATAGGCTACGTATTTACAACAATTAGACAACACACAGTGGCTGCGGCAGCCTCTCTGCGTAGTTTCGATCTGACCTTTCTTTTCTCCGAGAGACGGAATAGTTGCGAAAGTTGCGCGGCGCTGCGGAGAGCCTCCAGCTGCAGTAGCACTTCAGTCCCGGTGGAGTTGGCAACACAACCCATAGTCGGTCTACCGGAGAGGGACCGGGGCGCTGGAACGGACAGGGCCGGAGAGAGGAGGTCGCGGAGCGGCCAGGCGCGCGGCAGACGGTCGGTGATCTCTCCCTGTGGCTGAATGAAGCCCGACGCTCCACTGCTGGGCTACTCTCTAATCTAGTCAGTGAGCGCGTCTTTGATGATGATGAGTCTCTCTCTCTCTTTCTCTCTCTCGCTCTCTCTCTCTTTCTGACTCTCACTCTCTCTCTCTCTCATTAGTGATTCCCTATTGCCCCTCGGTGCTCTCTCGGTTACCCGTCGGCCACTCCTCCTCGTCTTATCTCCAGCCAAAAGGATTGAGGGATCTGCGGCGCAGACCCCTCCCCGCATCTCCGATCCCAGCCGCCGCTTTGGCCGCTTGATAAATCTGTTATTGATGTAAATAATGGATAAAGCGACCTGACAGACTTGCACTCTCTCTATCGGACAATCTATCACTCTCAAACGCACGGGGAAAATACACGCACGCGGAAATATATATATATATATATAAGCACATAAATGTATCGCCTATGTAGGCATTTTTTCTGATTAACGTTAGGTTTGATTAAAATGCAGAACCATTATTTCGTTCAATTTCTTCCAGTCTGGCCTAGGCATACCTGCACAACGGCATTGATCAATTCTTCAAGTTTGGATTTATTTGTGGTCAGAATAGCAGGCCTAAATTGAACTGGGATGTTTTAAAGCGATATTTTAATACACCTTGCGAAAAATAAAAGTTGTATTAATTCACCATAAAAAAATTATTTTGAGTATTCATTATTCACATCATTATTTAGATTTTCTTAATCTATATCTGTAGCGGAAAAAAAAGAAGAAAAAAACGTTCAATACGCGAGACACGAAAATGTGCATGGAAGAAAAACACTTGAATTAACTATAACAACAACGTAATATGCTATTTAAATAATTTCACAATTTTTATGTTATATATCTTGCTATTTATTTATTTTAAACATTTTAAAATAGCTTAATTTGTGACGTTAATGACACATCCATAATCAGCAAATATTACATTTTCTTTCTTCTTAATGATCTAGTTGATAAATGAGGACATTTTAATTACATTCCTAATAAACATTTGACATGTCTGCCATATTTTGAATATTTTATGAATCTTTGTTTGTTTGTTTGTGTGTGTATTCTACAGTAGGGCCTGCACACTCAGATCTGTCTTGACCTCTTCCCATCTCTGTCCAGTGTTCAGGGGACAGATGCCTCATCGATCAATGCCAGCCGTAGGGCCCGCAATAATCCCCCACTGTGGCCTCAAACACACACACACACACTCACACACACACACACGCAAACACACACAAACACACAAACAGTGTTGAAAAAGGCCTCCACTCCAAAACACAAAAGATGAAGGACTGACAAGAAGGTGGACAAGGTTCATCTTCTCTTTAAACCCCCATCAACTACCCACCCAACACACGCACACACACACACACACACACACACACACACACACACACACGCACGCACACACACACACACACACACCCAACCCCTTGTGCTCTCTCAGCCGTTTCCTTCAGTATATGCGACTTGGCCTTCGAACTGCTGAATGGCCTCACTTATGAACCAGTTTTGGGTGATTGTTGGGAACTATTTAATAGGGGTAGACACCCACACGCAGATGCACACTGTAATGGCAATTTCCAGACCCCATGTATTCTCCAATGCCATAGGCCCACACTGGTCAGTATACTGTTCTGAACCACATGTACTTTGTCCACATTGCCCAAGCAGAAACCTTACGTGTTACTTCTCTGAAAATACATTTTATGCCTTACTCAATATTCAAGGACAGGATGAGATAGGTGGCCTGTGTCATCTTTTTAAGATGCTGTCTTTGCACCGGTTCAAGCTAATGCGTAACTCACCGCCTCTCTGATCTCACTGATTGTCAGTTTGTATACAAATTGACGCCTCCTGTGCTCACGGCACATTCACTCAGCTCATTTATTTGATTGTGTTGTGAGTCCATCTGAAGATGCTGAATGAAACTAACAGAAAGAAAAGAAATTGCCACCACAACACATACACACACACACACACACACACACACACACACACACACACACACACACACACACACACACACACACACACACACACACACACACACACACACACACAAGGAGGAACTGTTGATTTGCCTTGTTTTGTTTGGCCATCATTTAAGGTGTCTGAATATTGCCTTAGGATGAAATTGCAAGCAAGACTAAGTGAGAACAGTTACTGGAAATCTGTTTGTTTGATGACTGATTAAGAAGAACAGAAAATACTATGGCCATCTGTAAATGCCTACACTAGTACACCTTTCTGAAACACACACACGCACACACACACACACACACACACACACACACACACACACACACACACACACACACACACACACACACACACACACACACACACCTACACACACACACACACACACACACACACACACACACACACACACACATTCCTCTAATTGGAATGCTTTAAAAAAGCCAAAAGCAATTCTAAAAAAACTGTGTCCAGAGCAAATTGATTGCACCTGATGTATATGGAAACAAAAATATAAAAAAAATACCAAATTACTGCATGACCATAAATATCTAAATTATGCATTATCTTGCAAACATTTGTTCATCTTACATCATTAATGACAAACAAATAAACAAATAAATTATCCACTTTCTTTTAAAAGGTTACTTCCCGCATTTGAATTTGCCCTGTGTGCACATATTTCCATAAACTCATGCATTGTGCATGCGGATAAAAAAAAAAAAGTAGAAAAATCACTGAATAGTCTGTTAAATTATACATTTTAGCACTGAGTGGCTGTGTACGTGTGTGTACGTGTGTGTACGTGTGTGTGGTGTTAGTAAATAAATGATAGGGTCATACCTGTGAGCCACTACACCAAGCAACTGGTCAGGCAAACAAAAGCAAAGCTGTTCGCTAAGTACAAATAACTGCAAAACACATCAAAAAACAATCATGCACGTGGCCTCTCTGGGTCTGATAATTCTCCACAATTTTTCGCCTGTGCCCTGATTCTTTCTTTGACATTGTGTGGCAGTGGCAGGGGGCACTGATGTGAAAATCTTAAAAGGATTAGGCGGGTTGGTGTTGCCAGCCAATTGGTGCTTGTCAATCTCGGAGGCCCCTGTGTGTTCCCTCTCTCTCTCTTGGTCCAAGCTGCCTTTCTCTCTATCGGTCAGGCTTAATGTCTGAAGCTTAAATGGACACACTAGCCTGTCCCTCCGGTGTGACAGAGTGACAGGTGGCAGATCAAGACATGAGGACAGAGAAAGGAGACAAAGACAGCGAGGAACAGGCGGCTAGAGACCGAGGCAGGAGGGGGAAAGAGCCATGTAGGCAGGGATTAGGAAACAAATAAGAGTGGAGTGACAGGAATGTGGAAACACACAGGCAAGTCATATGGATGCATTTGGCTACTGTCACCTCCATCATGTTTTCATGGTTTGTGTCTTTGTCTTTGTTTTGAACTGACAAGTCATTCTCATTGCTTCTTTGGATGTATTTTTTTTTTGTACATCCCAGTACATGTTCGTTATCATAATAGTCCAAATTGAACTGAGAGTGAAATGTGTGTCAAGTATTGGCCGAGTAACACCGCTGGTATTTCATTTACAGAAACTGGAACAAGAGTCAGCAAAGCAAAACAGAAAAAAACACCTTCTGCAGGATAAATAAAAACAGAAATATGCTAATATATTGCAGCAGTAAGTAGTGGCACACACATTGCATGGGGTTGGGGTTAGGGCCTAGTTAAGCAGTTGGGTTTTTATGGGCACTGGCTGGGCATCTTTCCAAAAGTATTCCATGCCTTACCCAGGTTTCTGCAGAGCGAGAGAGAGAGAGAGAGAAAGAGAGAGAGAAAGAGGGTGAGAGAGAGAGAGAGAGACAGAGACAGAGAGAGACAGAGAGAGACAGAGAGAGACAGAGAGAGAGAGACAGAGAGAGACAGAGAGAGAGAGAGAGAGAGAGAGAGACAGAGAGAGACAGACAGACAGACAGACAGACAGAGAGACAGAGAGAGACAGAGAGAGACAGAGAGAGACAGAGAGACAGAGAGAGAGAGAGAGAGAGAGAGACAGACAGACAGACAGACAGAGAGACAGAGAGAGAGAGAGAGAGAGAGAGAGACAGAGAGACAGAGAGAGAGAGAGAGAGAGAGACAGACAGACAGACAGAGAGACAGAGAGAGAGAGAGAGAGAGAGAGAGAGAGAGAGAGAGAGAGAGAGCACTGGCAACTGGCCCAGCTACAGACAGTAGTGCCATTCCTTGGTCATTACCACCTACCAGCTTGCTACCAAATTGTAAACACGCACGTAAGTATGCACACACAAATTCAGACGGATCAACCCAGTGGTCAATCTCAGCAGATGGGAAAGGATAACCCCCCCCCCCCCCCCTCTGCCCCTTGCTGACAACATGGTGCTCATATCTCGACCACAAATCCAACCAGGGCATGTCTGTCATGTCACTCACCTGGTCTCCGGTGAGGTGACAGGCGGCGAGGTTCTGCTCCTCAAATGACGAGGCAGAGCGGACGTATTTGAGCCAGCTGCTGCTGGTGGCGTCCGGGCCTGTGTCCAGCGCAAACTTGACGTTGCCCATGTCATCCACCACCTGTTAGAGAGCAAGAGGTCAGATGTTATTACAGGGACAAAACAACAGGCTATCGTCAACTATCAAACGCTTGAAATTATTTCTATAAATAACTTTTTCGGAGGAGGTTATTGGCAGTTAAAAATGCAATTGTTACGGCGCACGGAGATTTTGGGTAAATAGTTTTAATTCATTTGAAATGTACTATTAACTATTAGGTAGCATACAGTTGGCATACACATGGTTTGTATTAACGTTAGCACTAATTCGGTGGTTGAGGAGCAACAATTAAAGCAAAGACAAAAAACGCTATGTCTGCAACAAAACAAAGGCAGTGAGGTGCGCCTCACGTCTGATCAGGGACTAAGAAAGCTGTGAGTCTGTCAGTCAACTTTAAGACACAGAGGCAACGTGTCAGTGGGTGTTAGGACCACCTTACCATGTCAATCCCAACAACAAGAAGAGGAAAGAGGGAAAGGATGAGAAAGGAGGAGGGAGTGGACAAACTGGGGCTTCTTTCACTTGTCTAAAAACTTTCTCCGGCACATATTGATCACCCTTTGTAACCCCTACGCCCCCCCCCTGAGACTCCAAGAGCGGGTTTCATGTTACCCGCTTCAACGGAGAATGAAGGAGGATGGAGGTAGAGGTGAAGGAGCAAGAGGAGGAGAAGAGAAGAGGGGTTTATTGTGGAGCACAAAGTGAGGGGAAACCCAGGAAGGAGTAACGATGCTTTATGCCTAAAATCTCAATCCTCCCACAATTGTAAATTATGAATGATGACAATGAGAGAATGGGAATGAACACCAAGTCCTCAAATTTGCCAAAGGAACAGATATTCGAGAACTATTGCAGACTGCAAAATGAGACAGCATACCTTTTAAAGGCCATGAATAGTTTCTACTCGTTGCTCCTTTGAGTGCATTTGTGTGTGTATTGGTATGTGAGTGTGACGGACTTCGGCGGTTCCGTAAATCTGGGGGGCGGCTCGGCTGAAACCCCGAGGCCCACTCTCTCCACCCAGCTGGGGGTGAAGCTCCGGTTTCGCCGCAGCACCGCATGTGATACTGAGCCTGTGTGAATCCTCAGGGGAGAAGTGGCCTGAGACAGAGCAACTCCTCTAATTACAACTCCCAATCAGCCGGCCCTGCGTTCAGAGCTGACCTCTAGCTTGACTCTCTGCGTTCCTAATCACAGTCAAATGTCTGCTGTAGGAAATTGAGGTGTGATGGAGAAGAACCAACAAACCATCTGACGTTTTTAGATGTGTAAAGTTCGTGAACCTCTCTAACTGGCTGCTTTTCTAAAAGGCATGTTCAGGTTTTTTTTTTTCCCAGCTCGTAAAGTGTGAATGGTCATGTTCTTGTTGTTTGGGTGAGCGCTTGCAGAAGGTGTATTTTCGTGGGTGGGGGTGCAGGTGCCAAGTTTGGTGAGTAAATATGTAAAGGGTCTGGTTGGAGGTGTGGAAGAACTGCCATGTGCGCGTTTGTACAAATACTGCAACCGTTTCAGGCAAATGCATGTGCGCTTAGTTGTGTTAACATCTCGAGGTAACACAAATGTTTCTACTTTTGAGCCAAGGTGTGAGTTTATTTTCCTCACTAAATGTGCCTGTTGTAGAATAACAAAGCCTGTTAAGGGCATTGGTTAAAAATAATCAAAACCGTAATCTTTGTTTTGATCCACAACAAAAATAAAAAAACTGTGGCTACTGCTTATGTCTTTGCTGATTGTGAGAGTGGGAAAAGAGACCGTTAGTACATATCAGTTCCTGTTATGTATTTTCTGTAATTCACACTGAGATATTCAGAAGCAAATAATGAGATGATGTCCACTGGAAGAGCTCCTAAATAAAAACGGAATCTTATCCATTCCTCACTCTCCACATTTAAAGCTTTTGCCTCTTCTGCTTCCAGTTCACAACTTAAACAATCTGCTTGATCGAATCCAGATCTTTATTTTATGTGTGAAAACAGTCACCGAAAACTAACCAGGCATACCCCCTCCTAACACCTACTACTCCACCCAATATCTTTTCTGGAGTCAGAGTGCACTTGTCACGTTACTGCCGGGGAGCTGCGACAGGTATCGTACATGTTTTATGAACACATGGAGAAAAACTAAAATCCAGGTGGTGTCAAGGTGGGATTATTTCTTTTTTTAGGAGGAATAGGTGTGCGAAGGGAGGTGGGGAAGCCCGACAGTGCACAGACTGACCCACACATGTATGAATACTACCATGCCTAAGTTTTGGGCATGGTAGTATTCATGCACATGCATTTTGGTTACCCCCTCCTCCTACACACACACACACACACTCAAGGGTCTGATCAGAGGCTTAATGAGCTGCAGACCTGCGTGCTGTGTGTTTTTGTATGTGAACATGTGTGCGTGTGTGTGTGTGTGTGTGTGTGTGTGTGTGTGTTGTCTGGGAGGCCTGCTAACACCCTGTCTCCGGGTGGAAGCCTGATTTATAAGGCTTCAAATTAGGTGCAACAGAGAAGGAGAGCCAGAACAAGCCCACGGCTGATTGTTTGTTTATTTACCTTTCTTTTTAATTTTTCCCCCCTCCCTACGTCACGGGGTGGAGGACCCGGGTGAAAACCATCAGCTCCATGAGCAAAGGGAAGGGTTTCAACAAAGCAAACCAGGCAGTTTTTTTCCCTTAAGTTTTATCTCCTCCTTCAGATCAGAGGCTAGAAACAGGAACTGTAGAGATATGAGGAATGCCGTTTTTATAGTTCAATTATTTTCATATATATAATGCTTTAACAACTAATGTCTGTAACCACACATTCTCATTCTGTTCATTCGGGCATAGCAATGCCAATTAACTGATCTCCTGCATCTCTCTCCACAATTAAAGGGTACTGTGGATCTCTTTTGTAGTTTTAGAGAGCATTCATATCAGAAATAACAAAATTCACCACGTTAATTGCTGCAATCTGAGAATACGGCAGAATTGTTAAAAATATGTTTGATAGGGCAATAAACACCAGCAATCAGACAATCAAACCAGTTTAAACAAACCCCAAAGTAAGCCAAAGTTATTTGGAAGAGGAAATGAAGGCCAACATTAAAGATATTACCCAAACTGTCCATTGTAAACATCCATCACATTTCCTGGTTCAATGTTGACCTACTGAACTTGCTGTAGTTGTGAGCGCACAGTTTCTTTGTGTACTGAGGGATTGTTGTCAACATTTCAGGAGAGTTCACTTTTGGTTTTACCTCACCAGAGGGTACAATGTTATTATTGTAACTGATACAAATGATGGCAAAACCCATGAAAGTAAAATCAAAGTTGTACTAATTGAAGAGAATTATCCTTTAGGGCCAGTAAAGAGAAGAAAACAGTCACACTTATTAATTATATTCACTTCTATATCACGGATATTCTACACAAAAAACACATTTTAACCTATTTTTTGGGTTCAACAGCATCAAAAAATTATTCACATGAGAGCACACACAAACACACACACACACACACACACACACACACACACACACACACACACACACACACACACACACACACATACACACGTACCAACACGTGCATGCGCACAGAGACACAATGAGACTTCAGTGAAAGAGAAGCGGCCCTGAGTGGAGAGGATGCAGAGCAAACTCCACAGGAAGCTCTGATAAGAGCACAACACTTATATCGCTCCTCACAACACAAAGGGGAACCTTTGACAGCTAGGAACCTTTAATGGATGTCTCGGCATGCCCTCTCCATCGCCAGTTATATCTGATGGATGTGTGTGGCGTGCAGGGCTGAATTAATAGAGGAAAGTTGCTTGTACGGATAGACGTTGGTGACAAGGCACATATTATTTTTTGTTTGACGGAGGGCAGAAAATGGAAAAGGCAGCTCGGAGCGCAGTGGTGGTTGTGATTTTTGATGTGAGACGGAGATAGAAGCAGACATATATGTTATTGTGTGTCTCTCAAAAATATTTTTATGAAGTGTGATATTAGTGCTTTGTTGCACTGCCCCGGGTTTCAATGTGTGAACACACCCATGTTCGCATGTATTTCTAAATGTGCCTGTGATAGTTTCAAAACTCTTAAATTGTAGCAACTTCATTCTGACTTGTCTATGCATGTTTCCCATGTTGGAAAATGAACAAAAGTTGTTGTTTTTTGTATTAAATGCTTCATTCGATTGATGAATCAGTGATCAGTAGCGATCAGTGATATTGCTTTGCCTTTTTCACATCAGAGGGTATCAAGACGAGCAACAATGGCCATCCATCTATGTGAAAGTCTAAGAGCATGCCCGTGTTGGATTCAGGTAGTCAAGTGTAATCACACAAAGCACATAGAAAAGGAGACTGTTTTTGCAACCAAAGTTTGCTGAAACATGTCTCTGCATTGAAGGTTTTTTGCGGCCTGTCGAAAACAGGAAAGCAGCCCTGTGAAAATGTAAAGAGAAAGCTGACCCTCCCCTGGTTCCCTTACTCATGTTCCGCGGAATTGGCCGACGAATTAAAAAAGGTTGTTTCAAACAGAAAGAGGAAAGAACAAGGGACAGATTGCCTTTCATTATGGCTCTGGTTTTTAATCTATCTAGTTCAAGAATATGTGAAAATGTGGAGAAAGACAAGGGGGGGGGGGGTGCATGCACTTCTCCTTGAAGCAGCTAGGGGGTAGCCTGGAGTGATATCTCTCCTGGTAGAAGAGCATACATTGAAATTAACGTCGCCTTCCCTCTATGCAGCTGTACAAAACACAATATAAAAATGCTAATCAGAGAAAGACTTACATGCACGCACAAACACACACTTTGTTTCACTCTGACGAGAGGGCCAGTCAAGGAAACAGAGCAGTGACAGTGACAGATTGAGTGGCTGTGAAGTGGGCTGCGGAGCTGGTTGTTAGATGTGTTGCAAATTAAGGTGCAGGAAGACTAACAAGACATAAAGAAGTGTGTGTGAGAGTGTGTATCCTTTCTGGAAAAGGGTCTGTTTCCAGTTGGGAGGTCCCTTAACTTGCTCACACACACACACTTACACACACAGGCGGACTAATAAAGCGGCTGAAAGATTACAGATCCTCACAGCCTCCCATGTGTTTGTGCACATTCACATGTATGTGTATGCGGGCCTGGCCTGTGTGTGATGGATGGGGGCCTGCAGAGATGACCCTACCCTGCCACATCACTCAACAGTCTAAATGAGTGTGTGTCCGTCCACATTTGTGTGCGAGTGTGTATGCGGAGGTGAGAGGTGGACATGCACACAAGGCGTCCTGTCAGTATACCCTCTCTTAATTCAGGAAGGAAAAAGACAGAGAATAAAAGATGGAAAGAAATAGAGAGAAAGAGATTAGTCATATTCTATTAACTTCAGCCCACTCTGGGTGACAATGGAGGCTGGGTGGGGGTTGTGAAGAGTAAGATGAAGGAGGAAAGTTGCAAAACTGATTAAAGTGTCTAACTCTTAATTCCTAGTTTATTTTTGTACTCAGATGTCAACAAAATTGCCTCGTATTCCTTAGTCTGTTATGGAAATTTGTTGACAACTTTATTTGGAACTTGTAATTTTTACCTGCAAACAACAAATCTCCCATATTGCACACACTTAGAATTTTTTTTACAGGTTTATAAAATGTGATAATCAGAGGCTTTGGAGTTATTTCATTTCTAAAAACTCCAAATTTTGAGCCAATAGAAAACATGCAAAATACATGCAAGTCTGCTACACACACACATTGTTCCAGAATGTCAAAAATTGCTAAACTGTTGTAAAACCACACACCAGAACAGATACAGGAGAGTCTTGTTAAGGTTTCAGCTAATTTCAGTTCGTTCAAAATCAAATTGAAATCATATGAAATATGAATTCAACATTTGTCAATCCAGTGAAATCCAGCACTGTTCTGATAGTGAAGTTGACAGTATTTGTTAAGCATAACTCATTCATTTATTATATTATATTTTCCTTCTCTTGATACTGTAAATCCTCTCTTTGTGTCACCACCACAACGTCTCCTCATACGTGACTTTTAATGCATGTACTGAAAAAAAAAAGAAAATACACTAAACCACCTGCACACTATTTAGTACCAAAAGTAACTGTCTAATGTAGAAGCCAAGAATTTGTTTGTCCAACTAAATTCAAATATTATTCAAATATTATTCAAATGTGTTCTTCAAACACCTTAAAGGTGCAAAGTGTAATACGTGGTCACATTCTCCCAACAACATTTCACCTCTACCACTGGGTCCAGACACACAGTCAATCAGTCATACATTTAAAAAAAAAAAAAAAGCCAACTACTAACTAACAGAAGAAGAATACGCAATGTTCGCCTCTAATGTTTCGCCTCTAAAGTTACACGTTGCATACACATTAACACAACAAAAAGATGTCTTTGACATAACGTCAAAGCTGTAAGCTCTTTAACATTCTGTTAAAAATGTTAGATAATGTGAGAAGACATATTCTTAGCAATTGCGCTGACAATGTGGCTTTTATTAAGACACACATTTGATAATTTAAACCAAACAACTGGAATCTTTGAATGAATCCTTTGATTGAAATGAAGGATTCAACTATTTCTTAGGAAAAATGTGTTGAGTCCAAATGAAGACAATCAGTAGCAGAGCCAAAGTGTTTCATCAAGAGGAGCCATACTGTGAGTATAGATTGGACCTTTAAAAATAAAGTGTATGTGTGCGTGTGTGTGTGTGTGTGCATGAGTGTGTATGTGTGTGTGCGTAAGGCCAATTACTGATGCTGGTAATAGTACACCTGTGTAGCTATGTCTGGCAGTCTAATGACAGCTAAAGAGGAAACAGGCTGTAAATCCAAACACACACACACACGCACACGCACGCACGCACACACACACACACACACACACACACACACACACACACACACACACACACACACACACACACACACACACACACACACACACACACACACACACACACACACACAGACATCCTTTTATCAAGACAAGTTTGTTTTTGTCAAAGGCACAAGTGAATACCACTGTAAAAATGTATGTCTGTACTGTGTGTGAGCATTAGTTGTATCACTAGTAATATGTATGCAAGGTGTTGGAGTGTGTGTTCGCTGTGTGTGAGTGGATGTGTGGTGTGTGTGTGAAGGTGAGTGAAGGCGTGTTAAATGTGACCCATTTTATCTGGGCCGGGCAGCCATCGACATAATTAAAAACCAGGCAGGCAGGCCGGGGAGGGCCTGGGGCCTTGTAAAAGCCATCTGGGTTGTAGAGTGTGTCTGTGTGTGTGTGTGTGTGTGTGTGTGTGTCTACATGCATTGTGAGTGTCAGAATGTGGCCCGGCTCACTAATGACCCAACTTGCTTCTCTTAAATCAGCGTCTCTGCAGTCGCCGTCACAGAGCTATCATTTGTGGTGAGTGTGCATGTGCCACACTTAAAAACAGCATGTGAAAACTTCCAGTGTCTATCTCCCACACTCACAAAATCATTGTAAAGTCAAATCTAATTTTGTTTGAGTTTGACCCAGCTGACTTTTCCCTTAAGTGAGACTTGAACAACAGTTCTCTTGCAGGTGGGGAATTGGGGCTAGATATGGGGATTTATGATAATGATTTCCTTTGAGGATTGCTGAATTAAAGAAGCTTTACCTTTAGTGAGCACCTCTTTACTAAATATTATCAATCTGTCTTTACTAACAGGCCATGTACCACAGTCCTTCAAAGTAGCTGTAATCAAACCTCTTCTTAAGAAGCTCACTCTTGATCCAGAGGTGTTGGCTAACTATAGACCGATCTCTAACCTTCCTTTCCTCTCTAAGATCCTTGAGAAAGCAGTCACAAATCAGTCGTGGGACTTTCTACATAACAATAGTTTATTTGAGCATCTTCAGTCAGGAAGTAGAGTGCATCATAGCACAGAGACAGCACTGATGCAAATAACGAATTACCTTCTACTTGCATCAGACAAAGGACTTGTCTCTGTACTTGTCTTGTTAGACCTTAGTCCTGCATTCAACATCATTGACCATCACATCCTACTACAGAGACTAGAACTCTGATTGGCATTAAAGGAACCTCACTAAGCTGGTATATTCATCAGATCGATCCCTGTTTGTATATGTAAACGATGAAATCCTCCATGCGCACCAAAGTAAGTCACGGAGTTCCACAAGGTTCTGTGCTTGGACCAATTTTTATTCACCTTATATATATATATGTATATATATATATATATATATATATATATGCTTTCTTTAGTCAATATTACCAGAAAACACTTCTTAAACGTTCATTGTTATGCAGATGATACCCAATTATATCTATCGATCAAGCCAGACGAAACCAACCAGTTTGCTTTAAGGACATAAAAACCTGGATGACCTGCAACTTCCTGATGTTAAACTCAGACAAAACTGAAGTTATTCTGCTAGGCCCAGAACACCCCCGAAATCAATTATCTAATGATATAGTTTCTCTAGATGACATTGCCCTGGCATCCAGCACTACCGCAAATAATCTCAGAGTTATCTTTGATCAGGATATGCCCTTTAACTCCTAGATAAAGTACATTTCAATTACAAAAATCCGGCACATCCTGTCTCAAAGCCATGAAGAAAAATGTGTTCACGCATTTGATACTTCTAGACCAAATCACTGCAATTCCTTATTATTAGGCTGCTTTAATAAGTCTCTTATGGATCTCCAGTTGATCCAGAATGCTACAGCACGTGCACTAACAAAAACTAAGAAAACAGATCATATTACTCCTGTAGTAGCTTCTCTGCACTGGCTCCCTGTAAAATCAAGAATTAAATTTAATATCCTTCTCCTCACTGAAGCCCTACTTGGTCAGGCACCATCATATCTTATAGCTTATAGTACCCCTAATACCCCACTAGAGAGCTGCGCTCCCTGAATACAGGGATATTTGTGGTTCCTACAGTCTCCAAAAGTAGGATGGGAGCCAGAGCTTTCAGTTATCAAGCTCCTCTTCTGTGGAACCAGCTCCCAGTTTCAGTCCGGGGGGGGGCAGACACACTCACCACATTTAAGAGTATGCTTAAGACTTTCCTTTTTGATAATGCTTATTAGGGCTGGCTCAGGTTAATAGTCAGGGCTGGCTCAGGTTTGCCTTGCACAAGCCTTTTATGTGTGTAACCAGTGACTATGTATTTGTGTTTGTATATTATATATATATTTACACTGTGTTATTTTTAGCATCACGCCACCATGTCCACCTCCACACCCCCTGCAGTTCATCTGAATGAGCAGATTGCCATGTGCTGGGTTGCCCGGATAGTGTAACTTTAAACAGGAAGTGTGCACACTTTAAAAGAAGAGAGGCAGTGGGTTTTCAGGCTGGACCTCGTTAATGAAATGGCTTTGTTATTTACAGCCCCTTGTTAAAAGGCTGGATGAGTGTGTGTAAGTGTGTCTGTATATGTGTATGCCATCTTATATGTGTTATATGTGTACGTGGAAGTGTGTGTGCTTATGTGTCTTTTTGCCTGTGTACACGTGTGTTTTTTATGTGTATGTGATGTGTTACAAGTGTACATGTGTGTGTGCACAGAGGTTACCATCATGCTATGTCTGTTCTACTGTCGGACAGCCTTTTACAGGCCGAGCTTTATGATATGTATTTAGGGCAATTAGTGAGCAGATATATTGGCTCATTATAGTGAAGCAGGTGCAGTGTATATGGGGAAATATATGAACAGTACATCGGGGTCACACACTCTGTCTGTGCAGTCTGAAGGCTAACAGCTAGACTTATGTGTGTGACAAACAGGAGCACACACATTGAACTCAGTAAGAGCCAGACTGAGGAAACATTTTCTCATACTGGCCTCTGTCAAAGAAATCATACGATCCATAAAGAACATTTATCTCATTTTAAAATAATTGTTAACAGGCTCAAGAGGAGAACAAAGTGAGCAAAATGGTTGAATATTAACTGAGAAGGAGGCAGAGTTAGTAAAGTATGTGTTTATTGGCTGAAAGGAACGCACAGTGAGCAAAGTGGTTGTTTATTGGCTACAGGGACAAACGTTTGATGGTGCTGCTGAGCTGGTCTTCAGAGTCCACACACACACACACAGACACCTACAAACGCAAATGTGTATACTGAATTACTACATGTACAGCCACTATATATAGGGTTTTTATGAGTTTATAACAATGGGTTTTCATGAGTCCTTCATTGCAAGACTAAGGAACAATCCCAGTGAAACCCATTCATGGGTTCCATGTCGGGGGCGCAAACGTTTGAAAGTAGCTATTTTGTGTGTATGTGTGTGTGCATGAATGGGTTTATATCATTGTAGTGTACACTTTTTATATTTTTGACTGTTGCAGTGTGCTTCAAACCAAGAATCGATACATTTCAACAAGCCATTCTGGAATTTAAAATCTGAAATATTTACGCAATGAAACATGGATCTCAAAATATAAGCATGTAATGCATATCAGCTATTAATGCTTTCTCTTTCCTAAGTTCTCAAATAGTAGATATAATATGGGTATATGAAATAGAACTTCCTGTGCTCAAGCAAAGCAACTAAATCAATCAAGTCCAATGCATCTATGCCAAGAAAAAGGGCAATTATAATGAGGAGAGGAAGCTTGTATTCAACACTGACAAAACTTGACCTCCACTCTATCGACTTACATCGGAAGTGAAACACAAAATAGGACAATTCCTGGAACTGTGCAAACACAAATAGGGAAGTGGTGCTTGGTACAAATTTATAGAGCACGTAACACCATCAATTATTTATTAACACCCAAATAAAGGAATACTTCCTTTAACAACACTTGCTTGAGTAATACAATGGAGAATGATGAAGGAAGAGAGAAGCAGATAATGAGAGGCATAGAAATGCAGTGAAAATCTATTCATTTACAATCATATTTCCAGTAAGCTAAACCAGACAACAGGGGTTTTCAACATGAACAGAAAGAGACTTTTTCCCTCTACATGTCAGTTCCTGCTCAGTATCAAATCAACGTTGGCCTCATTTAAACGATCAACCTCATTCCTTGAATCTCAGAGAAAGAGACCGACACAAAACAGAGGATGTCTCCATCCATCTCCTTTAAATTTCATATTTTGGTGGAATGTCATTTGGTCCCTGCGTGTGTAGAAAGTTGCAGCGTCCTTGTGTGTTATGAGATCAATGAGTTTGGCAGGAGAGCAGAGAACCGAGACGATATAAAGTGTTCAGAAACACTTTTAAACTGGAGAGCACCAGAAAGAGATGGATAGACACTCGCAGATTCCTCTTTTGGTAATTTTGTCTTCCTCAGTTAATCTCACATCATCATCACCGCATACTCCACATGGTTTTTTTTGCAGGAGGTTTGAATTTGAGAGCTCAAATTGCCAAAGAAATGCATTGTGAAGTAAAGTGGTGCCGGAAAAAAAAGCAGCAGCTGGCCAGGACAGCATGTGGCAGAACCCCTGTGTGGCTGCAGGCCTTGGACTTATTGGAACCATCTGAGCAGAACCCTTGTTTACTCTAACAACCAGACTCCACTTTCTCCTCTCACCACCTCCTCTGTCCTCCTCCACCTCACCTGTAGCGAGTGGCCAGGCTTTATTCCCCAGTGTCTGATGACCCAAAATAAAGCATTTACTCAAGAATCCATTATTTAGAAAAAAGATAATTTAAATGTGACAGCACTTTATATTGTAGATGACTCTGTCTTGTCCATTTCTGCGGGTGAAGAATAACCTTGTTTTGAAGTGTGTTATAAGTGGGATAACTGAACACGTTAAGGGCTGACATCTCAGAAAAACTGTAGACTTACAGGCAGAAACTTGCTAGCCTTGCAAAATGTGTGAACCATGATACAACCTTAACCTGTCTCAAAGTTTAAAGGCTCCCTCTGTAATACAAGGGCTCCCGCAATTCAAAAAACGAAATGTGCTGCTCTGAAAATATAAATATCTCGTCCTTGCATATAATAAAAACCCAACCTAAGTCCAGACAAAAGAACACAGTGCTATATTCAGAACAAATGGTATCAGAAAAGAACAAAGGGAAAGGCATTAACATGGATATGAGAGATGTAAAGAGAAGCTATTTGTTCAAAAATATATTTGTACCCTTTTATAAATAATTGTTAATCGTACAAATAATGCTGCTGTAGATATATTTAAACAAAAAAAAAAAGACTTATGGATTATTGATGTTGCACTTTATTGTACCCCTTAAATGTATTTAAAAAGTCCACCCCTCTTCTACTTTTTTGTAACAAAGGAAAGTAAATAAAAATAAATAAAAGACACTCTAACTCTTGAGTGCTCTGTCAGGCGGATGTGAGGAGGGGTGCTCTGCCCAGAAGGATTAGCTGTAGCCACAAAGGCATGCGTGATGCTATGAGACGTGTTACTCTCCTCGAACAGGATTAGAAGAATATCTGGCTATTCTCATCTCAACCAAAGGATAATTTAATGCGTGTGTTCTCATCTGTGCTCGGTGTGTGGCTGCTGAACTTAGGTCTGTCTATCTGAGTGTGCCTCTATGTCTGTCTACACACATGTAGGCCTGGCCCTCCCCTCCGCTGCCCTACCAGGGGCTGAGACTAGCCAGGACAGGAGGACCAATAAAACGTACTCTTCGAGTGTTGGGCCTGCTGGCGAGAAGCAGAGGAAAAGACCTATTTCACTGTTGTGTAAACCATTGTTTCATTTCCACACTTCTCTTTCCCTCATTCTGCTCTGATGTTTCACAGGGTTTTTGGCCCCAGTTCAAGTGTGAACACAATACAGCTATTGAGATCATGGCTCCCACCTCCTGGCCTGTGCCGGGCTCAGCGCTCGCTTAAGCTCTTTCAGCTACCACCTCATGCTCAAACCTCCATAACTACTTTCTTTCCTTTCCTCAGTTTTTTAAGTCAGGATGCTGCACAGACAGACACGCCACAACCCCGTGCCCCATCCCCCTTCTCGTCGTCTTAAGCCCTCACCCTAACTCTTGCTCTGGAGGGCCCCAATGTGCAGGTAATGGATCCCGCTTGACCACCTCCACCAAGAGGCCCATATATCCAACTTTTAATTAAGAACGCTCATCCCCTCTCCTGAGAGAGAGGGAAACGGTAGAAAAGGCTGGGGGTAGCAGTGAGTGAGTGTATGATGTGTGTGTATGTTGCAGAAGAGCCCTGCAGCCATCTGGTTTTTGTTAGACACAATATTAAGAGTGTGTCTGTGGCCAAGGCCTGGCTGATGGCTATCAATCTGCCCTTTAATGTATGACGGGATATATGGAGGGTTGGATGGATATGGGCCCCCCTCAGAGAAGCTAATGGCTAAACGGGCGCATTAAGGTGATTGAGGCCTATGGTGGAGATGGGGCCCATGGTGGAGCTGCACAGGGAGGCTGGAGTGCCTTCCTATCTCCTATGGCTTGAAGAAAAAAACGCAGGGGAGTGGAGATGGTTGGCTGAAGTGTTAAACAACAAGAAATCTCCGGGAAAACATAAATGATTAGTCAATTAAACGATGGTATTGATTCATTGTTCAACTTTAGGTAAGTGTAAATGGCATTTGTTACAATTATGTTACATTTTTCTAGACTACATCGTTATAAAAAAAAAAAAAAAATGGTCAATATAATGATGGAATTATTAATTTTAAAACAGAAAAATAGTCATCAGCAATCATACATGACAATAAGCCGTGTGGGCATTTCATTTGTGAGAAAGAAAAAAGGAGGAAAAGAGGCGGTAAGGACAAAGAGAGATAAATGAGGAGGAGGAGCAGCTGTTGACACGAGCCTTCTCCCCCTGTCAGATAAGAGATAACTGGGCTGCCAGTGTTTAGACGCACCATTAGTAGTGTCATCAATCTCACACACACACACACACACACACACACACACACACACACACACAGAAACATACACAGAGTGAGGAGACGGAAGAGGATTACTGGGTGCGACACAACATATTGCTCTATTAATGCTTCAAGCATGTCAGACTACATCCTTTTCTTTACAGCTCATCAAGCACACACACACACACACACACACACACACACACACACACACACACACACACACACACACACACACCCTGTCTGTAGCTGCTGGTGAGCTTTCAATTCCATTCATCTGCACTGCACAACACAGGCAACGGGCATACAGTAAATATGTGTGTTTGCAATTGCATACAGTACATATGCACATGGACTGTGGGTTTTTTATGTGTGTATGTTATACATATATATATATATATATATATTATTTATTTCTGTGCAGGACAAATAAGTGATATCAGAGCGACAGCATGCAGTCACAGTTAGATATGCAGAGTTGGGCTGGTTACAGAGGGGTCATGAAGGACAGAGAAAGGGCGCAATTCCAACTTCAACTCCCACCTGGAAACTTCTCATTAAAACTCAAACGGCCCACGGCATCCAAGTCGCCATTAAAGTCACACTAGCAAATCTCAATGACTTTCAAGCTATCCTTTGATTAATAATGCCGTTACAACAACTTAGTTGTGGCTTTGTAAAGACCAAAAAAAACTTTTTAGATTGGTCCTGGGCTCCCCATGGTCACACTAAAAGCGAAGGCATAATTTGGCCATTCACTAACAACGCTTGGAGAACGCTTCCCTCAAGGAACACAATCAGGCATAATTGGCCAATCAACATCGGGAACAAACACAACAATATACCTCACACGGTGAGGCTGTTGGATACCGTCATGTGGACAAGACGTCAAACACAAAAATAAAGAGGAAAAGGACACAACACGGTATTACTGTTATTCTCTTGACAATACACGTTGGGCTGTTTGAAGGTTGGCTGATTAAAAATACATGCAATATATTTTGTTTATAAAGCCGCTCAGATATATGTACATTAGAGGGATCATAGCAAGAACCAAAACTTTACATTGCTGACACATGACTATTCACATGCTTAACCCCCATTTTATTTTGCTATAAAAACAGTCAAATCAATAATATTTCTGAGCAGGGAAATAGCACATATGATCACAAATAGATACATAAAAAACATTTGCCTTTAATGCCTTTAATTTTACCTTGAATCTACCTACAGTTTATTAGAAGACAAAATAATTTCCACTCAGCCGCAGATTGTAAAAAAGTGATGAAACTAGTTACTATTGGGTAAAAAAAACGATTTAATCAATTTTGATGATTATCAAGTTTTCATGTTCATATGAGGAACCAGTCAAGCAGCTTCGAAAACCTGCAAAATAAAACTTCTCTTTTTTTTATTTTTAACCAAGTCCCTGAAATGGTGTACATTTTGAGATATTTTGAGATACAGGGGTTTTCACCCAACAAATGACCAATAAACCGGATGACCAGTGAATAGAAGCTGATCTATGAGGCTTTTTGAGTATGATCAATAACACTGGGGACACTTAAGGTGCTGCTTGTCATCCATCGCTCAGCACTTAGACATCATTATCTATTATTGACCAACTATCGATGAGTTCAGTCAAAAGGAGTCAATACAACCATAGCCGGCATAATTTGATAGACTTTTTTTTAAAGCCAATAGAAGATATTTTAATTTGATGACATGGAAGAACAGGGTAAGCTCATTCTGAAGGTAGCCAAAAAAAACATTTCCGTCCATTACAGCAACTGTGTTTGTCTTTTCTAACACTTTGCATTTGTTTTGGCAATTTTTCAGTACTTGAAGGCATCATGAACATGTACTTTTACATGCACACAATAAAATGAACGTAATGGAATTCATTGATGTACAAGTTCTGCATGTGTTTGTAGGCCTGTGAGTGTTTGTGTCTATGTACAGTATATCTCTATTAATGTGGGCTTGAGCTTGTTAGTTGTACTAATTACTCCAAACAACACAATAGATCTTTTTAGCCTGAGGGGCGTATTCACTATGACCTCCCCGTGTGCTGGAGCTCAGTGGTCCTTGGGGGTATATAGGAAGTAAACATGTTGACTGCACCTCTACCCCACCATACCACCATCCATTTACTTCCACACACGTGCAATTAACGAGCCACTCGCTAATTTGGGGTTGGTGCATATATGTAAATGAAAGGCAAACAAAAGGAGTGGGTGATGGATGACAAGAAAGGGGGCTTGGGAAGGGTCCATGTGGGACACTTAGCACCGCGACACTAATTAAAAAGCCATAGCAGTGAGAGCTCTGAGGTAACTCATTAGTCGCAACCTGCTCCTGAGTCACACAGCGCACTGAGTGCTAATGCTAGGAAAGCCACATAGAGAAAGAGAGAGAGAGAGAGAAAAAAACAGTGAGAGAATGATGGACGTGGGCATTGTGCTCGACTGAAGTGTCCATGTGGGCATATAAGCCCAGCCAAATTAGCTTGGTTGCATTAGCCCTCCTGTGCCATTACCCATTAGTTTAGTGCAGGGGGTAGCAAGCTGAAGAAAGGTTACCATAAGCATGGCAATTAGGGCTATAATAGGATAAACAACAACCTGGCCGATGGAGGGAATGAAGCAGAACACATTGTAGGGAATGATTACAGAGGCCGAGTGCGTGGAGGTGGGTGACTTCAGCTATATTGATCTGTGGCACTGCGGTGAAGGGAGCTGAAAGTGGCACCCACTGAGCCTGCATGGCTTCTCTACCCAGTGGACAATGCAAACAGTGTCCACATGGAAACACAGACACGAACAGATGTGCACAAACTCTCATTCTCTCATACCTGCAAGCACACAAACAAGCACACTATACATGGGATGTGTGTGTGTGTGTGTGTGTGTGTGGAAGGTAGCCTATGTGAGTGGCACCACCACCAGTGGTTGTGCCCATGGTGTGTTTCTCCCCGGTGATTCATTTCATCTGAGTACGAATCGTCACGGTCTTTCCCCTGCTGCTCTTTATAAAACGCAGTCACCTCCTAACATTTACTTCATTGTTTGACAATAAACCTCCAGAAATACCATTTTCATAGAGGAGGACCAAGAGGAGGAAAAAAACAGGAGCCAGAAACAAGTGGGATCAATGGTGCAAAAAATTGTTTTTATCGAATGCTGTGTGGCTCACATTTCCTGCAGACACAGATAAGAGAATGGGAGTGAGCAGACCCTCGTGTGTATTTGTGTATGTGTGTGTGCGTGTGTGTGGTTGGTTGGGAGAGAGAAAGAGGGGGGCGCGGAAATAAATGAGATTATTGATGTTACATGTCAAATATAATTGCTGAGATTTGAGCAAAGAGGAGGAGAGAGTAGGCTGATGGGCTCGCTGATCCGTGGAACGCTTCATCTAGGAGAAAAAGGCCAACAAGTCACAGAATCTGGATTGTAACCTCGGGTGTGTACGTAAGTGTGTGATACTGTGGGGGAATGAGATCGCTTAGCCTCAACACTGGGTTGTAAACTTCAGTTTCTAGACACACACACACACACACATCTCTGCCTGCATGTCATAATCCCAAAACAAGGCGTCAGAGTCACAGTCTGCCACATGTAATATGTTCTGATGTTTGCATGTACTCTCAATTTTTTTTCCCCTCTCGGGTCAGACTTTTTGGAAAGTCCCTTCAAATAAAATTCTCTGAGGCCTTAAACAAGCATTCTCTATCTCCCCTGTGGATCAAGTTTTAATAAAAGAAGAGCTGAATGATAACTTGGGTATGCCTATATAGAGTCTCAAGGTAGTACAGGATTTGCATATGCTCATCATACAGATCATGGTAATGCAGTAAATCCAATATGATTGTAGTCTTGAGAAGAAGTCTGATTTGCCATTGGAGGAGTCATTTCGGGTACATTTCCTGATCAGGGAGTAACATAGGCTTCCTAGTGTGCTACATTATAAACCTTTCAATCCAGAGTTAGCCAGAAGTATAGATCATTACATCAAATGAAACTGATCAAGCTTTTCCACTTTGAGATTGAGAATTACTGAATAACATGGGATGAAAAGACTACAGCAAAAGCTTAGCTGACGATAAAGATAAGAAGTAAATGGATGGGTGAGATTGCGTGTGTGTATTTGTGTGTTTTTTGGTAGCATTTGATGAAAAGTCCGATAGCTGATGGCTGCAGTCCCAAAGGGAGAGATGTTCAGAAATTGTATGAAATTAAAGATCATCTGCAAGAGTGTGTGTGTGTGTGTGTGTGTGTGTGTATCCACTCACGAAGACACATTCAGAGGCCTTATGGCTCCACAGATGTTTGGGCTTCATGATGGAGTCAGACATCTCATCTCATTCACAAAACAAATATTCCAATTTTGCAGCACTTTTCAACACTTTGCACTATTTCTGCTCCATTCCAGTGTATATTGTCTTCATGAGTAAACGGTTGCGGAAAATGAGGAAAATCTCAAAACCTGACTTATCCCTCTTAAAAGGTAACATTTTCCCGCTCAGTGGCCAAGATGCCCCTCTGGCTCGATCATTATTTAAATGTCATTTGCAGCATCAACTTCAGGATAATTTCTTCCTTTTAACGGAGAGATGTGTTGTAAAAAAAAGAAATGTGTTTTAATAAAAGAAAGTTATAGAGGCATCTGAGAGAATGAGAGCTTTTGCTGACGGCTCAACACAATAGTTTAACCCGCCGCAAGAGAGGCCTGAGCTGTATACACAAAGGAAATATGAGAGGATTCATTACAAATATATACTGTAAATGTCTCAAAGCGATGTTGTAGCCGCACTGCGGAGCCCATTTTGAAAGAGTAGCAAACGACAACAAAAAGCCACAAATTATATTATCATTTTAAAAGAAAAGAACAGGATACTTTTATAAAAGCAGGTTAGCTTTTAAGTCCCTTTTAAGTTGACTTTTAGGCGAGTTGTTGTGTTTCCTGCCACAGGAAAACAAAGACCATCGCAGTCTACACTTACAGCAATGAGATTGTAACACGATTTTTAACTAAACGAGCAAAAGAAAATGTAGACAAAAATGAGGAGAAAACACAAGAGGGGCTGCTGATTGTGAACTAAAGTACGCAAAGTAAATAAAAGAAACCAATATGTTTGTAAAAAAAATGTAAAGCCTAAATATATTAAAGACACTGACCCACAAGTGCCGAGCAAGGCTACCACTTCCTCCACAGACATACTGCTACAGGACTTGTGTGTCTGTCAACGGGCGTCTGGATGATTGTCTATGTGTCATCGTGTCACCCCCCCCCCCCCCCCCCCCCCTCTCTCCGGAGCACATCCTGTCCATCCCCAGTTAAAGCAGGCAATCTGCAATAGGATCCCAAAGGTAGTCAATTCCCCCTGCCAAGTCTCTCATATTTTCCAGCTGACCGTTTTATGGCAAGATCTGTAAAATAAGCCCTCCGCCTTGGCCTCGGGTTCACGCCACCTCCATAAATAGTGAGCTTATGACAAACAGGGCACGGGGGTCAGGCCAAATTGAAGAGAGTGGTAGTTGTCAGAGAACATCTTCAAGCCAAATGGTTTTTCTTAGATTTCTTGTGTCATTTATCACAAACTTCAATTCGTGCTTGACTTCCAATATTCACAGCACACTCAAAAAAATACAAGACTTTTACAATTACGTTTAGTTCGTATGCCAGCAATCATTTTGCGGATTTTAAGTGTTGCATTTTAAACTTTGCAGACATGTATTACCTCATTCTGCCTCTCCTCTCACTCCCCAACCCGCCTCTCACTCCAAGCTCTTCTGAGTGTGTGCGCCGGGGAAGAATGTATCTAATGACTCCAGTGCCGCCCTATCAATCAACGGCCTTATGCGGACAGTGAAAATCAATGGTTCCACACAGAGCTACCTGAGGTCCCCCACACTTCCTTTGTCATAACCGCTCGATACGTCAATGAGCAGAAACTACAACACATTTCAGTCAGGAGGCTTTCGGCGAGCGTGGTGGGTGTAAATCTTTTTGGTGTTTTTTTACGATGATTGTGAACTTCTCCATTTCAAAGCAGCATTGTGTTGTGTCAAAGATCACCTATTCAAGTCTGCGGCCGTAGTCTTTCTTTCATTGATAATTCATTCATCCTTTCTCTTTGTTTCCCCTCAGCCTCTCATATTTTCTGTTGCATGATCTTTCTTTGATAGATTCAGTGTTGTTTCTCTTTTCCCTGTCTACATTTCTCCCTCACTTTCTCTCCTCTCAGCTCCCAACTCTCCTCTCTCTGGGCGCTTATTGACATTTCCCTGCTAACCTTCTCTTTTACGCTCACCTTAGTGTGCGCCGCCTTATCAGATGTGCAGGTGGTTTGGAGTTTCATTCGACCTCACTCCCTACTCTCCTCCTTTCCTCCGGGTTATTCATCTTTCCTTCCTGTGCTCTGAAAGTCAAGCTTGCCTTTACAAAACCCCTGCGGTCTTATCTAGAAGACCCCGGGACCCCACAGTCATTGCAGCAGCCAGCAGGAGAGAATGGAGACCACAGCTCCCTCGGGAGGAGGACAACGGCACCAAGGTGTGTGTGTGTGTGTGTGTGTGTGTGTGTGTGTAAGAAGGTTCAGTGCCATTAGAGCAGTCTATTTACTGCCCAACTGTCTAAACACTTGTGATAACATACAGTGTTGCAGCAGTAGACCACAGTACTCCAGGGACAGGGCTGATGCTGCTCAACATGGAGTGAAATTAAAACCTCAGGCTGCATCTAACAATTATTTTTCATTATTGATATATCCATTTACCATTTATTTATTAACTGATTTATTGGTTTGCCTACCAAATGTCACAGGTTGCCGGAGCCCAAGATAACATCTTCAAACTGATGATCCAAAACATAAAGAAATTGAATTTAAAATGACACAAAACATGTTGTCATTTTTGCTCGATAAATAACTTCAATGACAGCGACATCGACAGCTTAATAACTTGCTCTGGCATTGTTTCTTGCTTGAATTGTTTTTTTTGACCATCTGTCAAAGAGCCAATGAAATGCAGTGATAATGTGCAATGGAATCTCCCATTTCCTCCCCATGTCGTTTGTTTGTTTATGCGTGTGTGTGTGTGTGTGTGTGTGCATGTGTTTGTTTGCGTGCATGTGTGGTCTTTGTCCCAGTTGCTGCAGGTGCACAGGCACATATCCTATATTCATATCCTTACTCTATTCTGGCCAAGAGAGCTCCCCAAGGAGAGCACCTGCCACACACACACACACACACACACACACACACACACACACACACACACACACACACACACACACACACACACACACACACACACACATACTTGCCCATTCTCTTTTTCTCTCCTTAGTATCCTCATTACCGACTTTAAACGTATACCTCATTCATTGTTGCACAAACACAAACACAAACACAAACACAAACACAACACACACACACACACACACACACACACACACACACACACACACACACACACACACACACACACACACACACACACACACACACACACACACACACACACACACACACACATATTTTGATTAATGGAGAGAACAATGAAGGCAATATGCATGGAGGAGCAGGAAAGAAACCAACACCAGAGGGAATATATAGGAACTAGAATGATATGAATGGCTTTGGAAAATACAAGTAAACCCCAAAACTCAACATTGAAGGCTTCTAATCTAAGAAATGATCAGTTACCAAATAATAACTGAATGAAATCAAAGGAACAAAAAAGCATAAGTGTTTGAACTTTACACAAAATCCTTGTAATCTAAATCATGTTAACGTTAAGTACATTTTGGACTAAACCGGTCTGTGGTAAAATGTCTTCATATCTGACTATTTAGGGGCATACATTCCTAAATGGTGAGATGGGTAGAGGTAGACAGACAGGGCCTGGCTTCTGCGGCTGAGTGTATTTATAGGTATTATCATCCAGTCTGTAATGTTGGCTATGTACTCATACTATTAGGCAACAGGGGGAGAATGACATCACATCAAAACAAGAAGGACAGATGATGAAGACATTAAGGTTGCTCTCAAAACTTTCCTTCAAATTGCCCTTTTTGGAACAAAACATCCTCAACTTCACTTCGTCTGATGTCAGATCCTTTTTTCAAAAGTGTACTTGGGAAACAATCATGAGCCCATTGTTAACAGTCCCTCCACAGCTTCCTACAAGGGGGATTTATTTTTATTTATTTGACAAGCTGTTTACAGAGTGTATATACCTGCTGTTTTCACCGCGTCTCAGCCAAGTAAACAATGAAAGATGATGGAGTGGGGATTGGCAGAAAGGAGTGAGGCTGCGTCTGTGATAACGGGTGAACCACCTCTTATTGAGGGTCACGTCAAAGGGCTAATGTTTTGTGACTGTTACAAAAATCCATTACCGTCGTAAAAAGTTGCCATTTACAGATTTCACAATCAAGATGGGGTTTCTAGCACGAATGAACTTCATGTATACAAACCACCTAAAGTCTCCTATCTATGGCCTGAAAACATGGATGATAACCATACATAACGCAATATTAATATTTCCTAATATTTAAGCCAGTCTTTCTGTTTACTTGCTGTCTGTATGTTTGTTTGCCTGGGTGTCACACGGCAACCTGCCTGACACAAAACGGAAAATAAGACAATTTCAGTACTGACTCGTAAATACATAAGTGAACACTTGTTCAAAAGTCGGGTCTTCCGCCTCAACTTCTTATTTTCTCTTGGCTTTTTGTGCTCCATCTTATTCACACGTCCACTTCACTACAAGCCATCATGTCTATTCTCCAACGTTTGTGGACTTTAGCACCCCTTCGTAAACACTGTAGATGCTGCGTTCATGTACGTGTACATTCATGTTTAAATTCATGTGAACACAAAGCCTCTCTGTACCAAATGAAGACCAATATGCGAGGCTCAGTGCATGACAACCAGCCATCTAAACTGGACTTTGTTACTGAGACCTGGGGTTCTGTGAAACAGCCGAGACGCCAGCACAGATTAAGCTGAAATGTTTGCAGAGGGGCACTGAGAGTCCACACGCATACGGACACCGCTGCACACCAGTGACATCATAATCCAGACAGACCAAAGTTAAATTTTAACTCTGGTGAAAGGCAGTATGATCGGGAGTGTTTAAAATGAGGAAGTTGATGTGAGCATGTGTTTGTATTAGTGAGACGAATATTATACATGGAGCTGCACAGGTGAACACACACACACACACACACACACACACACACACACACACACATTCCACACACTGAACACCCAGTTGAAGGATACAGTAGCTAAACTCCCAGACAGGAGACAAGTCTTGCCTTTCACCTAAACACTAAAGGTTCTCTGTCTTCTCAACTATTAGCCCCGGGGCCAACAGATATGTTGTTAATGGGTAAAATAAATGGTTCTCCAATCACAGAGGGTGATCGGTGGAGGTTATCATCCCTGGTGTAGGGAGAGAGAGAGAGAGGGAGAGACAGCCTAATTCCTTCCAGCTGCAAAGCTCTGAGCGTGTGTGTGTGTGTGTGTGTGTGTGTGTGTGTGTGTGTGTGTGTGTGTGTGTGTGTGTGCGAGTGACTGAATGTTCAGGGGCTAAATTGACAGATTTACTTGGACCCTTAAACGCACCAGACAGGCCAGGCTGCATATACTGTAAGAGAGGCCTTGTTACAAAAGGACGGGGCACCCCAGATCAGACGGTATGTTCATGTACGCGTGCGTGCCCGTTCAAGTGATCCATTTGTGGATTTAAACAAATTGATTGATTCTGTTATCACTTTAGCGCTGCTTTTTGTGAGAATTATGTAGCATTGAGATACTTTCTGTACTTGCACCTTCGTTTGTCCATGTGCGATACATTTTAATATAGCAGCCACCTTAACACACACACACACACACACACACACACACACACACACACACACACACACACACACACACACACACACACACACACACACACACACACACACACACACACACACACACACACACCTTTTTTCCCAAGTCCACTTAATTAATTTCCTCACTTATGTAGTTACAGTAGTGGGACCACCACAGCCTCTCCTGCAAAAGCCCACCTTGTGGCGAGGGGCACCTAGTTCCCAGCCTCGCACAAACACATAAACACACACACACACACACATTAAGTGGGTTTCAGACCTATACGTTGCTCTTGGCCAATGCATACTGTATGAGTGAGGTTGGCAGCACTCACTGTCAGGGAGCCACACATTTGGAAAGGGAAGTGTGAAGAGTGGTGGAGAGTTGGCTTGTGTTGCTTTTTCAGGAAGAACCTTTTTGTGCGAAAATTGAAATAGGACGTACCATCAGCGGTTTTTAATTTGCCGACAAGTAGGTTTCTTTTTTCTCCAGATGTTGGATTGATTAGGTTTGTGCTCCTGGAGGCGGCCCTCTTTTTTATCTCGAGGTGACATCTTCAAATAGCTTTGTCGAACTAACAGTCCAATACCCAAAGACAATCAGTTATTCATCAATTATATAAAAACAACAAATAGTCACATTTAAGAGGCAGTACATGACTTAGACCGTTCATTCTATATCAAAAATCTAATTTTCAGTACAATGACGACTTTGACTGCAAACACATCATAACTATAATGTAACTACAGCTTCCATCAAGTTCATTATTCCAGGAATGAAGAATTGACCATTTTCAAACACATACACTCACAATCTTTATACAGGGTGTGAGGGTAGAAAGACACTGATCTCACTGCAAACCTTCAGAATACTCAAGGACACACACACACACACACACACACACACACACACACACACACACACACACACACATACTGTACATTTGGTCCCTCAACATGTATGCATATGTGCAGACACAAAGAAAAAGAAAAAAAGACGGAGGGGGAACACAGAAAAAAAAAATGCAAAAGGGTATAATTTTCCACAATCAGCCTCCGCTTGAAACAAGCAATTAGGGGGAATGTGCAGAGCATCTCCTAGTGCTGGGGGAGGCTCAGTGTGTGTGTGTGTGTGTGTGTGTCCATGTTTGTGTAGCCCTTTCGTCTCCTCCTCTAGGTCTTTCTTGTGGTTGGGTAGGCTGGTTCAGGGGCAGTGCACAGCAAATTCGATAATTCCACCACCAAATGGGCCAGAGCATGCCCTCTTATCACAGCTGTCCCATACAGCATCTGTCATACAAACAATATGCACCAAACAGGCTCCAGAGACTCTTTCTGAAGACCTGAGTGCTATTTTGGATATAGAATAAATAATAATAAACTTATAACTTTATTGGTTAGATTATGCATTTTTTTTTCCACAAACAGCATCTTTTAGTGTTTTAAATATCAACAGAGGACCAATAAAAATCACTTAGTAAAGCAGAATAATAGGAATGAAATGAATGATCACAGAAGTAAAGAAAAAACACCTCAGTGTCTAAAAATGCTGCCTTATTTTTGCCTTAATACAAAGGAGTTCACTCTACTTTAAGATTCCCCAAAAGACTCAAATAGCAAGATGCAATGAACACATTGTAAATCATATTTATAGATATTTAAATTAATTAATTTGTTTTGTATCTGCTATTAGGGTTCATCTTGGGGAGTTTCTTTACGATGATCTTGCTGATCAGTAAAGAAGAGAAGTGAAGCAATAATACAAGACAAGCAGAACAGGAATATATTGTCTGAGGCAGCCATGGCAGTAAATTGGGGAAACACAAGCCTTAATCCCAGAGGTGGAGTTTCCTCCTTCAGGTTCCTTCAGGAGGAAAGAGAACAGAGCGCACTCTTTTATCTGTGTGGTCCACCGGCTCAGCTTTCTTTCTCTCTGTCTGTCTCTGCCCCTCTTTCCCTCCTGCTATGACTCGTTGGCAGTTCACAGATGCGGCTTGTTCTCTGTTAGGTAGTGTGTGTGTATGTGCATGTGAAGTCTGATCTCCTTCCCTAGAGGTGCCCCTTTACCCTTAAGTCACCTGTATGACCTGCCCTTCCTATTAGCGCTAACTATTTTATGTTCACTCAAAACCCTGAATTTATCCTAAAGACTCTTGTGATTTACTCTGTGCCCTTCATCGTCAATTTTATCCAATGACCTTTAACCTTTCTTCCAACCATGTTTCAGAATCCACCTCGTGCAATCGCAGAACATGTGAGGTAACAGGAGATGCGGCGGCTGCTATCGGCTTGCAGCCTTGTCTGTCTATAGAATAGACACCAGTGTTTGTCCTGCCGATCGCTTCAGTACGTTTTCCCATCCAAAGAACACGGTGGCAGGATCTTACGTTGCCTAAAACTCGCATTCTCTGCCGCGATTATTTTCCTACAGGATACTTCTTGCCTGACATGTGTATGTGTGAGGCTGTGTGTTTATCTAAGATTAATTACCAAGGCCTGTGCGTCTTGAAGGAAGAAGTGTGTGTGCAGCTTCCAAGGGGGCCAGGTTTATTGAAAGCCGCCGTCCCTCAGATAAACATACAAGCACCGACAAGATTCTCCAAAGAGGAACAAGGTGTCATGGGAGATGCAGGGAAAATAATCGCCCGAGTTCAGAGGTGGACGAAAGAAAAATGCGATGAAGAGAGGAGCACAGAAAACAACATGAGAGAAAAATAAACGGCAGGTGTTTGAGAAGATTTAGTGTAGCACTTGCAAAAACGGGAAACGGGTTCACGCAGAGGAGGAGGAATTCCACATTCCTGGGAAAAGACTAGCGTCAGGACTACTTTGGAATAGCAAAGCAGGCGGGGAGACTAAACGTAAACCTTTCTCTATTGTTATGCTACACTCTCGCTTTTTTGCTTGGAAAAACACAAGGTAATTCAATAAACATTTACTGCTTGAACAAGGAGGGGGCTCACTCCCTACTGCAGTCGACGGACTGGGGGAGAACTGGGCACCCAAATAGCAGCTGGATTGAGACTGGCCAGGTTTTTGACTCTATAGGCCGGTATTAAAATGAAGTGCTTGTGGCTGGTGTGTAGAGAACGAGGCATCTGATATGGGGTTCTGTAAGTGGGAGCAGTAAAGGACGGAGACTCATTCCACCTCCTCATTTGGGGGAATTACGGTGACAAAGAGCAGGCCTAGCTAGACACAGCAGCATCCTGCCACACACACACACACATGCACACACACAAGCGTGGGCATGAAAACAGACGCACGCCACACAGAAGAATTCTCTCGCATCTCCGTTTTAAATGTGTCATTCATTGACTGCTCGCTCCACTGTGAGTGAAGGAAAGAAACGGGACCACGATTCAATGAAAACTTTGCAGTGCAATCCTTCCTAAACCGGAACACAGATTAAAAATAGGAACACCTCAAAAACCACATACTTCCGTTGTTGGAGAGACATTCCCAGAAACTCAGAGAAGAGGGGGGAGAACAGGGAAATGTATGGAGAAGACAGAAAAAAAAAAAGTTGCAATGCTTTAAGATGTTCGCCGTTATGGCAGCAGAAGCCGCAAAAAAAACGACGGCAGTACCTGCTTCCCAAGGACTGGAAATACGAGCGCTCCTAAAATAAACCTTTAACTCTTGCCACCATGCAGAAATGGGCTCTAACTGGGGTTTTCAAAACAGCAACAGCTAAAAATACAATATTGGTGGAGTGTGAGGTCCGGCAGCTGTGCATGTGAGTGTGTGAGAGAAAGGGAAAGAGTTAGGGAGAGAGAGAGAGAGAGAGAGAGAGAGAGAGAGAGAGAGAGAGAGAGGCTGGCATTTCTGTGGCGGACCGTGAAGCGTGAGCCAAAGGACCCGAGTCAGGCTAGCCGCTGGAATGCCTTGGCCAACCACTGGCTTCCTCCTAACAGTTATTGACAAGCTGCTGCTGGCACCTGATAGGGACGGCCGTGGGACAGCAAGAAGCCTCTCTCCTCCATATTTTTCCAGTTCTCATCGCAAGATAACTAATGATCATTTTCTGTATTACTTAGTAGAATGTGTTCATCATACAACAGTAAAGCAGAGCAAGGGCACTGTTTCATAAAAGAAAAGTGCTGCAATTGCTTCATGGTTCGTCTGATGTGGAAGCAACTCTCAATACTTCGTTCTAATAAAAAGTACTCGAGTAGAGAAAAAGTACTTGAAGACTGCACTTGTGTGTCTTGTATGATTTCCATTTCACACCCTTTCCTATTTGTAGATATATTATATATTATAGACTAGCACAAGACAATTCATTTATGGGGATTTTTTTTACTATTTTAGGACATTTAAAGATCAACAATGAAAGCAAGTATGAAGTTAGTTGCAGTCTAATGCACAGAAATCATTCTACTGAGATCAGGCAAAGTCACAATTTGTGTTGCTAATGGCCACCTCAGTGAACGTTAATAGACATTAGTCAACAGGAAATTGAATGGAGACTGTATGGCTATAGACAGGGAGAAAGAGGCAAGGGGAAGATTTGTGGAGCATGCCAGGTAAAATATGATCCATGTTTCTTTTGGCCAAATGGAGGCTAATGGAGGGGGGGGGGGGGGGGGGGGTTTGAGGTTTAACGGGGGGCAATGGCCAGCGCATCTGCAAGCACCGTCAGCGTCTGGCATAAAATCTTCCCTTGTTTTAGGAGACCAGCAGAAACCACTGTGGGCCTTTGTGTGTGTGTGTGTGTGTGAGTTCTGGGCCCATCTCCAGAACCAATGTATTACAAGTGTTCCCGCTGTAAGATTATATTTGGATTCTCTAGGCCCGCTTCCAATTATTACTGGCACTTAATACTTTTCACACCATTCACAGATCCCCTTACCCCACCACCCATCATCCTCCCTCTCTCTCTCTCTCTCTCTCTCTCTCTCTCACACACACACACACACACACACACACACACAGACAGACATCTTGCCTGCAGCTTTTAGCTGAAATCAGCACCTTTTATCTGTCTAGGAAGGGAGATATAGAGGCAGGAGATTAAATAAGTAAAGGAGGAAGTGATTTTTAGGTTAAAGGGGATACATTTGAGAGATTACATGCATGAACACACCAGTCTGTTTTAGCTGGTGGAAGACATTTCAGTTATATGGAAAAAATAAATTCACGAAAGACAGACAGACAGCCTCTTCTGCCTATCTTTATGATCTCCTCTGAGGTTACAGTCCATTTATTTTACTATCCGACTGTTTAACCAAACTGTATACACAGTGGAAGAGGAAAACAGAGGAAGAGACTATCAGGCCAGCAACTACGACACCGGGGGGGGAAAGAATGAAAGAGGAGAAGCAGAGAGTCTTCTGGATGAGAGTGAGTGACAGGCTGTAACAGAACGGGGATTGTTTCAGTTCTGATCTGCTTTTCATTACACAGGAGGTGTGTGTGTGCGTGCTTTTTTTGTGTATGTGAGAGTGTGTGTGTGTGTGTGTGATACGAATGGAACAAAGGGAAGGCTATCTTTGAGTTTACCTGCCATAGGTGTGTGAACATGTGAGTGAGAACTTGCTGACGATTCACAAATAAATGTTAATTGAATGGTAAGTGAACAGGTGTGACAAAACAATGCTGCGAGTGTTAAATTCGTGGCACACTTTTGCTCCAAATATCTGCATAAATGTGTGTATTTTCAGTAAACCATCCTTAAAACACCATTATCCAAAATATGATTGCCAATAGCATCCCCCAGCAATGATGAGTCATTCTTTTCAAATCCAGTGATATGTTTCAAGAAGTTGTTTTTGCCATTAGGAAAGCCCAGAGCTGGGAAAAGACAAGAATTTGTAATGATGTTATTTTTCTTTCCTGGCATGAAATGGAGGTCAACACACTGCCGAACTCTGCCAACTGCACAGTCTTCTTTAACACACATTTAAAGCAGTACACAGGACGGAAGCTGCCAACCAAAAGAAACAGAACTCCTTGTTTTACAATGAATAGAGGCCGTGCTTGTTTGGACTTTAGTGCCTTAATAATAGAAAAGCATAGTTTAAAATATAGATTTTTTTGTGGACTGGATTTGGTTTGCAAGCAAACTCTTGGTGAATCTTTTAATCTTTAACCATGAGCACCAACTGGTTCTTTGTGGCCCTTGACAGGCTATAGCCTACTTGTCTTGTTATTAAGTGCAATAAAGGTTTTAAGAACACACACTGCATACAAAGAGAGAACGCACCACCAGGGATTCGGTCAGCACTTATCGTGCTACTGACTTTTACTCTTATTATCATCTGTAATTACGTCATGCAAATAGAATCCAGAGCTTTGCTTGTTTTCGAACTATCATTATCACCGCTATACAGCAGAGTGATGGGTCTTTCAAGCAGTTAGAGCGGTACCAGTTTCAGGCTTTGATTTAGTTTAGTAGCAGGGACTGTTGTTTTGGACAGAGAACGCTTCCAGCTCGCGCTTGGACGGCAGGCGCATTGAAGCTCTGCGTTTGAAGTTCAACCAAATTCTATTTAATGGAGCAGTAAGACATGCTCTGACTTGGATTTCTACATGGTCTGCTTGTTATCCAGCGGTACGTACGCCTGGTGCGCTCAGAGCTTTGTGTTCTCATCTTTGGATGGAAGGGGGTTTCTTCTGATTTATTCAACAAGCCCAAAAATAAATGCACAATCTAGCTACATGACATGTGCTTTAAGGTGCTATTACAAAGAGGTATAAGGTATACTTCAGCTCGCGAGATGCTCAAACACTCATACCAATCAATTGGCCATGCCCCCAGAGAGCACACCTTTCTTGGGGGAAAAAACGAATTATAATAATTCAATAAATAAACAAGTGTATATGTGTAGTCAGCAGAAACAGTATATTCCTTTTGTGTGTGTGTGTGTGTGTGTGTGTGTGTGTGTGTGTGTGCGCATGATTCCTTTTAGCTCACAAAGGTACAACATCCCCCCCCCACACACACACACACACACACACACACGACACACACACGGAGCCTGTGTCTCATCATCTGTGAAGAAATAATGGAATTATATATATTTTCTCCCCTGCACGCTGCGAAGCATCAAAGTTCAGTGCTGTGATAAGTTGCCTGTGTGCTTTGCCCCTGGCCATAACGGTGTGTGGTGTTTTCCTATTACTGGCATGTCCTGTTTCATAGATGGATGGACCTCAGGCTGACGTCTGCCACTGCCTCTGCTCTGCTCTCCGTGTTATTACCGAAATCGATGTCCATGTCTGCTGCCATTTATTATCCCCCCCCCCCCCCCCCCCCACCACAACAAACAACCACACACACACACACACACACACACACACACACACACACACACACACACGCACACATAACATAAACTGAAATGAGATGAAGGGGGACTATTGTGAAGTTCTATAGCATAGAAAATCTGCTGGGCTTGTGAATCTCTGGTGTGTGTGTGCTTCAGAGTACACTTTTGCCCCGAGATAAGCAACGGTTTGCAAGATTTTGAAAAGTAAGTAATGTTATTTGTCTCATGGCACCCGTTTCCTCCCCCTGCTCTGCTTTAATTTGCTCTGTATGCGTAGCCCATAATTTACTTGTTGTGTTGTTTCCCATTCATGAGATCATCATAACAAGGCCAAAGGAACACCAGTTAATGAGCAGAACTAATGAAAAACAAAATATATTACATTGACATGCAAGCAAACACTGTCTAAAAAGGATCAGATGACATCTTCACTGATAATAAGGATATCATAAATGATATACTGGATTGATACAAAATCCTTTCTGGGGCAAGTGGGCAAGGGAACTTGTGATTTTGTGATAACACCGGAGGTGCTTTCCTCCTTTAAATTGTCATTGTCATTTCAACTGGACTGATAAGTCTGCTCAAGCATTGTTTTCTATGCTTGTTCTTTACTGGGGCTGTGCAGTATCGACGTGGAGTTACCTCAGACCTCCATCCATACATAAAGTCATATAGAGATAAAGAATCTTTTTTGCCCATTGGAGCAGGATTGCAAACAGCAGGCCCAGTAAAAAATAAACAAGTTAACATTTTAACCTCCATCTTGCTACATGAGTGTTTTTGCTTTTGTGTGTATATGACTGTGTGTGTGTGTGTGTGTGTGTGTGTGTGTGTGTGTGTGTGTGTGTGTGTGTGTGTGTGTGTGTCAGTTTGGATGCACGTGTCCTTGTGCATGTGTGTTATGTGAAGGTAGCGTCTCAGCTGAGCCCCCGCGGTGCTCCGGGCCTTCTGTCCTCCCCTCATAACCTCACAAAGACACTAATAAGCCCTCCGATGATGGACGCTTGTGGATTTCTGCGCCGCTAATTTCCGTAACTATCACTGTTTGAAAGATAGCTGAGGGATTTAGCAGAGGGGGCCAAGAGAAGGCCCCGTTGTATTCTGTGGGAACACAAGAGCCGTATTATGTGATATCAAAAAAATGGAACGTCCCCCCCTTTTCTCTCCCTCAGGCTAAGTCCATGATATTTATCTACACACAGTCACATGAGACCATTATGTTTATGGAATATCAAATGCAGGCCAACACTGTTGTATTGAGTTGAGCCTTCATAATTACCAGGGGGGATGCACAGGTTTTCTTCCACAATCCACTCTTTCAGAGGTGACATTTAGACTTCGGTTAATAGCCTGAGATAAAGTCGTGTGGCACGCTGAGTAAAAAGTGCAATTCAGTGTAGCTTACTAATGTTACAGTTAAATGTACCACCAGTGTCCCCCTGATACAGAAAAACAATGTGAATCCCAGTTCTTTCAAAAGCAACTGTAAGTAAGTAAGGTGGCTCCAACATGTATTAACTTTCTACGATTGATTTGCTAATAGATTTCCTATCAAGAACCCAGTTCTCTGAGCACGAGGAGTTCGTCATTCCGAGGCCGTAGGCCCCAAAAATCCCTTAATTACATTGTAAAGACAAATGCAGGCAAACTCCTGTAACCCTATCCCATGCAGCTGAACCAAACGCTGGCCAGAGACTGCGCTGCCTGATAAAAACAATGAGCCAGGGAGCAGTACTTCTATATCACTTGCACCACATAACAACATGTCTTAACATCTTATTTCCACGTTTCCTCTCGCTATTCAAAACACTCTGTTGATGTCATACGCCCGTTTACACTTCCACATGAAGAGGGCTTTCACTATCCAGTAATGTTACCGTGATCACTTTCTTTCTTCGGGCTTTCTCACAGATTTCACACATGCTGCATCCTCTTAAAAGTGAATGTGGAACAGGTTTGCCCCCACATCCCCACTTACTGCTGAGTCCAACGCTAAACACCATCCATCACTGCCTGTCATATCAACGTGCTACAGAGCTCACTGGATACACCGGTTGAGACCACATGCACAGTAGCTACACACCCGCTCAACATGTAAATGTGTGTGTGTGTGTGTTTTCTCTTCCACATCCACTAATTAATTTGTCATCACCGGTTACCCCCCCCCCCCCATCATCCTCTCCCCGCCTTCACCTCTACAGTGGATGGATCCTCCCTGTGCTCCGGCCATGCTATGATGGGTTTTTGCTACCTGCGCCTTTGCAGGGGTGGTCAGGGGCCAACTTTCTGTCAGTGAGGAATGTAATTAGTGAGAATTAAGCGGCATGGGGCTACAAGGGAGGTCAGGAAGAGCTGGCAAGGTCGAGGCGGGTCACTACCAAGCATTCTCTCTCTTTCTCCCTTTCTCTCTCTCTCTCTCTTACTCTTCTCTTGTAAGACAGGGTCAGGGTGAAGAGGTGTCATATTTAGTCCTTCGCTGCACTGTGGGAGGCTAACACAATAAGCCGTGGATCTTTTTGTCTCGCTGCTCCTCTCTCTCCCCTCCAGGTCTACTGTCACTCACGTGTCCCCTTGGCTGTAAGATTTTCCTGACTCTTAAAGCCTCGGTGATACTTTCCGCAAGGACGGTCGCAAAGGACACGAGGTGTGACGAATCTTGACGAGGCAACGTTAAGATCTTTTATACTCCGTGCGGCAAACTGACATTCTCAAAACTCCTCAAAGTTCTCCATTTTCCTCACCTGTTTGTGTATTTAGAAAAGGTTTTATTTGCACAGAACGAAAACCTGACACATAGAATCTCCGCGAATGGCTGTGTCTGATAGTGTGACGTTACTTTGGCTGCGTGGACACTAGGGACCCTCAGGGATGGGGGGCTTGTGAGGTCCCATATTCAAGTATCAAACTGCCTCTTCAGACACCTAATGGATCAAAGATGTTTCACATGCTAGCTGCAATCTATGCTCCTAAGCAGAGAAACGTGAAAGTCTCTTCAGCAATTTCCGACCAGAAAATTGTCAACAGAGAGAGAAACACGAAAAAAAGAACTAAACTTAATTTGTTCAATATTATGTCCAAATGCACTTGTGAATTATATACGTCAAGAATGCTCCTATTGACTTTGAACATCTGCAGTGCAATCCTAGGAGGGTAGGTGTGTATGCAAGGATGTAAAGCGTGTGTTTGTGTGTGAGACATAAAAACCACATGTGTGTTAAGGACATTAGATACAGTGTGGAACAACATTGAGACAAAAATCAGGCAGGAAACCTCAGCCTGAATACATCCAAACTTACAGAACTGCTCCTGGCCATCTGAGTGGGAGGCCTATATGGCTCTGAATAGATTAGGACCTGAGTGAGTGTGTGTGTGTGTGTGTGTGTGTGTGTGTGTGTGTATAAGTGTCTGTTCCAGCAGAAGGTCTGTATAAGTGCTTTTGGATGACATAATATAGACAGGGAGTCCTCAGGGTAGAGTACACTGTATAAACTGAATACACCCTTCTGACTGTCTCAATTACACTGCGCACAGACACACACACACACACACACACACACACACACACACACACACACAGCTGGATGATTTTATTCAATGTGTGCACAGAGGGGATTTCCCCACTCATCTCCGGTTCAGTCTGTCTGTTACTGGGCTACTCGCTCGCTAACTCTCCCTACCCGCCTCTCTCTCTCTCGGGACGTCTCCTCTTGCGCTGCCTCTGCACCTCCTCGTCTCCTTCCTTCCTTGTTTTTGGCTCTTACTCCTTCAGCTCAGTCTTATTTTTCCTGTCGCTCCCTCACTTGTTCTAACACTCCACTTGTTTTCTTTGTGTCTCAGTTTTGTCTCTCTCTCTCTGTCTGCACGTGCTCTTCTGGACTAAGGAAGGATGCTCTGTACTGTTATGCTGCTTTTTTGAGGAAACAGGATGATGATGATGATGATGATGTCTGAACACTTTTCTAAATGCTGGCATGTCTTTTGAAGAGAAATAAGCCTGGTTACAGACCACTGAAACTTCCCAAAAATAAAATTCTTCAGCCGTTTGTCTGGTGTTTTACTCATTGATGGATGTTTCCCAAGTTGGGAAAACAACTAAACCAATCAGAGATTTATAGGTGGGATTAAGAATGATGATGCCTTCTTCCTGTGCCAGAGCCAGACAATGCAGTGATAGATTGGTATTTGACTTTTATATCATTGGCACAACTATACAGGTTGTTTAAAGTCAAGTGACAGAAATAAAAGCTCTTTAAACAGCCTATTTCTTTGATCAACATGACACATTTTAACTGCAGCCAGTCACCACTGATTGGTTTGAGCAAAATATAAACCCTCCACCCACACAGAAAATAGCTAAAATTAACTAAGTGTCAGACTGAAGAATGGAGTGAAAATGAAATGGCAATTCGGGACTTCATCGGTTTTTGAATAGGATTCACAGCTTCACCTATGAGACACACGAACTGTCAGCTCAAATAAAAACATGCAAAAATATGTATTAAAAGTGTTTTTTCTGTGACAGAAGCGAGAATTCCTTTGTGATCTGACCGGGGCTTTTTTAACACTGCAGTGAAAACAAATGCCTCTTTTCCTTCCTTTTCTCTTCCCGACATCTCCTTTTTTCTCTGGCTTTCTAAAAAACTGACGAGACTGACAGGCAGCAGTGTGTGTTTTTTAGCACTCCTCTCTTTTCGCTTACAGCAACTGCCAAATCCTCTGAGGGGATAATCGAGGGAGAGGAAGGGGAGAGAAGGAAAGTCCTAGAGTTTGTGTTGTGTCTGCTGGATCCAATAAGAGCATAGATGGGAAGAGACAAAGACTGGCTAGACAGAGAGGCCAAAAGGAGATGGAGGGATATCTCATGAACGTTGAATCATGCTCCAGTCCACCCAAAGGAGATAGCAACTATTTGAAAAAGAAAATGAACAAGAAGGACTAAACTGAGCTAAGATTTGATAGAGCACAGTATTTTAGACATTTGCATCATACGAAAACTGATTTTAAAACAATGGTGTCCTTGCATTTTACATTTTACTGGACAACACAATGTCCAGAAACAGAAAAACGACTTCAGTAGTAGCATTAGCCTCGGTACAGCATTTGTGTGGGGATGGAAACAGTAAATATCTATAACTTCGTCATGTTGGCTTTGAATGCCATCCATCCCCAACGCCTCACGTCCTCCATATGTTTAATGCAACAGCTGGAGAGAATTACAGCCATGTAAGGTCTTGGAAAGCGCTCCAGAGGTTTTGAAGAGACAAGCCAGATTTAGGCCTAACATATAGTGTTTTAGACCATAATTACATATGTATGGTATAATGGTCCAAAATAGAAAAATGCCTGCTTAAAAGCATAATTAGGAAGAAGTGCTGCTGCTGCTGACATGGCCTGAGCTCGAGC